>CM057813.1:62105400-62502900 GCA_030067965.1 Latrodectus elegans | reverse complement strand
GTCAAATGCTTTTATACGAATTTGGCAGAAATGTACTCCAAGGCTTTTTTCTCAAATTTCCATGTAATCAAACAAAAAGAGTCAAAAAAATTGCTCTTCAAACATCAAGTATTCTCATCGAAAATTTACTCCTTGGAAACCTGATACTTTCTATAGTTGCTCGTATTATCAAAAATTTGTCATAAGAGGAAGGTTAAGCCAATTGTTTGTGGAAGAACATTGCTTGTGTAGCATGTAAATTGCATGTGTGGATAATAATTACATATATAAAATTTTAAAACAAAATTCCTCTGCAGGGAGACTTTTTTGTAAAATTGTAAAATATATTGTTTGAATAATTTACATGAACTTGTAATTAAATTTAATGGAACACAAATTTAAGCATCCATAAATTCATGATAAGTAAAAATATTTTATACTAAATTGATATTAACGCGTATGTTAAGAACATCTGATATGAATATTTAATTACTCTCTAATAATTAATTACTATCTAATAATTGCAATTTTTTTAAAAAAAATGTTAAAATACGTCATTTTGTCTACATTTAAAAATATAACTCATAAATTTCTTCCATAATGTTTTTTTCAACTTGGTCCATTTTGGTAATAAATATTCATGGTGCATTGGAAAATGGCATTACAATATTTTTAAAGAAAAGCTTATTTTTCTGACTTTTTACTTCTAAGTAATTCATCAGATTGTTATCGATTAAAATATTATTTATTGATTAATCAAAGATAAACAGTTTATATAAAAATTTTAAAATGATAAACTAATGCGATTATTATTATTTTTTTTTAATTTTTATACGAAATATTGTGATTTTGATGAAACTATTGAATCTATTACTGTAAGCAACGAATGTTTGCTTTAAATATTATATAAATAAACCGTTTTATAAATAAACTAATGTTCGCTTTAAATATTATATAAATAATTTAATATTATATAAATAATATTTAAATATTATATAAAATATTATTAAATAAACCATTTAAAAATTTATGGGATTTTAAGAATATATTCTAAATATTTGTCTAAAAAAATTTTCATCAAAACGAATATGTACAATAACAAGTCATAAAACTCTTAGACAAAGTGTTTTTGTAAACAACGAAAAAAATTAAATAACTTAAATTCTAAAACCATACTGGCACACAGTGATATCATCTCAAATTAGTTAAATCTAAATAATCATATGTGCAAATATTCGAAGAGTTATGATATATTGATGTGAAATTTTTTAACTTCAAATTCTGTATGAGTCTTGTAAATGATTATGTGTTCACCTGGAATGCATTATATTTGGAATTTTCCCGTGTCGTCATTCGTTTTCATCCAGATATAGAACAGATGTATTTCATGTCGGCATTTCGTCGAGCTATATCGTTTTCATGCAGAAAACAGGTAAACAGACGTTTGCATGAATGTTAAAAATTTGTTTACTAAAACTGCATGTAATTGATATATATTTTTCTGCACGTCATTTTACATGTATAGTGAAATTTAAAATTTCGAAATGTAAAATATATTTAGTAAAATTCTTGAATTTAAACTGTTTATATTAAAAACAGAACTGACTCAAAACGCAGTTCTATATTGTTTGTTAAAGGTTAAAAATTGATTAATTGATTTTGTTACTGCTTAAAATCAGAATAAGCTGTTCCTATTGCATATTTAAATTAAAAACTGATTTCTTTTTCATTATTTTCATTGAAAGAATAAAGTTAGAATAATTTCTATGTATAAAAAGTGTCAATGTTCTGTCTAGAAAAATATGGAAATCGAAGTAACGGCTCCATGAATATTGGTTTTGATAAAAATAAATAATTATTTTATTTGTTTAGTATTAAAAAACAGTGTTTTATATTCGAAAGAAAATTCATATATAATCTTATCTATAAGGAATCTATTAATTTTTAAAACGAAAACAGAAAAAAATATAAGAAAAATATTTCTGTTGTGAATTGATATTATTATATTATTGATATTATTGATATTTTGCTTATACTATTGATACCTTAAGATTTTTTGTTATTTCTTTTGAAAGAAAATGATAGTTTGTAGAATTTTTATTACATTGCTAAAATAAGATATTATAAATAAATGTTTTGAATTTATTTGTTTATCTTGAATATTTTCTATGAGTATATTATAATTTAAAAATTTTTACTATATATGGTTTTATTAAATAAAGTTTCAGAACATTAAATGTTTTTACATTGAAAATAACTTGCTAATAAATTAGTTATGTAGCGATGTAAGAAAATGAAAGTTAAAACAAAATAAACATTTATTACATTACACATAATTAAGATTAGTTACAAAAAGAAAACATTTAATAATTATAAAATAATAAACAAGGTTACATAGTACAGGGTGGTACAAAACAAACGCATTTTGGAACCGGATTGTTCAACCTCCGTTCCTCACATCTCTATCGTCATCTCATTTGATGCTGTAAGTATATTGGGCAACAGCGCCATCTACTGTCAATAGTGTTCATATGGGTCTGTTACAACCTCCCCCTCTGACTCCGAAGACGTCCCGACCAGGGGTCAGCAGGAGTTTTCTTGGAATGGATTTGTTCTTGTGCATGAGCTTTGGCAGGAGTGTTACTAGCATGGTTTTCCTCTTGAGTATGAGCTATGGAAGGACTGGGAGTTTTAGGACAGTTCAATTTTGTTTATCTACCTCTTCTGCGCAAAACTTTGACAGGGGAATTTTTCTTTCCTTGAAAGGGCGTCAATGCCGAATAGTAGTATACTCCTATTGGTATATTTAGAGAATCTTTGTTTGCCACATTTACCTGGTGATAACCAGCTTTAAGGTCGATGGTCGACATATAACGAGTTTGTTTAGCTTCTTGAAGTAAATCATCTATGCGTGGAAGAGGGTAAGAGTCTGTATTCGTGATGGCATTCAATTTTCTGTAATACACGCAGAATCTATAAACACCATTTGGCTTCGGGATGAGCACAACAGGCGCTGCATAAGGAGATTCGTCAGGCTCAATAATTCCTTCATTCAAGAGTCTATCCATTTCATTTTGCATAATTTCTTTCCTTACTGGAGACACTCGATACGGAGAAACAGCAACCGGAGGATGGTTCTGCGTATCTATGTAATGTTCAATAAATGGAATTGCTTCTCCCTCTATATTGAAGATAGTTTCAAACTGGGACAAGAATTCATTTAACTTCATTCTTTGTTCCACTGTCAGATCATTACCTTCATCTTCACGCAAATGATGAGGATGATTCTTTAATTTCTTTTCCCAGGTGGGAGTAAATGGAATGCTTCATCTTCAATATTACCTTTTTCATTCACAGTTAGCGGTGCAACCGTTTAGGAAGCATTTGTTTGTAACGACCCACAAAAAGTTGCCGTCGGCTCTTCAAAAGGAAAGTGTCGTCTGTGTTGATTATGGAAAAACCAACAGTTCCGTTTCAAATTTAGTACAATCCCAGCCGAATTCAGAAAGTCTTTTTCCAACAGAGTGTTGTTTTCTTTTGCATCAGGGATGGCAACAAGGTTCAAAGGCAATGTCAGACTCCAAGACGAATTTTTACCTTTTTTGTGTGAACTTCTCTTTTTATTTTTCTACCTTCTGCTTATGTCAATAGTAGTGTACTTGTAGTCAATAAAGTGAAAGTAATGTGTAGTTTAAATAACCAAATTTATTAATATAATATTTTTCTTCGAAAATTTTTTTTATTTCTTTCTATTAATTTAAAAGTAATTTTACTAAAATATGTGCTAATTACATCCATAAAGTTTGGTCCCAAAAATATGCTAACACGTACCGAATCTTATACACTTTGCAAAATATGCATTTCTATAGAATGACGCTTCACTAAATGTGTATAAATTTTTTCTTAGAATATATAATTTGACATAAATCATTACACTCACTCACATTACAACATCATATCATCAGAAATATTAAATATATTTTCTATGATCTAATTATATTAACAATTATGTAGACAAGTTACTAATGCTTGAATTTTTCAAGATTTTTGAAAAATGACTTGTTTATTCGCATTTATTAACTGTATATATATTTAGCTTTTTAAGACGAATATAGTCTTATACTAATCACAGAAGAATTACTTCTTTTATTTTTCTCTAGTGAATACAATTCAAAAAGTTGTTTAAATCATTTATTTCATTTAAATTGTATAATATAAATAGAAAATGTGTTCCTTAAATTTAAATATATTCTGGTAACAGAGAGAAAAAATATGTGTATCAAAATACTTATATTTAAATATAATTATGATTACCAGAATAGGTATGTAAAGAAATGGGATAAAATTTTATTCAAACATTTTTCCTCACCCGTTGAAAAACATGAAAATGAGCATGCAAGGAACAGGTGGAAAAACGGTAGATTCTGTGAATGTGTTGCTAATGAATAACAAAAAAGATAAATTTTTGAAGAAAAGTATGTCTCAGTAGAAATTTTTGGAAACGATATGTTTATATATTACATGTAGCCTTTTGGAAATGTAATGCGAAAGACAAACAGTTTTAGTCGGACAGCCAGTTAAAGATTCTGATAACATTTTTCTATTTTATAAAATAATAATATCGCCAAATAAAACTTTATATAAATCTAGTTGATTCAGTAGAAGAATTAAAAACACATATAATTAAAAAGTGTGTAAGAATTTTAATGCAAACTTCTCAAACTTTATTATGTGATTGCATAAATATTTGCTAAGATTGCACTTCTCCCAAAAAAATTTATTCTAAACTTCTTAAGACATATGCAAGTGATGTTTTATATTCACTTCACTGATATTTTAATATTTTTATGTTGTTTGATACACAGATTTTAAAATATTAAAATTGATAAACTAAATGTATTTTTAAATGTAACTAAATGTATTGATAATTTTCTACATTTACTTGCTTAAATTAAACCAATCTAAGAAGATTGGTTTAATTTAAGCAAGTAAATGTAGAAAACTATTGCAAAAAATTTTAGAAAAAAGCATTTTTATAATTCAAAAGAAAAAAAAAGAATTAGAAAAACAAAGGCTTTACATTTTTTTTCCAATATTATGAACATTCTATTGTTAATAAATATGAAATAAGGTTATTCAAGTATGGGAGGTCATATTATGCTTAGATGTGATATATTTAAAATTCAATTCTCTCCCCTTAAGCATGCACATAATTATCTTTAAGCACCAATCCTTTACAGTATCCGCATCCAATTTTTTGCAAACTGTAAATTATAAAATATCAACAGCCAAACTTGTAATTTCAATGAAGATCATAAAATATTTTAACACATTTCTTAGTGTGGAAGATTTAAAATAATAATTAAGAGTGGGATTATGGCATCATACCTGCAAGAATATCTGAAGTGTTATAGAAATGGTAAGATGTCGAGTATGGTTCAAAGAGAACTAAGATTAATTCACTATTTTACCCTTTTTATCAACCTTTCCAATCATAAGCCAAACAGATAACCTGCGGGACCATCTAGATAGGGATTTTCACAGCAATTTTCCTGATACATGTAATCTAGTGCAATCGTCCAAGCACTGGAGTCATCATGCCTTTCACTGAAAGAGTTCAGGAATTTAAAGTATTTCCTTCACTTCTCACAATTATCCGTTTGAGAAAAAAATGATTTCATTTATTCATAAAGGAAATACAAACATATGCATTTCACTTTTAAAATTATTATAGAATTCCATTCACTGTTTTAAGGAAAAGTAATATAATTGAGAAATGCATATCGAAATTAAGATTAAATGTTATTGTAAAGGTTTCTATAAGTTGTTTTCTATGTTTGTAGTCTTTTCCTGTTATATGTGCGACGTAATCAAGATATAATTACAAGTACTAAAGTACAAATGATATGAGGTTTATTTTTCTTCAAAGCACTTACAGCACTTATATATATATATTATATATATATATATATATATATATATATATATATATATATATATATATATATATATATATATATATATATATATATATATATATATATATATATATATATATATATATATATATATAAATATATATATATATATATATATATATATATATATATATATATATATATATATATATATATATATATATATATATATATATATATATATATATATATATATATATATATAGAACTATGGTTACTTATTTAACATTACTATAATATTTTTTATGAAAAGAAAATAAGGAATACTAATAAATGAATATATTTCAGAACTTAACGATTTGTAGAAAGAGGCATTAGTCATTTTATAAACCAAATAAGGAAAAACGTCAAAGTAATTTGTAATTTAATGAATTTAATTTAATAAAATAATATTTTCTTTCGAAAATACATGATATCTTTGTTTCAATTTAAGTAATTTTAATGTATACTAAATTATCTGATAAATTCCTTTACAAATTTGGGTCTCAATTATGTGCTATCGCGTATTCAATCTCAGACACTTTGGGAAATAAAACATTCTAAAAAATGATATTTAACTAAATGGATATAAAATAATTCCTTGAATATATAAATTGACTTAAATCATCACACACACTCACATCACATCATTATGTATCCAGAAACATTAAATATATTTACTATCATTTAATTATATTAACAAATATGTAGACAACTTACTAATGCTTGAATTTTTCAAGATTGTCTAAAAATTACCTGTTCACTCACATTTATTAAATGTATATATGTTTAGCTTTTAAAGACGAATATAATCTTTTACTGATCATATTAGGATTCCTTTCTTATACTTCTATAGATATTACAATTCTAAAAGTTGTATAATCATTAATTGCATTTAAATTTGATCATGTACCTAGAAAATGTAATCCTTAGAATCGTATATATCTTCTGGTAACACAGAAAATTATGTAGATCAAATTAATTTTATTCAAATATGATTTAAATATTAGCATAAGTATGGAAAATAATAGGATAAAATTTTATTAAAGCATTTTTCTCGTCTGGGGAATAACAGGAACATATGCATTGAGATATTTGTTGATAAAATGGTGTATTCTGTGAAACTCTGCTGTTAATGAGCAATAAAAATATGGGGGATTTTAAGTAATTTTGTGTCACTGTATAAATATTCGCCATACATATTTATGTCAATGTTACGTGTATCATTTTAAAAATGTAATTAGAAAGACAGTTTAATTAGACTGCCTAATTTAAAAACTGATTTCCTTTCCCATTTTATAAAATATTAATATCGCAAAAAAATAATTTCAGTGATCCTCAAAAAGCTATTTTTAAAAATATATATATATATATATATATATTGATCTGATATTCAAAATTGTGTGGCAATTCATGAGTAAATTATAAGAGTCAAATATTGAATTAAAAGTATCCCTAGAGCGTAAATTATGCGCATATGATTTATTATGTATCATGTAGTAACAAAAAGAAAAAAAAAACAATGCATTGTAAAAACCACTAAGGATTGTGAATCGCCATTAAAAGAGAATTTCAAAAATTTTAAATATAGTTAAAATTAACTTCTAGTTACTCTAGACTGAAACAGATCTACTTTAATTTCGTTCAACATTCTTTTTGTCTACAGATTGCCTTAACTTTCAATTTTCTTGGCTTTATATACAAACATTATGGATTTAGCTGTTCAAGGATCATATTGTCCAATACCGTAACCGCAGAAACTACATTTTTTACTTATTCCATTTTATTTACGCTTTTAAAAATTTTAAATCACCCATTTCATTTAAATGTAGTTACAACAGTGCAAATGTGTGTATTTTCATTCAAATGGCATTTAAAATTTTATATATAAGTTTTTAATATTCATGAATTATGAGAAAAAGCATATCAATATTTTTAATAAAAGGATCTTTTTTGTAAATATTTTTATTGTTCTGGTATTGACTACGTTTTTATTGAGTAAGAAATTACGTTGGTTATTCACAGAAATAAAATTTTAAATTTTCATGTTCGAAAATAGAAATATCTGTGTGTTTGTTTTAACTTCTCTGCATTAGTATGTCTTCTTCTATAACTTTTCTTCTTAGAATTAAATTTAGTCTGTTAGTTACTGGAAAGGGATTATTTAATTCAGTAATTCAGAGTGGAAATAAAATCAAAAGAGAATCAATAGTACAAATTATGCATGGAGAGACAGAAATTTTAACCTGGAAAATTTGCATTGTCCCATTCACTAACCAGGCAGTCATAGTATCCAACAAATGTTGCGATATTTAAATTTTACATAGGACATGTCATCAGATCTTGAAATTCTAATCTATTCATGGTTGAACCTAGTTTTTAAAATTATTTTTCCATTTAATGATACACTCGGATTCAAAAAATACGATATAAACCTACGAGTTAAATTAATTTTATTGAAGATATTACATTGAAAACAAAATTTCTGACAGTAAAATTGTAAATATTATTTTAAATTTTAATTACATTTAAGATTTACTGCGATAGTGTCACAAATTATTTTTAAATGAATTTTCAAATATCATTTTGATTACCACCTTAGGTATGTAAAAAATTAGGATGAAATCTTATTAAAACGATTTTCATTACCCGGTGAAAAACATAAAATTGAATTAACATTACCATTTCATATTTGGTAAATCGGTGTGTTCTGGGAATCAACTGCTGGTGTATAAGCAAAAAAGGAAAATTCGGAGTTTATATGTCTGTATGAGCATTCTGCAGACAAACATTTATATCAATAATACTTGTATAAATTTAAAATATAATGCTAAGGACTTAGAATTTTAATTAGTTTTCCGTTTGAAGATTCTGATATCCTTTTCCGGTTTATATAATGTTAATGTCGATAAACAAAAATTTTCAGTGTTGCTTAGTAGGGTAATTTTCAATAATAAATTTATTGAATTTTTTGGAAATGTCTACTTTAAATAAATTATAACAGATTGTTATTTTCAATCAAAAGCATTCTTTTAGCGCAATTTATACGTATATCATTTTTTCGCACCAGACTTTAACCAAAAATACATTAATAAATAAATAAATTATATAAAAAGTAACAGTTTTTTAGCAAAGCGTCTTAAAATGGTGCTGTTAGAAACATGGATAATTAATATTAAGTCTTGTTACAACCGCTTGAGACTTAGACAACTGAAAGTCCTATATCAGTTTGTCGATAAAATCTGATTTTATTAGATAGATATCTGTCAAACAAATTCAAAAATTTAGCTTTAATTTTTAGCTTTCATTTAATAGTACATAGGATTTAAATTTATTTTAAAAAAAAATTGTTAAAAAAATTTTTTAATCTTAATTTTTTTTTACTAGAATTATGTTTAACACACAGCAAACATTTGTACAAAATTGAGTCAAATTTGCAAAATGGCGGAAAATGGTAAACGACAAAAAGGGTTTTTCCCTACCCGATGATAACGTGCAAAGTATTATTTGAAACACAAAATTTATAAATTGCTGGATTTAGGAAATCTTCTGCTACTAAATATGAAAGAAAATTATTAAAACAATTTCAAACGTAAAGATTTATAAGTCTCTTTATTAAATCTTCACAAAAAGAATATTTTCACATAATTAGTATGAACTTTTTAAATCATCATACAAACAACTTTCGGTTTTAACTGCGCAACCATTTTAAGATTTATCCTTTTTCTTCAGTTAATAAAATATTAGTAGCGTTAGATACACAAATGACAAGCGTTCAATGAGAAACAGAAAATATTACAGTGATTCTCGATTTGGTAATTTTAAAAAAGTCATAGTTGACGTCTATTAAATGTCGATTTTAAGTAAAATAGAATAGTGTGATGTTGAATTAAATCCATGGTCTCTGATCAAACATTACGTAAAACATCTTTATGGCACCATATATTTGGAAACAAATAAATTGCATAGTAAAGAAAGACAGTGCTTTAGAAAGCGCCATCAACAGGTAATATTTTATAAATTGCAATGATAACTAATATTAATTACTAGTAACTCTTGATTTAAAAACTTTAATTGCATTTCAATTTTGTGAAATATCATAGGCTATGGTAATTATTTAACTTTCCGCTACCGAACATAACCCAACGCTAAATATCATAAAATGTTTCAAAGTTTCTTAACATTAAGATTGCAAATAATTAATTGAGTGTTGATTTTAACTAAGCATCTTTAAAGAATTAAAACTTATTTATGTAGCAGAAAATGTGGAATATAACATAAGAAACAGTCTATAAACGGTACAAAGTGAATTTTAACAATATACAATAACTTCAGAAGGAATGTTGACAAAATAGTAATATTTAAAAATGCCAAATAAAAATCACCTCAGAACCAAATTTTTATTGATATCCTTTTGCGATTGTAATTTTACTCAATTTTATGACAAAATTTATTTACTAAGATGAATTGCTTAAAATTTAATTGTTTTCGAGAGATTATTAAATATAATACCTTGTAAATGGAAATATCTGATTGAAAACTATTAAAAATATTTTTTATCTTACCAACTTTCCTATTACCTTTAATCATATTTTAACACAGGTTTTTGATAATGTATATTCTTGAAAATGTATGTCTATATAAAAATATATTAAAAATTTGTAAAACAAGTTGCTTTATCCTCAATTAAAAATATCTTGAAAACATCAGAATTTTGTCCAACCAGAGAATATATTTTTGTCTGTTTTTCTGAAAAAATATTGAAACCATCTGAAACTTAACTGTGTTTCGGTAGAGAAATTTTCTATATGAATATACGTTGTTTTTATTTAACTCTTTTTATAATTTTATGGAATTTGAGCAGGGATATTTCACTGCTGTTCATTTAAGATTTTCATTTTCATTTGATTTTTTCTTTCGAAGCTTTTCTTAGATACTTTTTTATATGAAATAGTAATTCCAGTCCACGTAGCTGCGTTTCAAGATGAAACAACTATTAAGTATTGTAACAGTAATGAAAGCTACCCAATGCTTGAGGTTAGTAAAATATGTTATATTGATACTGTATATCATAATTTATAAACGTAAAAATGTTTAATACTAATAACAAGAAAATATGTAACAATAAACAGTTACATCATGCAAAAAATACGATACAGCTGTGATAGATGGCGATGATTCAAATATGTAATCGATAAATGACGTCATCTTAGAGTTTCTTCTAATTTCTATTACATTCAATCCTATAAAAAATAATTATTTAAGAAATGCCATGTAAAAGAAAAAGATAACTTCAAGGATTTTGCTGAAACTAATGAAAGTATTCTAAAAATAGTGTGATATACAGAAAAATTTGAATTTGAGACTGTAATAATATCAGGTTTTATACAGTTCAAAGTGTACGCACATGGTTTGGAGTCACAGATTTGAATTTACCGTTTTCCAGTTGCGAGCAAGCTCACCTGACTTTACCAATAAAGTATCTCCGACACGATATTGATCTTGGCTATATGTTGCATGGAACATGCGTAATTTTCTCAAGGAGCCATGGCATTCTAGTCAGTATGTCTCAAACTCCAAGTGAACATCGTTAGGAACCTAACTGATTATCTGCCTACAATTCTCGAGCAGTCCACTCTTAGATAATTGATTACTCTGGCTTTTGAGAGGTGGCTACATTAAGATGACTGTTCAGAGTTTTTTGATAAACACTCCAAATACATTGACTTAAGGATGCTGGTAAACATAGAGAATTTTAACTCTATGCTTTATACGATGATATGAACAAATTACTTTCATTCAAACTAGAACAGCACACACGTATATCATAGATTTCCTAAATAAGCTATCTAATAACATACCTGAAAACTGACTAAAAATAAAATCACAAAAATAGAAGTCAATTCAACTTGTTTTAAATGTTTGATGTTTTCTGCGTAAATTTTGTAACAAATTTGGTAGCCTAATTACGTCATCGATAGCCTAATGAGTTTTCAGTATATTTTTGAGTTAGATCGATGATCAATTCCTCCAACACATCGATCAATTTTCAGTATTGCCATTGTGGGTTAAAGATATGAAAGCATAAACTTTAGTTTTTAGAAAAGCAAACTTCTTCCATCAGTTTAATCGTAATGAGTGCGGGACAAAACATATTTATATTCTATCTATAAGACATAATTTCATAATTATTCTATACATTTTCTTGATGAGTTGTAAAGTTTAACCTGAATTCTTTGATAAAAATGAGAAGTGTTGTCTTAACCACGCTTTTCTTTCATTTATCAGAAAATTCTACAGAAACTATTTTAAAAGAAGCCGCTATATATCAGTAAAATAATTTCACTACCAAAAATTCTAGAAATCATAAAATTTTAAACATAAAATTAAATTAGCATCAGTTTATTTATGTATTGCTAACTGATGTCTCGTATTTTATATGAGGAGTAAAAAATATATTCGAATGTTCCAAACAGTAGTCTTAGTTAAAAACATTTCAATTTTCTCACTCTTTAAATTTTTTCCAACATTAATATTTGAATAAAATAAATAATTACGTTCAAACCTTGAGATAAGAGGCATATAAGGAGGAAATGTGAAAGAAGGTAGTTTTATAAAGTAAGTCTTAAATATATATCGAAAAAATTAGAATTACCTCCATAAATGGGTGATAAAATTTGTGAACCTGTCTTGAATTATACAGAAAAGTATTGGCAAAATTCTTAAAATGTAAATAAGGTACTCCTATTTTTAAAGACTTCATTTTTTTATTTTAATTGTACAGGTTTGAACTTTAAAATCATAACATGAAATAAAATTTAATAAAAGATAATGGGAAAGGTTAGACTATTATTATAAATTGAAACTATGATATTTACCGAGAAAAGGAAAATTAAACAATATCTGTCGCAAATTATGTAAAATTACATACATGTTATTTATAGAATAGAAATAATAAAACTCTCAAAATGAAAATAAATTTTAAAAACTTCTAAACTTTTTAATTATTTACATTGTTATCAAATGAATAAAAAGTTAAAAAAAAAACTGGTATCTTCCTGAAATTACATATATGTATATACTCTCTCCTGTTTGAGTCTCAGTTAACTATAAGGATTAAACATTTGTAGTCCATGATACTTCAAATACTATATATAAAATGTTCTCCCTTAAACTTTTTGCTAAATCTCGTCGTCAGAAGAAATATTTCCAATTTTTTATCACCCATATAATTACGAAGAATTTAGACAAATTTCATCATTTGTCAAGATTGACTGAACTTACAGTTTTTTCGCTGTTATTTACTAAACTTTTGTAATTAGGTTATTGAAAATATTTTGAAATTATATTATAACTATTATAATTATAATTTTTAAAATATTGTTATAACTGGTTCTTTCATTGCAATTTATTAGCATAGAAAGAAATGTATTCCACGATGTTCCCTACAACTTTATCAATTCAAGAACTCTAACAACAAATATTCAAGAAATCAGGAAATCCTTTTTCCACTGATATTTAAATTGTTATTTAATAAAATACTTTTTTTCTGGTAAATTAACATGTGCTGATTATTCTTTGAAAGGAAGCTTTTGAAAAAAAGTTAACATGATAAACAGGTGTTTTTTTTTTTTTAATTTTTCTGAATATTTATACGAAATATTGAGCTACGCATATAATCACCCTTCTAAAATTAGTCTTCTAAAGTTGATTTTTTTAAAATTCCAGTTTTTTTACAGGGCAGATTCATTGTGGTAAATGAGAGTCATAAGGAAATTGTTATACCACAATTATACCTAGCAGAGAAGAAACTTTTAACCAAAGAAAAGTGGCAGTTACACCAAACTCGCAGATATAGTATCGGACAAATGTTGGGATTTTTTAAAAATATCATACAATAAGTCATGGTATATTAAAATTTATTATAAGTGGCTGATGACTCTTAACTCCTTATATACATCTGCAAATTTATGAGGCATTTTCATTTGTAACATGCGTATTACAAACTCGTTAAAATGAATTTCCTGAAACTATGTTTCAGTAAAAGAAACTGCGGATCAAATGTTTCAATTTTATTAATTAATTGCTCTCACAGTCATGAGTCAATGGGACACTAACAAATTTTTTTCAAATAATTTTTTATTGTTATTCTGTTTACCAGCATGTAAGTAAAAAATTATAAAATAAAATATTACACAATTGCAAACATGAACCCCGTGAAAAGCATATGTAGAAATTCTCAGGAAAGCGAAAGTCTTTCTTAAACTTGTACAGTTTATGAAAGTAAAACAAACATTTTTAATGCTGATATGTAAATGCTTCGAATTCATTTTCGCGTCTGTAGATATAATTTCTAATAATGTGTGTGTGTGAATTTTATTCTCATCTATTACATAAGGTTTATTTGTTCTCTAAATTGAATGCAATTGATATGATTGGTTTTAAATATCTGAAATAAAAATTTCGCTAAAGTAAATCTAAGAATGCAATAAAAGAAACGTAAAATATTACAATGATTCATAACATTACAATTTCAAATAACTATTAAATGCTTATATTCCGAAACTTATAAATAGTGTGTCAATTAAACATTAAACTTAGTGGAAAACATGTAACGATTTTGTGATTGTACTCGCAAAAACTTATTGCTTTTAATATTTGTATTATTTTAGCAGTTAAAAATATTACATTTTTTTGGAAAACAAGAATTTCAAAAGCATATGTTTGTAACGTTCCTACCAATGCATATAAAATGTTCGCCTAGAATAATAAGGGTTGAGTAACGTCGTTCCATAAAAATGTTTCTTGCTTTTTATTATCTACTTGTATTACTAGCTCATACTTAAATCCAAATGCTTCTATTTTTTAAGTATGACTCCATTTCATTGTTTTTTATGTTATATAAGAATATTAAGTATGAATTTTTTAAAAAATATTATTAGCCTATATTATAACTGTGTGGAAACTACTTTATTTATTTACTCTATAATAATAAAAATTGTTAAACTAAGTCATTTTATTTACATTTAAAAATATAACTACAATATTGTTCCATGTTGCTCTTTTCAACTTCCTCAATTTAGGTAAAAAATATTCATGAAGTATTAAAAATAACATAACATTTTTAATAAAAAGCTTTTTTTTTCTTTTCTTTTTTTTTTTTTTTTCATTCCACTTCCAAAGAATTTATGACTGCGTTATTTAGTATTTTTTTTTGTTGATTAATCATAGACATGAAGTTCTTAAAAAACTACTATGATATTAAAGGTTTATATTAAATTATTTTAATTTTGATTCGAAATATTGAGTTATTCAAAAAATAACTTTTGTTGAAACAGTCAGAAAACACTCAATATTACATAATAACTCCATGCGGAGGAAAAAACTTAACCTGATGTAAATGTCGATGAGGAATTGCAATAACCATGCCGACATAGTATCTGAAAAACATTGTGATATTTTGAAAAATATAATGTGATAAGTCGCAGTATCTGTAAATGAATCTCCAAAGGATATTATTACTTCATTTCTCATATACTTTCCCGATTTTTTGAGATACAGCTATATCTTCATATTCTTAAATATTAATTTCAGAAAGAAAATTCTAAGCATGCAATAAAAAATAGAAATTATTACAGTGGTTCTTAACATTTGCAATTTTAAGTAATCGTGATTCACATCTATTAAAAGTCTAATTTAATTACCTTAAAATTAAGTGTCGTTTAGCTATAAATTTTGTTGATAACAAATAGCGATTTTGTGGTTGTATGCGTAAAAAGTGTTGATAATTATAATATTTTGATTTATAACAAGAATTGTTACTTAATTTTAGATATTATTTTTACTTTGCATTGCGATTTAATGCTGCAAGTTGCAATATTCTTTTGATTAAAAAAAGACATAAAAGAACAAATCATAAATAACTATTTTGATAAGTTTGAAATACACAGAAGAAGGTGTAGTTGATTTTGAATTCCAATATGGAGAAAAGTCAAAGTAATAGTTAGTTTAATGAATAGATACTTAAATAAAATATTATCTATCTAAGATTTATATCTTGTATTTTTTTATTTTAAATTCATTTTTAAAAATTATCGTATGATATGTTGCGGTACCTTTAAATTTACCATCAATGGACGATGGCTCCTTTCTATCCACAAACTATTCCGATTACACGACGTAATATGGTAAATTTGAAAATTATTTTTTTATAAATTAAGAGCTTTAATTTAAGAGTCACTGGGATTGTTTATTTATCCGGTGAAATATTAATTCGGTTGCATCGAATTAAGATAAACAGTTTGTGAAAGCTGTGAGTACTATGAATCGACGGCTAATATATTGCACAATTATTCAAAGCAGATATTTTAAACATCAGAAAAATATTGATTGGCAAATGCAAATTACAGGCCTACATAGTATTTCACAATTGTTGCAATATTTAAAAAATAGCATGCGATAAGTCACTGTATCTTAAAGTTTATCGTGAATGGATAATGACACCTTATTACTCATGTACATTTCTAATTATATGAGATATTATTATTTCATATATGTGTGTTATGCAGTCGTTAAAGCAATCTTTTTGAAATACTACAGTTAAAAAAAATCGCAGATGGAAAATTTTAAAATTGCATTTTCATATAAAGCTTTTTGTTAAGAGTTAATGGGACTGTATTATGTTATACTGTTTGAAAAGAAATTATATTCTGTAAGCCAGCATTCTTATATAAAAACATAAATTAAATTTTTCCTAAGGTGAGACCTACGATTATGTTTTAACCAATAAAACAGTTTGGTAAAGTGGAAGGTTTTATAAATCAATTGTTAATATATTCTAAATAATGGTAGTTCAAACTTCGTGTTCAAAGAGATATATTCTGTAAATGCTTTTCTTCTCTAATTTTGCTTAAAAACCATTTTTAAATTGAAAGTTGAATAATGTTCTCATTCAATCCTACTGCTACTTTAATATATTGATATTTGCTATTCTAGACCCTATTAATATTAATACTTGTAAAAAAATCTCATTATCCGAAAAGGAATAGAAAATATTATTGTTTTTCTCAGCATTTCAATTTTAAATAACCTATGGTTGACTTGTATTAAATATGATTTTTCAGTGAATTAAAAAAGTGTGATATTTAATTCAAAGTTTGTTCATGTATAAATGCTGCATAAACCATTTTTAAGCAGCATGCATTAAAGTAAAAAATAGTATTACACTATTAAAACACTAATAGTAATTGAGAAACCATCATAAGATTGTGATGTTTTAAATATCGTAACGATAATTAACATAGAAATCTAAATATTCTTAAATAAAGAACTTTGCTTTCAATTTGCAGCAACATTCATTTTTATGACACAAGGTATTTCTGAAATCTTATAGAGAAATATGTGGCTTATTAACAAATATGGGACCAGTTACGATGTATTGATATGAATATTTTTAATTTCAATGTTTTTAAAAGATTCGTAAATAATTGTCTTGAATCTCAAATGTGACTTATTTGTAAAATCTATTTACTAAACATAATGTAAAGCAAAAAAGATACGAAAAGATACGATATCATTATCATATTGCTATTTTTAATCCCTGAAGCAAATTTTGAAAAATACTAATTAACAAAAAAAATTTAACTAGGTCAGTCTGATGGTTAATGGATAGTATGTCCCGAGACGATGCAATACAAGACGTACAACGATAAGAAATTAAATTATCGATCTGAATTTGGAGAACGCTACACCACTCATCAAGCAATGCTCTTCGAAGATCCGGTGAACATGTGATAGAGGATTGACGGACTGCAATTTGTCGGTCAAACATGTCCCGCACATGCTCTTTTGGGTTCACGACCGGTTTGTATGCTGTGAAGAACATACCGATGATATCTTGCGAATGAAATCTATTGTCTGAAATACTTGCACTAGGAGGACGGGTGTTATAATTTATAAACTGAAATTCTGCACCCATGGTGCCCTGAAACAACCGTGCATATTGTTCCAAAATGACATCCGGATAAATGTAGTTTTCATGGTTACATTCTAAACATATAGGTTAATCCTTGAAACCAGAACTATCCCTCTCCATACAAGCAATTCTACACCACCTTAACGGTGTCTTTCAATGATGATCTCTTAGTGGTAACAAGTACCTGGCCCTCTCAATGTGAAAATCCGGTGCATATCAGATTGAAAGCTAAACCTGGACTCTTCGGGAAACCTCACACAAGGCGACTGTTGTGATGTCCATAATGCATGCTCTCTACTGCAAGCTAACCGCAGGAGACAATGAGTTGTGGTAAGCTTGGAAAAACACATTGGGCAGATCTAAATTTCTCTGATCGTTCCAGCTGTGTACGTCTACATCCAAAATGGTCGATAATTCTAGCAATGAAAACATCGTCCAAATGCTTCCTTTGTCCCATAACTATGTGGTTATGGCACAGAAAGGAATTTAAAGCACTTATGAACAATTTTACTTATTTACAAACATTCCTTATATACTCCTCTCTTACACTCTGGTCATTGTGACGTAATATCGGAGCCATCTCATGGTTTCGTGTAATTTATATATTATTCTTCAAAAATTGTGTGATAATTCAATATCTGAAAATTTTATTTTACAGTTCAATTTCTGATTGGTTCTGAATTATACTTAGTTTATGAACATGAGTATGATATAGAGAGAAAGTCAAAAAATAGGCTTATGATTTCAATATTCGAATATTCAAGTGAATAGGCACGGCGACTTCAAGCTTCTACTGATTAGATTAGGGCTTATTAATGTTCCCAATTTAATATATTTTTATGAGAAATTGGCAATTTAAATGCGTTAATTTACATAACAGTTATTTATTTCGTTTCATATTAAAGAAGATACATACTCTAAATGAAAATCGCTGACGCAAAACTACAAAACATTTACAATTATAGATTACGTTTAAAATTCAATGAGATTATATTAAGCTATTTTTTAATACAAATCATTTTATCAAAGTACCAAAGAAATTTTTAAAAAATTGTAGAAAATATTACATAAATTATATCACTTCTTCCAGTGAAAAGCTTTAACAATTATTTAACTAAATCTAATTGGTTAGGTAGAGGATTTAAAAACATATTGTGAAAAAATGTATAAGAAACGTAACGCAAACTTCTGAAACTTTGTTGATGGAGTGCATAAATATTTACTATGAACACAGTTTTTCAAAAGATTACTTTTAACCTTCTGAAGATATACGGCAAGTTGTGTTTGGTATTCACTCCACTGATTATCTTTTTTATACACTGATTTTAAAATATTAAATTCGTTAAACTAAATAAATCTCTTAAATATGTTTTGCTTTAAACATGTAACTGTATAAAATTATTGTGTAAAACGTTAGAAAAAGCATTGTACTCAAGAACAAAAAAGAAATTCCTTATTTTTTTTCCAAAATTTTGAATATTCTATTACAAATAAAACCCAAAACAATAAAATAATCATTTTAACTAATTTTTTTCATTTTAATTATAATATCATAACTGAAATATTTGACTTTTAAAGGCAATATTCCAAGTTTATTGTACTTATAAGGCATGTGATACAATATCTGTTTAAAAGAATGTTCCTCTTAGACATGGTATATACATTTTTATAAAGAACACATAGCTCATCTTTGAGAAAATAAGGGTTTCTGTTAATTATTTATGTAGCTTTTTCATATTACAGCGTCACTATGAATGTAATATAAAGTGCATTATATTGATTTATTATGCAGAAAATGGCACTTGTTTCGAAATTTATAACAAACAGTTACGCTATATGCAATTCACACTAATGTACAGTAAAAATTATATATAAATATATAGATAGATATAAATATATTTATTTATACATATTTCAAGTAATTATTTTTAACTATGGTTACATATATTTATTTTATCATGATACACAATACTTTTGTAATGTACACTATTTTTTTTATTAAAAGGATACGATGAATACAAATAAATTAATATTTGAAAACTTATTGACTTGTATAAAGAAACATTAGTCATTTTTAATCCAACTAAGTAAAAGAGAGAAAGTAATGTGTAGTTTAAAAATGACCTAATTTAATAAAATAATATTTTCCTTCAAAAATACTTGATCTCTTTGTATCAATTTAAAAGTAAATTTACTAAAATATATACCAAATACTTCAATAAATTCTGGTCTCAAAATTTATGCTAACTCTTACCGAATCTTACACAATTTTCCAAACAAACATTTCTATAGAATGACGCTTCACTAAATGTATATAAAATTATTCCTAGAATATATAATTTGACTTAAATCATCACACTCACCCACATGATAGCATCATGTCACCAGAAATATTAAATATATTTTTTTATGATCTTAAAAGTTATTAATTATTTAGACAAAATGCTAATGCTTAAATTTTTCAAGATTTTAGGAATAAGATTTGTTCACACTCATTTATTAGTTGTATATATGTTTAGCTTTTTAAGACGTGTATAATCTTATGCTATTCACAGAAGAATTACTTTTTTACTTTTCATTAGTGAAGGACATTCAAAAAGATGTTTAAATTATTTATTTCATTAAAGTTTGATAATATAATTAGAAAATGTGTTCCTGAAAGTTAAATATATTCTGGTAACAGAGAAAATATGTGGATCAAAATAATTTTTTTAAAAATAATATTATGATTACCAGCATAGGAATGTTATAAAATTGGATAAAATTTTATTAAAACATTTTCCTCACCCGTTTTTTCCTCATCCGATGCTGTGAATCTGTTGCTAATGAATAACCAAAAAGATGCATGTTTTGAAATAAATGTATGTCTCTGTAGCAATGTTTGGTAACGATATATTTATGCCAATGTATTAATTGTTTGTTTCTGAGAAAGTAATTCGACAGACAAAAAGTTTTAGTTAGACAGTTTTAATTAAAAGAGTTTTAGTTATATATATAGTTTCTGCTATCATTTTTCTATTTAATAAAATATTAATATCGCCAAATAAAGTTTTAAGTAAATCTAGTTGGCGGAAGTTTTAAAATCATATAATTAATAAATGCTTAAGAAAGTTACTGGAAACTTCTCAAATTTTGTTGTGTGATTACATAAATATTTTAATGCATCAAAAAATTGGTTTTTACCTTAATATATAATGAAAATGATGGTTGGTATTCACTTCATTAATATTTTAACATTCTTATGTTGTTTGATACACAGATTTTAAAATTTTAAATAGATAAACTAATTGTATTTCTTAAATAGGATTTACTTTAAACATGCAAATTTATAAAATAATTGCATAAAATTTTAGAAAAAAGCATTGTTGTACTTCAAAAGAAAAAAAGAAATAGAAAAACAAAACCTTCACTTTTTTTCTCCAACATTATGAATTTTCTATTGTTAATAAATATGAAATAAGTTTATTCAAATATGGGATGTCATATTATGCTTTGATTTGAATTTTTCAGAATTCAATTCTCTCTCCTTAAGCACGCATATAATTATCTTTAAGCACCGATCATTTAGTGTCATAGAAATGGTAGATGACGAGTATTGTTTCAAGAGAACTAGGATTAATTGACTATTTTCCACTTTTTATCAACCTTTCCAATCATAAGCCAAATAGATAATCTGCGGGACCATCTAGATAGGGATTTTCACAGCAATTTTCCTGATACATGTAATCTAGTGCAATCGTCCAGGCACTGGAGTCATCAAGCCTTTCACTGAAAGAGTTCAGGAATTTAAAGTATTTCCTTCACTTCTCGCAACAGTCCGTTAAAGAAAAATGGTTTCATTTATTCGTAAAGGAAATACAAACGTATGCATTTCACTTTTAAAATTGTTATAGAATTCCATTCACTATTTTAAGGAAAAGTAATATCATTAAGATATCAATATCGAAGTTAAGATTAAAAATTATTCTAAAGGTTTCTATAAGTTTTTTACTATGTTTTTAGTCTTTTCCTGTTATATGTGCGACGTAATCAAGATATTATTACTAAAGTAAAAATGATATTAGTTTTATTTTTCTTCGAACAACTTACAGCACACATTCCCAATAATATAGGGTAATACATTGTTTCACTTCCCTAAAATTTTAAAGAAGATTGTAAGGTCTAAATTCTTTATGGATTATTGACATAGAAATATGAAATTCCATTATTTATTGTCTAAGTGTGTGCACGATAAATGTAAAAATTTTTATATATTAAATTCATAGTTAAAAAGGAATTTTATCTCATAATTTACTTTTTTAAAATTTAACAGTTGTTTTAAAGAATTAGTTAAACAATGCATAAACATTAAGATATAATAATTTGCATTTAAAAACATTGGTAAATTTAATTTTTATGCGTATTTAAAAGGTGAACTATATATATATATATATATATATATATATATATATATATATATATATATATATATATATATATATAGATATATATATATATATATATATATATATATATATATTGCAAGTTATTTTCAACTATGGTTACTTATTTAACTTTTTTATAATACTTATTAATTTACTATTTTACAGTTGTAACGTACAATATTTTTTACGAAAAGGAAATATGGAATATAGATAAATAAATATATTCAGGACTTAACGATTTGTAGAAAAAGTCTTTAGTTATTTTATAAACCAGATAAAAAAAATGTCAAAGTTTTTTTTTTTTTTTTTTTTTTTTTTTTTTTTTTTTTTACGGATTGTTTTATCTTCTATTTTTTTGGCTTTATTTACAAACGTCATGTATTTAGCTATTTAAGCATCATATTGTCCGATGCCATAACCAAAAATACTAAATTTTTAATTATTCTATATTATTTACGCTTTTAAAAATGTTAAAATTACTATTTCATTTAAATTTAGTTACAACAGTGCAAATGTGCGTATTTTCATTGAAAAAACATTTAAAATTTTATATATATATGTTATGAATATTCATGAATTATAAGAAAAGCATATCAATATTTTTAAAAGAAGTATCTTTTTGTAAATATTTTTATTGTTCTGGTATTGACTGCGTTGTTATCCAGTAAAAAATTACGTTGGTTATTCACAGAAATAAAATTTTAAATTTTCATAATCAAAAACATAAATATATGTGTTTGTTTTAACTTCTCTGCATCAGTAAGTCTTCTTCCATAAAGTTTCTTCCTAGACTTAATTTTACTCTGTTAGTTACTGGACAGGGATAATTTAATTTAGTAAATCAGAATGGAAATAAAATCAAAAGAGAATCAATAATACAAATTATGCATAGCGAGAGTGAGAAATTTTGCAATGTCCCATTCACTAACCAAGCAGTCATAGTATCCAAAAAATGTTGTGATAGTTAACTTTTACATAGGACAAATCATCAATCTTAAAATTTTACACTATTCATGGTTAAACCTTGTTTTTAAAATTATTTTTCTGTTTAATGAGATATTTTGATTAAAAAAATACGATAAACCTAATAGTTAAATTAATTTTATTGAAGATTTTAGTTTGAGAAAAAAATTGCTCATGTTAAAATTGTATATCTTATTTTAAATTATAGCTTACATTTAAGATTCGCTGAGACTATGTCCCAAATTATTTTTAAATGAATTTTCAATTATCATTTTGATTACCAGCATAGGTATGTAAAAACATTAGGATAAAATCTTGTTAAAACGATTTTCGTTACCCGGTGAAAAGCATAATATTGTATAAGCAATAATAATTCCTCTTTGGAAAATTAGTGGATTCTGGGAATCTACGGCTAGTCTCTAAGCAAAAAAGATGAATATTGAGTTTATATGTCTGTATGAGCATTTTGCCGACAAACATTTATATAAATAATACTTGTATAAATTTAAAATATGATGCGTAAGACTTATGATTTTAATTAAACTGCCGTTTGTAGATTCTGATATTATTTTCCAGTTTATAAGATGTTAATGTCTATAAACAAAAATTTTCAGTGTTGCTTAGTGGGGTAATTTTAAATAATACATTTATTAACTTAATTTGTTATTGTCTACTTTAAATAAATTATAATATAGAGTGTTAATTTCAATCAAATGAATTATTTTAGCGCAATTTATACGTATATCATTTTTTCCGCACCAGGCATTAGCCAAAAATCATTAATAAATAAATAAATTTTATAAAAAAATAACAGTTTTTAGCAAAGCGTCATAAAATGGTGCTGTTAGAAACCTGGATAATTAATATTAACTTCTTGTTACAACCGCTTGAGACTTAGACAACTGAAAGTCCTATATTAGTTTGTCGATAAAATCTGATTTTATTAGATAGATATCTGTCAAACAAATTCAAAAATTTAGCTTTAATTTTTAGCTTTCATTTAAGACTACATAGTATTTTAATCTTAAATTAAAAAAAATTTGTGTTAAAAAAATTGCAATCTCAATTTTTTTTCTATTAGAATTATGTTTAACACAAAACAAAAGTTTGTAAAAAATTGAATCAAATTAACATAAATGGGAGAAAATAGTAAACGAGGAAAATGGTTTTCCCTACCCGATGATAACGTTCAAAGTCTTATTTGAAACACAAATATTATAAATTGCAGAATTTTGGAAATCTGTTGCTACTAAATATGAAAGAAATTTATTGAAACAATTTCAAAACTTATTTGTGGTTATTAAATTTTCCTAAAAAGAATATTTTCACAAAATTAGTATGAACTTTTTAAATTATCATACAAAAAACTTTCGGTTTTAACTGCGCAACCATTTTAAGATTTATCCTTTTTCTTCAGTTAATAAAATATTAGTAGCGTTAGATACACAAATCACAAGCGTTCAATGAGAAACAGAAAATATTACAGTGATTCTCGATTTGGTAATTTTAAAAAAGTCATAGTTGACGTCTATTAAATGTCGATTTTAAGTAAAATAAAATAGTGTGATGTTGAATTAAATCCATGGTTTCTGATCAAACATTACGTAAAACATCTTTATGACACCATATATTTTGAAACAAATAAATTGCATAGTAAAGAAAGACAGTGCTTTAGAAAGCGCCATCAACAGGTAATATTTTATAAATTGCAATGATAACTAATATTAATTTCTAGTAACTCTTGATTTAAAAACTTTAATTGCATTTCAATTTTGTGAAATATCATAGGCTATGGTAATTATTTAACTTTCCGCAACCGAACATAACCCAACGCTAAATATCATAAAATGTTTCAAAGTTTCTTAACATTAAGATTGCAATTAATTAATTGAGTGTTGATATCAACTAAGCATCTTTAAAGAATTAAAACTTATTTATGTAGCAGAAAATGTGGAATATAACATAAGAATCAGTCTATAAACGGTACAAAGTGAATTTTAACAATATACAATAACTTCAGAAGGAATGTTGACAAAATAGTAATATTTAAAAATGCCAAATAAAAATCACCTCAGAACCAAATTTTTATTGATAGCCTTTTGCGATTGTAATTTTACTCACTTTTATGACAAAATTTATTTACTAAGATGAATTGCTTAAAATTTAATTGTTTTGGAGAGATTATTAAATATAATACCTTGTAAATGGGGAAATATCTGATTGAAAACTATTAAAAATATTTTTTATCTTACCAACTTTCCTATTACCTTCAATCATATTTTAACACAGGTTTTTGATAATGTATATTCTTGAAAATGTATGTCTATATAAAAATATATTAAAAATTTGTAAAACAAGTTGCTTTATCCTCAATTAAAAATATCTTGAAAACATCAGAATTTTGTCCAACCAGAGAATATATTTTTGTCTGTTGTTAATAAATGTGAAAAAATATTGAAAACATCTGAAACTTAACTGTGTTTCGGTATAGAAATTTTCTATATGAATATACGTTGTTTTTATTTAACTCTTTTTATAATTTTATGGAATTTGAGCAGGGTTATTTCACTGCTGTTCATTTAAGATTTTCATTTTCATTTGATTTTTTTCTTTCGAAGCTTTTCTTAGATACTTTTTTATATGAAATAGTAATTCCAGTCCACGTAGCTGCGTTTCAAGATGAAACAACTATTAAGTATTGTAACAGTAATGAAACCTACCTAATGCTTGAGGTTAGTAAAATATGTTATATTGATACTGTATATCATAATTTATAAACGTAAAAATGTTTAATACTAACAACAAGAAAATATGTAACAATAAACAGTTACATCATGCAAAAAATACGATGCAGCAGTAATAGATGGCGATAATTCAAATATGTAATCGATAAATGACGTCATCTTAGAGTTTCTTTAATTTCTATTACATTCAATCCTATAAAAAATTGTTATTTAAGAAATGCCATGTAAAAGAAAAAGATAATTTCAAGGATTTTGCTGAAACTAATGAAAGTATTCTAAAAATAGTGTGGTAAACAGAAAAATTTGAATTTGAAACTGTAATAATATCAGGTTTCATACAGTTCAAAGTGTACGTACATGGTTAGGAGACACAGATTTGAATTTACCGTTTTCCAGTTGCGAGCAAGCTCACCTGACTTTACCAATAAAGTATCTCCAACACGATATTGATCTTGGCTATATGTTGCATGGAACATGCGTAATTTTCTCAAGGAGCCATGGCATTCTAGTCAGTATGTCTCAAACTCCAAGTGAACATCGTTAGGAACCTAACTGATTATCTGCCTACAATTCTCGAGCAGTCCACTCTTAGATAATTGGTTACTCTGGCTTTTGAGAGGTGGCTACATTAAGATGACTGTTCAGAGTTTTTGGATAAACACTCCAAATGCATTGACTTAAGGATGCTGGTAAACATAGAGAATTTTAACTCTATGCTTTATACGATGATATGAACAAATTACTTTCATTCAAACTAGAACAGCACACACGTATATCATAGATTTCCTAAATAAGCTATCTAATAACATACCTGAAAACTGACTAAAAATAAAATCACAAAAATAGAAGTCAATTCAACTTGTTTTAAATGTTTGATGTTTTCTGCGTAAATTTTGTAACAAATTTGGTAGCCTAATTACGTCATCGATAGCCTAATGAGTTTTCAGTATATTTTTGAGTTAGATCGATGATCAATTCCTCCAACACATCGATCAATTTTCAGTATTGCCATTGTGGGTTAAAGATATGAAAGCATAAACTTTAGTTTTTAGAAAAGCAAACTTCTTCCATCAGTTTAATCGTAATGAGTGCGGGACAAAACATATTTATATTCTATCTATAAGACATAATTTCATAATTATTCTATACATTTTCTTGATGAGTTGTAAAGTTTAACCTGAATTCTTTGATAAAAATGAGAAGTGTTGTCTTAACCACGCTTTTCTTTCATTTATCAGAAAATTCTACAGAAACAATTTTAAAAGAAGCCGCTATATATCAGTAAAATAATTTCACTACCAAAAATTCTAGAAATCATAAAATTTTAAACATAAAATTAAATTAGCATCAGTTTATTTATGTATTGCTAACTGATGTCTCGTATTTTATATGAGGAGTAAAAAATATATTCGAATGTTCCAAACAGTAGTCTTAGTTAAAAACATTTCAATTTTCTCACTCTTTGAATTTTTTCCAACATTAATATTTAAATAAAATAAATAATTACGTTCAAACCTTGAGATAAGAGGCATATAAGGAGGAAATGTGAAAGAAGGTAGTTTTATAAAGTAAGTCTTAAATATATATCGAAAAAATTAGAATTACCTCCATAAATGGGTGATAAAATTTGTGAACCTGTCTTGAATTATACAGAAAAGTATTGGCAAAATTCTTAAAATGTAAATAAGGTACTCCTATTTTTAAAGACTTCATTTTTTTATTTTAATTGTACAGGTTTGAACTTTAAAATCATAACATGAAATAAAATTTAATAAAAGATAATGGGAAAGGTTAGACTATTATTATAAATTGAAACTATGATATTTACCGAGAAAAGGGAAATTAAACAATATCTGTCACAAATTATGTAAAATTACATACATGTTATTTATAGAATAGAAATAATAAAACTCTCAAAACGAAAATAAATTTTAAAAACTTTTAAATTTTTTAATTATTTACATTGTTATCAAATGAATAAAAAGTTAAAAAAAAAAAACTGGTATCTTCCTGAAATTACATATATGTATATACTCTATCCTGTTTGAGTCTCAGATAACTATAAGGATTAAACATTTGTAGTCCATGATACTTCAAATACTATATATAAAATGTTCTCCCTTAAACTTTTCGCTAAATCACGTCGTCAGAAGAAATATTTCCAATTTTTTATCACCCATATAATTACGAAGCATTTAGACAAATTTCATCATTTGTCAAGATTGACTGAACTTACAGTTTTTTCGCTGTTATTTACTAAACTTTTGTAATTAGGTTATTGAAAATATTTTGAAATTATATTATAACTATTATAATTATAATTTTTAAAATATTGTTATAACTGGTTCTTTCATTGCAATTTATTAGCATAGAAAAAAATGTATTCCATGATGTTCCCTACAACTTTATCAATTCAAGAACTCTAACAACAAATATTCAAGAAATCAGGAAATCCTTTTTCCACTGATATTTAAATTGTTATTTAATAAAATACTTTTTTTCTGGTAAATTAACATGTGCTGATTATTCTTTGAAAGGAAGCTTTAGAAAAAAAGTTAACATGATAAACAGGTTTTTTTTTTTTTTTTTTTTTTTTTTTAATTTTTCTGAATATTTATACGAAATATTGAGCTACGCATATAATCACCCTTCTAAAATTAGTCTTCTAAAGTTGATTTTTTTAATATTCCAGTTTTTTACAGGGCAGATTCATTGTGGTAAATGAGAGTCATAAGGAAATTGTTATACCACAATTATACCTAGCAGAGAAGAAACTTTAACCAAAGAAAAAGTGGCAGTTACACCAAACTCGCAGATATAGTATCGGACAAATGTTGGGATTTTTTAAAAATATCATATAATAAGTCATGGTATATTAAAATTTATTATAAGTGGCTGATGACTCTTAACTCCTTATATACATCTGCAAATTTATGAGGCATTTTCATTTGTAACATGCGTATTACAAACTCGTTAAAATGAATTTCCTGAAACTATGTTTCAGTAAAAGAAACTGCGGATCAAATGTTTCAATTTTATTAATTAATAGCTCTCACAGTCATGAGTCAATGGGACACTAACAAATTTTTTTTCAAATAATTTTTTATTGTTATTCTGTTTACCAGCATGTAAGTAAAAAAATATAAAATAAAATATTACACAATTGAAAACATGAACCCCGTGAAAAGCATATGTAGAAATTCTCAGGAAAGCGAAAGTCTTTCTTAAACTTGTACAGTTTATGAAAGTAAAACAAACATTTTTTAATGCTGATATGTAAATGCTTCGAATTCATTTTCGCGTCTGTAGATATAATATCTAATAATGTGTGTGAATTTTATTCTCATCTATTACATAAGGTTTATTTGTTCTCTAAATTGAAGGCAATTGATATGATTGGTTTTAAATATCTGAAATAAAAATTTCGCTAAAGTAAATCTAAGAATGCAATAAAAGAAACGTAAAATAGTACAATGATTCATAACATTACAATTTCAAATAACTATTAAATGCTTATTTTCCGAAACTTATAAATAGTGTGTCAATTAAACAGTAAACTTAGTGGAAAACCTGTAACGATTTTGTGATTGTACTCGCAAAAACTTATTGCTTTTAATATTTGTATTATTTTAGCAGTTAAAAATATTACATTTTTTTGGAAAACAAGAATTTCAAAAGCATATGTTTGTAACGTTCCTACCAATGCATATAAAATGTTCGCCTAGAATAATAAGGGTTGAGTAACGTCGTTCCATAAAAATGTTTCTTGTTTTTTATAATCTACTTGTATTACTAGCTCATACTTAAATCCAAATGCTTCTATTTTTTAAGTATGACTCCATTTCATTGTTTTTTATGTTATATAAGAATATTAAGTATGAATTTTTTAAAAAATATTATTAGCCTATATTATAACTGTGTGGAAACTACTTTATTTATTTACTCTATAATAATAAAAATTGTTAAACTAAGTCATTTTATTTACATTTAAAAATATAACTACAATATTGTTCCATGTTGCTCTTTTCAACTTCCTCAATTTAGGTAAAAAATATTCATGAAGTATTAAAAATACAATAACATTTTTAATAAAAAGCTTTTTTTTTATTTTCTTTTTTTTTTTTCATTCCACTTCCAAAGAATTTATGACTGCGTTATTTAGTATTTTTTTGTTTATTAATCATAGACATGAAGTTCTTAAAAAACTACTATGATATTAAAGGTTTATATTAAATTATTTTAATTTTGATTCGAAATATTGAGTTATTCAAAAAATAACTTTTGTTGAAACAGTCAGAAAACACTCAATATTACATAATAACTCCATGCGGAGGAAAAAACTTAACCTGATGTAAATGTCGATGAGGAATTGCAATAACCATGCCGACATAGTATCTGAAAAACATTGTGATATTTTGAAAAATATAATGTGATAAGTCGCAGTATCTGTAAATGAATCTCCAAAGGATATTATTACTTCATTTCTCATATACTTTCCCGATTTTTTGAGATACAGCTATATCTTCATATTCTTAAATATTAATTTCAGAAAGAAAATTTAAGCATGCAATAAAAAATAGAAATTATTACAGTGGTTCTTAACATTGCAATTTTAAGTAATCGTGATTCACATCTATTAAAAGTCTAATTTAATTACCTTAAAATTAAGTGTCGTTTAGCTATAAATTTTGTTGATAACAAATAGCGATTTTGTGGTTGTATGCGTAAAAAGTGTTGATAATTATAATATTTTGATTTATAACAAGAATTGTTACTTAATTTTAGATATTATTTTTACTTTGCATTGCGATTTAATGCTGCAAGTTGCAATATTCTTTTGATTAAAAAAAGACATAAAAGAACAAATCATAAATAACTATTTTGATAAGTTTGAAATACACAGAAGAAGGTGTAGTTGATTTTGAATTCCAATATGGAGAAAAGTCAAAGTAATAGTTAGTATAATATGAATAGATAATTAAATAAAATATTATCTATCTTAGATTTATATCTTGTATTTTTCTATTTTAAATTCATTTTTAAAAATTATCGTATGATATGTTGCGGTACCTTTAAATTTACCATCAATGGACGATGGCTCCTTTCTATCCACAAACTATTCCGATTACACGACGTAATATGGTAAATTTGAAAATTATTTTTTTATAAATTAAGAGCTTTAATTTAAGAGTCACTGGGATTGTTTATTTATCCGGTGAAATATTAATTCGGTTGCATCGAATTAAGATAAACAGTTTGTGAAAGCTGTGAGTACTATGAATCGACGGCTAATATATTGCACAATTATTCAAAGCAGATATTTTAAACATCAGAAAAATATTGATTGGCAAATGCAAATTACAGGCCTACATAGTATTTCACAATTGTTGCAATATTTAAAAAATAGCATGCGATAAGTCACTGTATCTTAAAGTTTATCGTGAATGGATAATGACACCTTATTACTCATGTACATTTCTAATTATATGAGATATTATTATTTCATATATGTGTGTTATGCAGTCGTTAAAGCAATCTTTTTGAAATACTACAGTTAAAAAAAATTGCAGATGGAAAATTTTAAAATTGCATTTTCATATAAAGCTTTTTGTTAAGAGTTAATGGGACTGTATTATGTTATACTGTTTGAAAAGAAATTATATTCTGTAAGCCAGCATTCTTATATAAAAACATAAATTAAATTTTTCCCTAAGGTGAGACCTACGATTATGTTTTAACCAATAAAACAGTTCGGTAAAGTGGAAGGTTTTATTAATCAATTGTTAATATATTCTAAATAATGGTAGTTCAAACTTCGTGTTCAAAGAGATATATTCTGTAAATGCTTTTCTTCTCTAATTTTGCTTAAAAACCATTTTTAAATTGAAAGTTGAATAATGTTCTCATTCAATCCTACTGCTACTTTAATATATTGATATTTGCTATTCTAGACCCTATTAATATTAATACTTGTAAAAAAAATCTCATTATCCGAAAAGGAATAGAAAATATTATTGTTTTTCTTAGCATTGTGCAATTTTAAATAACCCATGGTTAACATCTCTTAAATATGATTTTTCAGTGAATTAAAATAGTGTGATATTTAATACAAAAGCTTACTCATGTATAAATGCTGCATGAATCAATTTTATGCAGAATGCATTATAGTAAAAAATAGTATTACACTATTAAAACACTAATAGTAATTGAGAAACCATCATAAGATTGTGATGTTTTAAATATCGTAACGATAATTAACATAGAAATCTAAATGTTCTTAAATAAAGAACTTTGCTTTCAATTTGCAGCAACATTCATTTTTATGACACAAGGTATTTCTGAAATCTTATAGAGAAATATGTGGCTTATTAACAAATATGGGACCAGTTACGATGTATTGATATGAATATTTTTAATTTCAATGTTTTTAAAAGATTCGTAAATAATTGTCTTGAATCTCAAATGTGACTTATTTGTAAAATCTATTTACTAAACATAATGTAAAGCAAAAAAGATACGAAAAGATACGATATCATTATCATATTGCTATTTTTAATCCCTGAAGCAAATTTTGAAAAATACTAATTAACAAAAAAAATTTAACTAGGTCAGTCTGATGGTTAATGGATAGTATGTCCCGAGACGATGCAATACAAGACGTACAACGATAAGAAATTAAATTATCGATCGGAATTTGGAGAACGCTACACCACTCATCAAGCAATGCTCTTCGAAGATCCGGTGAACATGTGATAGAGGATTGACGGACTGCAATTTGTCGGTCAAACATGTCCCGCACATGCTCTTTTGGGTTCACGACCGGTTTGTATGCTGTGAAGAACATACCGATGATATCTTGCGAATGAAATCTATTGTCTGAAATACTTGCACTAGGTGGACGGGTGTTATAATTTATAAACTGAAATTCTGCACCCATGGTGCCCTGAAACAACCGTGCATATTGTTCCAAAATGACATCCGGATAAATGTAGTTTTCATGGTTACATTCTAAACATATAGGTTAATCCTTGAAACCAGAACTATCCCTCTCCATACAAGCAATTCTACACCACCTTAACGGTGTCTTTCAATGATGATCTCTTCGTGGTAACAAGTACCTGGCCCTCTCAATGTGAAAATCCGGTGCATATCAGATTGAAAGCTAAACCTGGACTCTTCGGGAAACCTCACACAAGGCGACTGTTGTGATGTCCATAATGCATGCTCTCTACTGCAAGCTAACCGCAGGAGACAATGAGTTGTGGTAAGCTTGGAAAAACACATTGGGCAGATCTAAATTTCTCTGATCGTTCCAGCTGTGTACGTCTACATCCAAAATGGTCGATAATTCTAGCAATGAAAACATCGTCCAAATAAAGCCTTCCTTTGTCCCATAACTATGTGGTTATGGCACAGAAAGGAATTTAAAGCACTTATGAACAATTTTACTTATTTACAAACATTCCTTATATACTCCTCTCTTACACTCTGGTCATTGTGACGTAATATCGGAGCCATCTCATGGTTTCGTGTAATTTATATATTATTCTTCAAAATTGTGTGATAATTCAATATCTGAAAATTTTATTTTACAGTTCAATTTCTGATTGGTTCTGAATTATACTTAGTTTATGAACATGAGTATGATATAGAGAGAAAGTCAAAAAATAGGCTTATGATTTCAATATTCGAATATTCAAGTGAATAGGCACGGCGACTTTAAGCTTCTACTGATTAGATTAGGGCTTATTAATGTTCCCAATTTAATATATTTTTATGAGAAATTGGCAATTTAAATGCGTTAATTTACATAACAGTTATTTATTTCGTTTCATATTAAAGAAGATACATACTCTAAATGAAAATCGCTGACGCAAAACTACAAAACATTTACAATTATAGATTACGTTTAAAATTCAATGAGATTATATTAAGCTATTTTTTAATACAAATCATTTTATCAAAGTACCAAAGAAATTTTTAAAAAATTGTAGAAAATATTACATAAATTATATCACTTCTTCCAGTGAAAAGCTTTAACAATTATTTAACTAAATCTAATTGGTTAGGTAGAGGATTTAAAAACATATTGTGAAAAAATGTATAAGAAACGTAACGCAAACTTCTGAAACTTTGTTGATGGAGTGCATAAATATTTACTATGAACACAGTTTTTCAAAAGATTATTTTTAACCTTCTGAAGATATACGGCAAGTTGTGTTTAGTATTCACTCCACTGATTATCTTTTTTATACACTGATTTTAAAATATTAAATTCGTTAAACTAAATAAATCTCTTAAATATGTTTTGCTTTAAACATGTAACTGTATAAAATTATTGTGTAAAACGTTAGAAAAAGCATTGTACTCAAGAACAAAAAAGAAATTCCTTATTTTTTTTCCAAAATTTTGAATATTCTATTACAAATAAAACCCAAAACAATAAAATAATCATTTTAACTAATTTTTTTCATTTTAATTATAATATCATAACTGAAATATTTGACTTTTAAAGGCAATATTCCAAGTTTATTGTACTTATAAGGCATGTGATACAATATCTGTTTAAAAAGAATGTTCCTCTTAGACATGGTATATACATTTTTATAAAGAACACATAGCTCATCTTTGAGAAAATAAGGGTTTCTGTTAATTATTTATGTAGCTTTTTCATATTACAGCGTCACTATGAATGTAATATAAAGTGCATTATATTGATTTATTATGCAGAAAATGGCACTTGTTTCGAAATTTATAACAAACAGTTACGCTATATGCAATTCACACTAATGTACAGTAAAAATTATATATATAAATATATAGATAGATATAAATATATTTATTTATACATATTTCAAGTAATTATTTTTAACTATGGTTACATATATTTATTTTATCATGATACACAATACTTTTGTAATGTACACTATTTTTTTTATTAAAAGGATACGATGAATACAAATAAATTAATATTTGAAAACTTATTGACTTGTATAAAGAAACATTAGTCATTTTTAATCCAACTAAGTAAAAGAGAGAAAGTAATGTGTAGTTTAAAAATGACCTAATTTAATAAAATAATATTTTCCTTCAAAAATACTTGATCTCTTTGTATCAATTTAAAAGTAAATTTACTAAAATATATACCAAATACTTCAATAAATTCTGGTCTCAAAATTTATGCTAACTCTTACCGAATCTTACACAATTTTCCAAACAAACATTTCTATAGAATGACGCTTCACTAAATGTATATAAAATTATTCCTAGAATATATAATTTGACTTAAATCATCACACTCACCCACATGATAGCATCATGTCACCAGAAATATTAAATATATTTTTTTATGATCTAAAAAATTAACAATTATTTAGACAAAATGCTAATGCTTGAATTTTTCAAGATTTTAGGAAAAAGACTTGTTCACACTCATTTATTAGTTGTATATATCTTTAGCTTTTTAAGACGTATATAATCTTATGCTATTCACAGAAGAATTACTTTTTTTTACTTTTCTTTAGTGAATGACATTCAAAAAGATGTTTAAATTATTTATTTCATTAAAGTTTGATAATATAATTAGAAAATGTGTTCCTTAAAGTTAAATATATTCTGGTAACAGAAAAAATATGTGGATCAAAATAATTTTTTTAAAAATAATATTATGATTACCAGCATAGGAATGTTATAAAATTGGATAAAATTTTATTAAAACATTTTCCTCACCCGTTTTTTCCTCATCCGATGCTGTGAATCTGTTGCTAATGAATAACCAAAAAGATGCATGTTTTGAAATAAATGTATGTCTCTGTAGCAATGTTTGGTAACGATATATTTATGCCAATGTATTAATTGTTTGTTTCTGAGAAAGTAATTCGACAGACAAAAAGTTTTAGTTAGACAGTTTTAATTAAAATAGTTTTAGTTATATATATAGTTTCTGCTATCATTTTTCTATTTAATAAAATATTAATATCGCCAAATAAAGTTTTAAGTAAATCTAGTTGGCGGAAGTTTTAAAAGCATATAATTAATAAATGCTTAAGAAAGTTACTGCAAACATCTCAAATTTTGTTGTGTGATTACATAAATATTTTAATGCATCAAAAAATTGGTTTTTTTCTTAATATATAATGAAAATGATGGTTGGTATTCACTTCATTAATATTTTAACATTCTTATGTTGTTTGATACGCAGATTTTAAAATTTTAAATAGATAAACTAAATGTATTTCTTAAATAGGATTTACTTTAAACATGCAAATTTATAAAATAATTGCATAAAATTTTAGAAAAAAGCATTGTTGTACTTCAAAAGAAAAAAAGAAATAGAAAAACAAAACCTTCACTTTTTTTCTCCAACATTATGAATTTTCTATTGTTAATAAATATGAAATAAGTTTATTCAAATATGGGATGTCATATTATGCTTTGATTTGAATTTTTCAGAATTCAATTCTCTCTCCTTAAGCACGCACATAATTATCTTTAAGCACCGATCATTTAGAGTCACAGAAATGGTAGATGACGAGTATTGTTTCAAGAGAACTAGGATTAATTCACTATTTTCAACTTTTTATCAACCTTTCCAATCATAAGCCAAATAGATAATCTGCGGGACCATCTAGATAGGGATTTTCACAGCAATTTTCCTGATACATGTAATCTAGTGCAATCGTCCAGGCACTGGAGTCATCAAGCCTTTCACTGAAAGAGTTCAGGAATTTAAAGTATTTCCTTCACTTCTCGCAACAGTCCGTTAAAGAAAAATGGTTTCATTTATTCGTAAAGGAAATACAAACGTATGCATTTCACTTTTAAAATTGTTATAGAATTCCATTCACTATTTTAAGGAAAAGTAATATCATTAAGATATCAATATCGAAGTTAAGATTAAAAATTATTCTAAAGGTTTCTATAAGTTCTTTACTATGTTTTTAGTCATTTCCTGTTATATGTGCGACGTAATCAAGATATTATTACTAAAGTAAAAATGATATTAGTTTTATTTTTCTACGAACAACTTACAGCACACATTCCCAATAATATAGGGTAATACATTGTTTCACTTCCCTAAAATTTTAAAGAAGATTGTAAGGTCTAAATTCTTTATGGATTATTGACATAGAAATATGAAATTCCATTATTTATTGTCTAAGTGTGTGCACGATAAATGTAAAAATTTTTATATATTAAATTCATAGTTAAAAAGGAATTTTATCTCATAATTTACTTTTTTAAAATTTAACAGTTGTTTTAAAGAATTAGTTAAACAATGCATAAACATTAAGATATAATAATTTGCATTTAAAAACATTGGTAAATTTAATTTTTATGCGTATTTAAAAGGTGAACTATATATATATATATATATATATATATATATATATATATATATATATATTGCAAGTTATTTTCAACTATGGTTACTTATTTAACTTTTTTATAATACTTATTAATTTACTATTTTACAGTTGTAACGTACAATATTTTTTACGAAAAGGAAATATGGAATATAGATAAATAAATATATTCAGGACTTAACGATTTGTAGAAAAAGTCTTTAGTTATTTTATAAACCAGATAAAAAAAATGTCAAAGTTTTTTTTTTTTTTTTTTTTTTTACGGATTGTTTTATCTTCTATTTTTTTGGCTTTATTTACAAACGTCATGTATTTAGCTATTTAAGCATCATATTGTCCGATGCCATAACCAAAAATACTAAATTTTTAATTATTCTATATTATTTACGCTTTTAAAAATGTTAAAATTACTATTTCATTTAAATTTAGTTACAACAGTGCAAATGTGCGTATTTTCATTCAAAAAACATTTAAAATTTTATATATATATGTTATGAATATTCATGAATTATAAGAAAAAGCATATCAATATTTTTAAAAGAAGTATCTTTTTTGTAAATATTTTTATTGTTCTGGTATTGACTGCGTTGTTATCCAGTAAAAAATTACGTTGGTTATTCACAGAAATAAAATTTTAAATTTTCATAATCAAAAACATAAATATATGTGTTTATTTTAACTTCTCTGCATCAGTAAGTCTTCTTCCATAAAGTTTCTTCCTAGACTTAATTTTACTCTGTTAGTTACTGGACAGGGATAATTTAATTTAGTAAATCAGAATGGAAATAAAATCAAAAGAGAATCAATAATACAAATTATGCATAGCGAGAGTGAGAAATTTTGCAATGTCCCATTCACTAACCAAGCAGTCATAGTATCCAAAAAATGTTGTGATAGTTAACTTTTACATAGGACAAATCATCAATCTTAAAATTTTACACTATTCATGGTTAAACCTTGTTTTTAAAATTATTTTTCTGTTCAATGAGATATTTTGATTAAAAAAATACGATAAACCTAATAGTTAAATTAATTTTATTGAAGATTTTAGTTTGAGAAAAAAATTGCTCATGTTAAAATTGTATATCTTATTTTAAATTATAGCTTACATTTAAGATTCGCTGAGACTATGTCCCAAATTATTTTTAAATGAATTTTCAATTATCATTTTGATTACCAGCATAGGTATGTAAAAACATTAGGATAAAATCTTGTTAAAACGATTTTCGTTACCCGGTGAAAAGCATAATATTGTATAAGCAATAATAATTCCTCTTTGGAAAATTAGTGGATTCTGGGAATCTACGGCTAGTCTCTAAGCAAAAAAGATGAATATTGAGTTTATATGTCTGTATGAGCATTTTGCCGACAAACATTTATATAAATAATACTTGTATAAATTTAAAATATGATGCGTAAGATTTTAATTAAACTGCCGTTTGTAGATTCTGATATCATTTTCCAGTTTATAAGATGTTAATGTCTATAAACAAAAATTTTCAGTGTTGCTTAGTGGGGTAATTTTAAATAATACATTTATTAACTTAATTTGTTATTGTCTACTTTAAATAAATTATAATACAGAGTGTTAATTTCAATCAAATGAATTATTTTAGCGCAATTTATACGTATATCATTTTTTCCGCACCAGGCATTAGCCAAAAATCATTAATAAATAAATAAATTTTATAAAAAGTAACAGTTTTTAGCAAAGCGTCATAAAATGGTGCTGTTAGAAACCTGGATAATTAATATTAACTTCTTGTTACAACCGCTTGAGACTTAGACAACTGAAAGTCCTATATTAGTTTGTCGATAAAATCTGATTTTATTAGATAGATATCTGTCAAACAAATTCAAAAATTTAGCTTTAATTTTTAGCTTTCATTTAAGACTACATAGTATTTTAATCTTAAATTAAAAAAAATTTGTGTTAAAAAAATTGCAATCTTAATTTTTTTTCTATTAGAATTATGTTTAACACACAACAAAAGTTTGTAAAAAATTGAATCAAATTAACATAAATGGGAGAAAATAGTAAACGAGGAAAATGGTTTTCCCTACCCGATGATAACGTTCAAAGTCTTATTTGAAACACAAATATTATAAATTGCAGAATTTTGGAAATCTGTTGCTACTAAATATGAAAGAAATTTATTGAAACAATTTCAAAACTTATTTGTGGTTATTAAATCTTCACAAAAAGAATATTTTCACAAAATTAGTATGAACTTTTTAAATTATCATACAAAAAACTTTCGGTTTTAACTGCGCAACCATTTTAAGATTTATCCTTTTTCTTCAGTTAATAAAATATTAGTAGCGTTAGATACACAAATTACAAGCGTTCAATGAGAAACAGAAAATATTACAGTGATTCTCGATTTGGTAATTTTAAAACAGTCATAGTTGACGTCTATTAAATGTCAATTTTAAGTAAAATAAAATAGTGTGATGTTGAATTAAATCCATGGTTTCTGATCAAACATTACGTAAAACATCTTTATGACACCATATATTTTGAAACAAATAAATTGCATAGTAAAGAAAGACAGTGCTTTAGAAAGCGCCATCAACAGGTAATATTTTATAAATTGCAATGATAACTAATATTAATTTCTAGTAACTCTTGATTTAAAAACTTTAATTGCATTTCAATTTTGTGAAATATCATAGGCTATGGTAATTATTTAACTTTCCGCAACCGAACATAACCCAACGCTAAATATCATAAAATGTTTCAAAGTTTCTTAACATTAAGATTGCAATTAATTAATTGAGTGTTGATATCAACTAAGCATCTTTAAAGAATTAAAACTTATTTATGTAGCAGAAAATGTGGAATATAACATAAGAATCAGTCTATAAACGGTACAAAGTGAATTTTAACAATATACAATAACTTCAGAAGGAATGTTGACAAAATAGTAATATTTAAAAATGCCAAATAAAAATCACCTCAGAACCAAATTTTTATTGATAGCCTTTTGCGATTGTAATTTTACTCACTTTTATGACAAAATTTATTTACTAAGATGAATTGCTTAAAATTTAATTGTTTTGGAGAGATTATTAAATATAATACCTTGTAAATGGGGAAATATCTGATTGAAAACTATTAAAAATATTTTTTATCTTACCAACTTTCCTATTACCTTCAATCATATTTTAACACAGGTTTTTGATAATGTATATTCTTGAAAATGTATGTCTATATAAAAATATAGTAAAAATTTGTAAAACAAGTTGCTTTATCCTCAATTAAAAATATCTTGAAAACATCAGAATTTTGTCCAACCAGAGAATATATTTTTGTCTGTTTTTCTGAAAAAATATTGAAACCATCTGAAACTTAACTGTGTTTCGGTATAGAAATTTTCTATATGAATATACGTTGTTTTTATTTAACTCTTTTTATAATTTTATGGAATTTGAGCAGGGTTATTTCACTGCTGTTCATTTAAGATTTTCATTTTCATTTGATTTTTTTCTTTCGAAGCTTTTCTTAGATACTTTTTTATATGAAATAGTAATTCCAGTCCACGTAGCTGCGTTTCAAGATGAAACAACTATTAAGTATTGTAACAGTAATGAAAGCTACCTAATGCTTGAGGTTAGTAAAATATGTTATATTGATACTGTATATCATAATTTATAAACGTAAAAATGTTTAATACTAACAACAAGAAAATATGTAACAATAAACAGTTACATCATGCAAAAAATACGATGCAGCAGTAATAGATGTCGATAATTCAAATATGTAATCGATAAATGACGTCATCTTAGAGTTTCTTTAATTTCTATTACATTCAATCCTATAAAAAATTGTTATTTAAGAAATGCCATGTAAAAGAAAAAGATAATTTCAAGGATTTTGCTGAAACTAATGAAAGTATTCTAAAAATAGTGTGGTAAACAGAAAAATTTGAATTTGAGACTGTAATAATATCAGGTTTCATACAGTTCAAAGTGTACGTACATGGTTAGGAGACACAGATTTGAATTTACCGTTTTTCAGTTGCGAGCAAGCTCACCTGACTTTACCAATAAAGTATCTCCGACACGATATTGATCTTGGCTATATGTTGCATGGAACATGCGTAATTTTCTCAAGGAGCCATGGCATTCTAGTCAGTATGTCTCAAACTCCAAGTGAACATCGTTAGGAACCTAACTGATTATCTGCCTACAATTCTCGAGCAGTCCACTCTTAGATAATTGGTTACTCTGGCTTTTGAGAGGTGGCTACATTAAGATGACTGTTCAGAGTTTTTGGATAAACACTCCAAATGCATTGACTTAAGGATGCTGGTAAACATAGAGAATTTTCACTCTATGCTTTATACGATGATATGAACAAATTACTTTCATTCAAACTAGAACAGCACACACGTATATCATAGATTTCCTAAATAAGCTATCTAATAACATACCTGAAAACTGACTAAAAATAAAATCACAAAAAATAGAAGTCAATTCAACTTGTTTTAAATGTTTGATGTTTTCTGCGTAAATTTTGTAACAAATTTGGTAGCCTAATTACGTCATCGATAGCCTAATGAGTTTTCAGTATATTTTTGAGTTAGATCGATGATCAATTCCTCCAACACATCGATCAATTTTCAGTATTGCCATTGTGGGTTAAAGATATGAAAGCATAAACTTTAGTTTTTAGAAAAGCAAACTTCTTCCATCAGTTTAATCGTAATGAGTGCGGGACAAAACATATTTATATTCTATCTATAAGACATAATTTCATAATTATTCTATACATTTTCTTGATGAGTTGTAAAGTTTAACCTGAATTCTTTGATAAAAATGAGAAGTGTTGTCTTAACCACGCTTTTCTTTCATTTATCAGAAAATTCTACAGAAACTATTTTAAAAGAAGCCGCTATATATCAGTAAAATAATTTCACTACCAAAAATTCTAGAAATCATAAAATTTTAAACATAAAATTAAATTAGCATCAGTTTATTTATGTATTGCTAACTGATGTCTCGTATTTTATATGAGGAGTAAAAAATATATTCGAATGTTCCAAACAGTAGTCTTAGTTAAAAACATTTCAATTTTCTCACTCTTTAAATTTTTTCCAACATTAATATTTGAATAAAATAAATAATTACGTTCAAACCTTGAGATAAGAGGCATATAAGGAGGAAATGTGAAAGAAGGTAGTTTTATAAAGTAAGTCTTAAATATATATCGAAAAAATTAGAATTACCTCCATAAATGGGTGATAAAATTTGTGAACCTGTCTTGAATTATACAGAAAAGTATTGGCAAAATTCTTAAAATGTAAATAAGGTACTCCTATTTTTAAAGACTTCATTTTTTTATTTTAATTGTACAGGTTTGAACTTTAAAATCATAACATGAAATAAAATTTAATAAAAGATAATGGGAAAGGTTAGACTATTATTATAAATTGAAACTATGATATTTACCGAGAAAAGGGAAATTAAACAATATCTGTCACAAATTATGTAAAATTACATACATGTTATTTATAGAATAAAAATAATAAAACTCTCATAATGAAAATGAATTTTAAAAACTTCTAATTTTTTTAATTATTTACAATGTTATCAAATGAATAAAAAGTTAAAAAAAAAAAACTGGTATCTTCCTGAAATTACATATATGTATATACTCTATCCTGTTTGAGTCTCAGATAACTATAAGGATTAAACATTTGTAGTCCATGATACTTCAAATACTATATATAAAATGTTCTCCCTTAAACTTTTCGCTAAATCACGTCGTCAGAAGAAATATTTCCAATTTTTTATCACCCATATAATTACGAAGCATTTAGACAAATTTTATCATTTGTCAAGATTGTCTGAACTTACAGTTTTTTCGCTGTTATTTACTAAACTTTTGTAATTAGGTTTTTGAAAATATTTTGAAATTATAACTATTATAATTATAATTTTTAAAATATTGTTATAACTGGTTCTTTCATTGCAATTTATTAGCAAAGAAAGAAATGTATTCCATGATGTCCCCTACAACTTTATCAATTCAAGAACTCTAACAACAAATATTCAAGAAATCAGGAAATCCTTTTTCCACTGATATTTAAATTGTTATTTAATAAAATACTTTTTTTCTGGTAAATTAACATGTGCTGATTATTCTTTGAAAGGAAGCTTTAGAAAAAAGTTAACATGATAAACACGTGTGTTTTTTTTTTTTTTTTTTTTTTTTTTAATTTTTCTGAATATTTATACGAAATATTGAGCTACGCATATAATCACCCTTCTAAAATTAGTCTTCTAAAGTTGATTTTTTTAAAATTCCAATTTTTTTACAGGGCAGATTCATTGTGGTAAATGAGAGTCATAAGGAAATTGTCATACCACAATTATACCTAGCAGAGAGGAAACTTTTAACCAAAGAAAAGTGGCAGTTACACCAAACTCGCAGATATAGTATCGGACAAATGTTGGGATTTTTTAAAAATATCATATAATAAGTCATGGTATATTAAAATTTATTATAAGTGGCTGATGACTCTTAACTCCTTATATACATCTGCAAATTTATAAGGCATTTTCATTTGTAACATGCGTATTACAAACTCGTTAAAATGAATTTCCTGAAACTATGTTTCAGTAAAAGAAACTGCGGATCAAATGTTTCAATTTTATTAATTAATAGCTCTCACAGTCATGAGTCAATGGGACACTAACAAATTTTTTTTCAAATGATTTTTTATTGTTATTCTGTTTACCAGCATGTAAGTAAAAAAATATAAACTAAAATATTACACAATTGCAAACATGAACCCCGTGAAAAGCATATGTAGAAATTCTCAGGAAACCGAAAGTCTTTCTTAAACTTGTACAGTTTATGAAAGTAAAACAAACATTTTTTTTAATGCTGATATTTAAATGCTTCGAATTCATTTTCGCGTCTGTAGATATAATTTCTAATAATGTGTGTGTGTGTGAATTTTATTCTTATCTATTACATAAGGTTTAATTTTTTCTCTAAATTGAAGGCAATTGATATGATTTGTTTTTAATATCTGAAATAAAAATTTCGTTAAAGTAAATCTAAGTATGCAATAAAAGAAACATAAAATATTACAATGATTCATAACATTACAATTTCAAATAACTATTAAATGCTTATTTTCCGAAATTTATAAATAGTGTGTCAATTAAACAGTAAACTTAGTGGAAAACCTCTAACGATTTTGTGATTGTACTCGCAAAAACTTATTGCTTTTAATATTTGTATTATTTTAGCAATTAAAAATATTACATTTTTTTGGAAAACAAAAATTTCAAAAGCATATGTTTGTAACGTTCCTACCAATGCATATAAAATGTTCGCCTAGAATAATAAGGGTTGAGTAACGTCGTTCCATAAAAATGTTTCTTGTTTTTTATTATCTACTTATATTACTAGCTCATACTTAAATCCAAATGCTTCTATTTTTTTATGCATGAATCCATTTCAGTGTTTTTTATGTTTTATAAGAATATTAAGTATGAATTTTTTAAAAAATATTCTTAGCCTATATTATAACTGTGTGGAAACTACTTTATTTATTTACTCTATAATAATAAAAATTGTTAAACTAAGTCATTTTATTTACATTTAAAAATATAACTACAATATTGTTCCATGTTGCTCTTTTCAACTTCCTCAATTTAGGTAAAAAATATTCATGAAGTATTAAAAATAACATAACATTTTTAATAAAAAGCTTTTTTTTTTTTTTCTTTTTCATTCCACTTTCAAAGAATTTATGACTGCGTTATTTAGTATTTTTTTTTGTTGATTAATCATAGACATGAAATTCTTAAAAAACTACTATGATATTATATGTTTATATTAAATTATTTTAATTTTGATTCGAAATATTGAGTTATTCAAAAAATAACTTTTGTTGAAATAGTCAGAAAACACTCAATATTACATAATAACTCCATGCGGAGGAAAAAACTTAACCTGATGTAAATGTCGATGAGGAATTGCAATAACCATGCCGACATTGTATCTGAAAAACGTTGTGATATTTTAAAAAATATAATGTGATAAGTCGTATAGTATCTGTAAATGAATCTCCAAAGGATATTATTACTTCATTTCTCATATACTTTCCCGATTTTTTGAGATACAGCTATATCTTCATATTTTTAAATTTTAATTTCAGAAAGAAAATTTAAGCATGCAATAAAAAATAGAAATTATTACAGTGGTTCTTAACATTGCAATTTTAAGTAATCGTGATTCACATCTATTAAAAGTCTAATTTAATTACCTTAAAATTAAGTGTCGTTTAGCTATAAATTTTGTTGATAACAAATAGCGATTTTGTGGTTGTATGCGTAAAAACTGTTGATAATTATAATATTTTGATTTATTACAAGAATTGTTATTTAATTTTAGATATTATTTTTACTTTGCATTGTGATTTAATGCTGCAAGTTGCAATATTCTTTTGATTAAAAAAAGACATAAAAGAAAAAATCATAAATAACTATTTTGATAAGTTTGAAATACACAGAAGAAAGTGTAGTTGATTTTGAATTCCAATATGGAGAAAAGTCAAAGTAATAGTTAGTTTAATGAATAGATACTTAAATAAAATATTATCTATCTAAGATTTATATCTTGTATTTTTTTATTTTAAATTCATTTTTAAAAATTATCGTATGATATGTTGCGGTACCTTTAAATTTACCATGAATGGACGATGGCTCCTTTCTACCCACAAACTATTCCGATTACACGACGTAATATGGTAAATTTGAAAATTGTTTTTTTATAAATTGAGAGCGCTTTAATTTAAGAGTCACTGTGATTGTTTATTTATCCGGTGAAATATTAATTCGGTTGCATCGAATTAAGATAAACAATTTGTGAAAGCTGTGAGTACTATGAATCGACGGCTAATATATTGCACAATTATTCAAAGCAGATATTTTTAACATCAGAAAAATATTGATTGGCAATTGTAAATTACAGGCCTACATAGTATTTCACAATTGTTGCAATATTTAAAAAATAGCATGCGATAAGTCACTGTATCTTAAAGTTTATCGTGAATGGATAATGGCACCTTATTATACTCATGTACAATTCTAATTATATGAGATATTATTATTTCATATATGTGTGTTATGCAGTCGTTAAAGCAATCTTTTTGAAATACTACAGTTAAAAAAAATTGCAGATGGAAAATTTTAAAATTGCATTTTCATATAAAGCTTTTAGTTAAGAGTTAATGGGACTGTATTATGTTATACTCTTTGAAAAAAAAATTATATTCTGTAAGCCAGCATTTTTATATAAAAACATAAATTAAATTTTTGCCTAAGGTGAGACCTACGATTATGTTTTAACCAATAAAACAGTTTGGTAAAGTGGAAGGTTTTACAAATCAATTGCTAATATATTCTAAATAATGGTAGTTCAAACTTCGTGTTCAAAGAGATATATTCTGTAAATGCTTTTCTTCTCTAATTTTGTTTAAAAACCATTTTTAAATTGAAAGTTGAATAATGTTCTCATTCAATCCTACTGCTACTTTAATATATTGATATTTGCTATTCTAGACCCTATTAATATTAATACTTGTAAAAAAAATCTCATTATCCGAAAAGGAATAGAAAATATTATTGTGTTTCTCAGCATTGTGCAATTTTAAATAACCCATGGTTAACATCTCTTAAATATGATTTTTCAGTGAATTAAAATAGTTTGATATTTAATACAAAAGCTTACTCATGTATAAATGCTGCATGAATCAATTTTATGCAGAAGGCATTATAGTAAAAAATAGTATTACACTATTAAAACACTAATAGTAATTGAGAAACCATCATAAGATTGTGATTTTTTAAGTATCGTAACGATAATAAACATAGAAATCTAAATATTCTTAAATAAAGAACTTTGCTTTCAATTTGCAGCAACATTCATTTTTATGACACAAGGTATTTCTGAAATCTTATAGAGAAATATGTGGCTTATTGGCAAATATGGGACCAGTTATGATGTATTGATATAAATATTTTTAATTTCAATGCATTTTAAATGATTCGTAAATAATTGTCTTGAATCTCAAATGTGACTTATTTGTAAAATCTATTTACTAAACATAATGTAAAGCAAAAATGATAGGAAAAGATACGATATCATTATCATATTGCTATTTTTAATCCCTGAAGCAAATTTTGAAAAATACTAATTAACAAAAAAAATTTAACTAGGTCAGTCTGATGGTTAATGGATAGTATGTCCCGAGACGATGCAATACAAGACGTACAACGATAAGAAATTAAATTATCGATCTGAATTTGGAGAACGCTACACCACTCATCAAGCAATGCTCTTCGAAGATCCGGTGAACATGTGATAGAGGATTGACGGACTGCAATTTGTCGGTCAAACATGTCCCGCACATGCTCTTTTGGGTTCACGACCGGTTTGTATGCTGGGAAGAACATACCGATGATATCTTGCGAATGAAATCTATTGTCTGAAATGCTTGCACTAGGAGGACGGGTGTTATAATTTATAAACTGAAATTCTGCACAGATGGTGCCCTGAAACAACCGTGCATATTGTTCCAAAATGACATCCGGATAAATGTAGTTTTCATGGTTACATTCTAAATATATAGGTTAATCTTTGAAACAGAACTATCCCTCTCCATACAAGCAATCCTACACCACTTTAACGGTGTCTTTCAATGTTGATCTCTTGGTAGTAATTGGTACCTGGCCATCTCAATGTGAAAATCCGGTGCATATCAAATTGAAAGCTAAACCTGGACTCGTCGGGAAACCTCACACAAGGCAACTGTTGTGATGTCCATAATGCATGCTCTCTACTGCAAGCTAACCGCAGGAGACAATGAGTTGTGGTAAGCTTGGAGAAGACACATTGGGCAGTTCTAAATTTCTCTGATCGTTACAGCTATGTACGTCCACATCCAAAATGATCGATAATTCTAGCAATGAAAACATCGTCCAAATGCTTCCTTTGTCCCATAACAATGCGGTTATGGCACTGAAAGGAATATAAAGCACTTATGAACAATTTTACTTATTTACAAACATTCCTTATATACTCCTCTCTTACACTCTGGTAATTGTGACGTAGTATCGGAGCCATCTCATGGTTTCGTGAAATTTATATATTATTCTTCAGAAATTGTGTGATAATTCAATATCTGAAAATTTTATTTTACAGTTCAATTTCTGATTGGTTCTCAATTATACTTAGTTTATGAACATGAGTATGATATAGAGAGAAAGTCAAAAAATAGGCTTATGATTTCAATATTCGAATATTCAAGTGAATAGGCACGGCGACTTCAAGCTTCTACTGATTAGATTAGGGCTTATTAATGTTCCCAATTTAATATATTTTTATGAGAATTTGGCAATTTAAATGCGGTAATTTGCATAACAGTTATTTATTTCGTTTCATATTAAAGAAGATATCATACTCTAAATGAAAATCGCTGACGCAAAACTACAAAACATTTACAATTATAGATTACGTTTAAAATTCAATGAGATTATATTAAGCTATTTTTTATTACAATTCATTTTATCAAAGTACCAAAGAAATTTTTAAAAAATTGTAGAAAATATTACATAAATATTATCACTTAGTCCAGTGAAAAGCTTCAACTATTATTTAACTAAATCTAATTGGTTAGGTAGAGGATTTAAAAACATATTGTGAAAAAATATATAAGAAACGTAAAGCAAACTTCTGAAACTTTGTTGAATGAGTGCATAAATATTTACTATGAATGCACTTTTTCAAAAAATTGTTTTTAAGCTTCTTAAGACATACAGCAAGTGATGTTTGGTATTCACTCCACTGATTATCATTTTTATATACTTATTTTAAAATATTAAATTCGATAAACTAAATAAATCTCTTAAATATGTGTTACTTTAAACATGTAACTGTATAAAATTATTGTGTAAAACGGTAGGAAAAAGCATTGTACTCAAGAACAAAAAACAAAATTCCTTATTATTTTTCCAAAATTTTGAATATTCTATTACAAATAAAACCCAAAACAATAAAATAATCATTTTAACTAATTTTTTTCATTTTAATTATAATATCATAACTGAAATAATTTACTTTTAAAGGCAATATTCCCAGTTTATGGTACTTATAAGGCATGTGATACAAAATCTGTTTAAAAAAAATGTTCCTCTTAGACATGCAAATATACATTTTTATAAAGAACACATAGCTCATCTTTGAGAAAATAAGGGTTTCTGTTAATTATTTATGTAGCTTTTTCATATTACAGCGCCACTATGAATGTAATATAAAGTGCATTATATTAATTTATTATGCAGAAAATAGAATGTAATATAAAGTATGGGATGTCTTATTATGCTTAGATTTGAATTTTTTAAAATTCAATTCTCCCTCCTTTAGCACGCACAAATTTATGTTTAAGCACCGATCATTTAGTGTCATAGAAATGGTAGATGTCGAGTATGGTTCCAAAAGAACAAGGATTAATTCACTATTTTCCCCTTTTTATCAACCTGCCCAAACATAAGCCAAATAGATAATCTGCGGGACCATCTAGATAGGAATTTTCACAGCAATTTTCCTGATACATGTAATCTAGTGCAATAGTCTAGGCCTTTCACTGGAGTCATCATGCCTTTCACTGAAAGAGTTCAGGAATTTAAAGTATTTCCTTCACTTCTGGCAACAGTCCGTTAGAGAAAAAATGGTTTCATTTATTCGTAAAGGAAATACAAATGTATGCTTTTTACTTTTAAAATTGTTATAGAATTCCATTCACTATTTTAAGGAAAAGTAATATCATTAAGATATCAATATCGAAGTTAAGATTAAAAATTATTGAAAAGGTTTCTATAAGTTGTTTTCTATGTTTGTAGTCTTTTCCTGTTATATGTGCGAAGTAATCAAGATATAATTACTAAAGTACAAATGATATTAGTTTTATTTTTCTTCGAACCACTTACAGAACACATTCCCAATAATATAGGGTAATATATTGTGTCACTTCCCTAAAATTTTAAAGAAGAATGTAAGGTCTAAATTCTTTATGGATTATTGACATAGAAATATGAAATTCCATTATTTATTGTCTAAGTGTGTGCACGATAAATGTAAAAATTTTTATATATTAAACTCATAGTTAATAAGGAATTTTATCTCATAATTTAGTTATTTCTAATTTAACAGTAGATTTAAAGAATTAGTTAAACAATGCATAAATATTAAGATATAATAATTTGCATTTAAAAACATTAGTAAATTTAATTTTTATGCGTATTTTAAAGGTGAATTATATATATATACCTTGCAATATATATATATATATATATATATATATGTACATTGCAAATTATTTTGAACTATGTTTACTTATTTAACTTTTTTATAATACTTATTAATTTACTATTTTAATGTTGTAACGTACAATATTTTTTACGAAAAGGAAATATGGAATATAGATAAATAAATAATTCAGAACTTAACGATTTGTAGAAAAAGTCATTAGTCATTTTATAAACCAAATAAGTAAAAATAACAAAGTAAGTTTTTTTTTTTTTTTTTTTATTTTACGTATTGCTTTATTTCCCATTTTTTTTGGCTTTATTTACAAACGTCATGTATTTAGTTATTTAAGGATCATATTGTCCGATGCAATAACCAAAAAAAAAACTACATTTTTAATTATTCTATATTATTTACGCTTTTAAAAATGTTAAAATCACTATTTCATTTAAATTTAGTTACAACAGTGCAAATGTGAGTATTTTCATTGAAAAAACATTTAAAATTTTATATATATATATAAGTTTTTTGTAATCATGAATTATGAGGAAACGCATATCAATATTTTTAAAAGAAGTATCTTTTTTGTAAATATTTTTATTGTTCAGGTATTGACTACGTTGTTATCCAATAAAACATTACGTTGGTTATTCACAGAAATAAAATTTTAAATTTTCATAATCAAAAACATAAATATATGTGTTTGTTTTAACTTCTCTGCATCAGTATGTCTTCTTCCATAAATTTTCTTCCTAGACTTAATTTTACTCTGTTAATTACTGGACAGGGATAATTTAATTTAGTAAATCAGAGTGAAAATAAAATCAAAAGAGAATCAATAATACAAATTATGCATAGCGAGAGTGAGAAATTTTAACCGGGAAAATTTGCAATGTCCCATTCACTAACCAAGCAGCTATAGAATCCAACAAATGTTGTGATAGTTAAATTTTACATAGGACAAATCATCAATCTTAAAATTTTACACCATTTATGGTTACACCTTGTTTTTAAAATTATTTTTCCGTTTAATGAGATATTTTGATTCAAAAATACGATAAACCTAACAGTTAAATTAATTTTATTGAAGATATTCCTTTGAAAAAAAATTTGCTCATGTTAAAATTGTAAATCTTTGTTTAAATTATAGCTTACATTTAAAATTCACTGCGACTGTGTCCCAAATTATTTTAAATGAATTTTCAAATATCATTTTGATTACCAGCATAAGTATGTAAAAAATTAGGATAAAACCTCGTTAAAACGATTTTCATTGCCTGGTGAAAAGCATAAAATTGTATAAACATTAATAATTTCTATTTGGAAAAGTGATGGATTCTGGGTATTTGCGGCTAGTCTCTAAGCAAAAAAGATAAATCCTGAGTTTATATGTCTGTATGAGCATTTTGCCGACAAACATTTATATAAGTGATACTTGTATACATTTAAAATATGATGCGTAAAAATTATGATTTTAAATAGACTGACGTTCCTAGATTCTGATATCCTTTTCCAGTCTATAAAATGTTAATATCGATAAACAAAAAAGTTCTGGGTTACTTAGTAGGGTAATTTTAAATAATAAATAAGATTTTTATTTAAAATTACCCTACTAAGTAATTTTAAATAAAAATCTTATTTATTATTTAAAATTACCCTACTAAGTAACCCAGAAATTAATTTTTAAGATTTTTATTAATAAATAAATTATGTAAAAATTAACAGTTTTTAGAGCAAAGCGTCATAAAATGGTGCTGTTTGAAACATGGATAATTAATATTAACTTCTTGTTAAAACTGATTGAGACTTAGACAACAAAAAGACCTAAATTCGTTTGTCATTAAAATCTGATTTTATTAGATAGTATAATAAACTTAAAGCTTCTGTTTATAAAAAATTCAAAACAATAGCTTTAATTTTAGCTTTTATTTAAAATTACATAGTATTTTAATCTTAAATTTAAAAAAAAATTGTGTTAAAAAAATTGCAATCTTAATTTTTTTTATTAGAATTATGTTTAACACACAAAAAAACGTTTGTAAAAAATTGAATCAAATTTACATAAATCGGAGAAAATAGTAAACGAGGAAAATCGTTTTTCCCTACCCAATGATAATGTGCAAAGTCTTATTTGAACCACAAATTTTTTAAATTGATGGATTTTGGAAATCTGCTGCTACTAAATATGAAAGAAATTTATTGCAACAATTTCAAAAGTTATACGTCTGGTTATTAAATCTTCACAAAAAGAATATTTTCACAAAATTATTATAAACTTTTTAAATCATCATACAAACAACTTTTGGTTTTAACTGAGCAACCATTTTAAGATTTATCCTTTTTCTTCAGTTAATAAAATATTAGTATCATTTGATATACAAATCACAAGCGTTCAATGTGAAACACGAAATATTACAGTGGTTCTCGATATAGTAATTTTAAAAAAGTCATAGTTGACGTCTATTAAATGTCGATTTTAAGTAAAATAAAACAGTATGATGTTGAATTAAAGCCATGGTTTCTGTTCAAACATTACATAAAACATCTTTATGGCACCATATATTTGGAAACAAATACATTGCATAGTAAAGAAAGACAGTGCTTTAGAAAGCGCCATCAACAGGTTATGATTTATAAATTACAATAATAGCTAATATTAATTTCTAGTAACTCTTGATTTAAAAACTTTAAATGCATTTCAATTTTGTGAAATATCATAGGCTATGGTAATTATTTAACTTTCCGCAACCGAACATAACCCAACGCTGAATATCATAAAATGTTTCAAAATTTCTTAACATTAAGATTGCAAATAATTAATTGAGTGTTGATATCAACTAAGCATCTTTAAAGAATTAAAACTTATTAATGCAGCAGAAACGGTGGATTATAACATGGGAATCAGTCTATAAACGGTACAAAAGGAATTTTAACAATGTACAATAACTTCAGAAGGAATGTTGACAAAATAGTTATACTTAAAAATGCCAAATAAAAATCACCTCATAATCAATTTTTTATTGATAGCCCTTTGCGATTGTAATTTTACTCAATTTTATGACAAAATTTATTTACTAAGATGAATTGCTTAAACTTTAATTGTTTGGAGAGAATTTTAAATATAATACCTTGGAAATTGAAATATCTGATTGAAAACTATTAAAAATATTTTTTATCTTACCAACTTTCCTATTACCTTCAATCATATTTTAACACAGGTTTTTTGATAATTTATATTCTTGAAAATGTATGTCTATATAAAAATATATTAAAAATTTGTAAAACAAGTTGCTTTATCCTCTATTAAAAATATCTTGAAAACATCAGAATTTTGTACAACCAGAAAATATATTTTTGTCTGTTGTTAATAAATATGAAAATATATTGTAACCATCTGAAACTTAACTGTGTTTCGGTATAGAAATTTTCTATATAAATATACGTTGTTTTTATTTAACTCTTTTTATAGTTTTATGGAATTTGAGCATGGTTATTTCACTGCTGTTCATTTAAGATTTTTATTTCCATTTGATTTTTTTTTGCGAAGCTTCTCTTTGATAATTTTTTATATGAAATATGAATACCAGTCCACATTGCTGCGTTTCTAGATGTTACAACTATTATATATTGTAACAGCAATATAATCTACCCAATGCTTGTGGTTAGTAAAATATATTATATTGATACTGTAATGCGTAATTTATAATGGTAAAAATGTTTAATAGTAATAACAAAAAAAATTGTAAAAATAAACAGTTACAGCATACAAAAAGTGAGATGCAGCAGAATTAGATGTCGAGGATTGAAATATCTAATCGATAAATGACGTCATCTTAGAGATTCTTCTATTATCTATTATATTCTATCGTTTAAAATATAGTTATTTAAGAAATGTCGTGTAAAAGAAAAAGATAATTTCAAGGATTTTGCTAAACTAATGAAACTATTCTTAAAATAGTGTGGTAAACAGAAAACTCTGAGTTTGAGACTGTAATAATATCAGGTTTTATACAGTTCAAATTGTACGTACATGATTTGGAGTCACAGATTTTAATTTACCGTTTTCCAATTGCGAGCAAGCTCACCTGACTTTACCAATAAAGTATCTCAGACACGATAATGATCTTGGCTATATGTTGCATGGAACATGCGTAACTTTCTCAAGGAGCCATGGCATTCTAGCCAGTATGTCTCAGACTCCAAGTGAACATCGTTAGGAACATAACTGATTATCTGCCTATAATTCTCGAGCAGTCCACTCTTAGATAATTGGTTACTCTGGCTTTTGAGAGGTGGCTACATTAAGATGACTGTTCAGAGTTTTTCGATAAACACTCAAAATGCATTGACTTAAGGATGCATGTAAACAAAGAGAATTTTCACTCTATGCATTATACGATGATATGAACTAATTACTTTCATTCAATCTAGAACAGCACGCACGTATATCATAGATTTCCTGAATAAGCTATCTAGAAACATACCTGAAAACTGACTAAACTAAAATCACAAAAATATAAATCAATTCAACTTGTTTTAAATTTTTGATGTTTTCTGCGTAAATTTTGTAACAGATTTGGTAGCCTAATTACGTCATCGATAGCCTAATGAGTTTTCAGTATATTTTTGAGTTAGATCGATGTAGATTTCCTCCAACACATCGATCAATTTTCAGTATTGCCATTGTGGGTTATAGATATGAAAGCATAAACTTTAGATTTTAGAAACGCAAACTTCTTCCGACAGTTCAAACTTAATGAGTGTGGGATAAAGCATATTTATATTCTCTCTATAAGACATAAGTTCATAATTATTTTATACATTTTCTTGATGAGTTATAAAGTTTAACCTGAATTCTTTAATAAAAATGAGAAGTATTGTCTTAACCACTCTTTTCTTTCATTTATCTGAAAATTCTATAGAAACTATTTGAAAAGAATCTGCTATATATCAGTGAAATAATTTTACTACCGAAAATTCTAGAAATGATAATATCTTAAACATAAAAATAACTTAGCATCAGTGTATTTATGTATTGCTAACTGATGACTCGGGTTTTATATTAGGAATAAAAAATGTATCCGAATGTTCAAAATAGTAAGTCGTAGTTAAAAAATATTTCAATTTTCTCACACTTTAAATTTTTTCCAATATTAATATTTAAATAAAAATAAGTAATTACATTAAAACTTTGAGAAAGATAAGAGGCATATATGGAGGAAATGTGAATGAAAGTAGTTTTATAAAGTAAGTCTTAAATATATATTGAGAAAAAATTAGAATTACCTCCATAAATGGGTGATAAATTTTGTGAAGCTCTTTTGAATTATACAGAAAAGTATTGGCAAAATTCTTAAAATGTAAATACGGTACTCCTATTTTTAAAGACTACATATTTTTATTTTAATTGTATAGGTTTGAACTTTAAAATCATAACATGCAATAAAATTGAATGAAAGAAAAATCGAAAGATTAGACTATTATTTTAAATTGAAAATATGATATTTATCGAGGAAATTGAATTTAAAGAATATCTGTCACAAATTATGTAAAATTATTTACATGTTATTTATAGAATAAAAATAATAAAACTCTCAAAATCAAAATAAATTTTAAAAACTTCGATATTTTTTAATTATTTACAAAGTTATCAAATAAATAAAAAGTTAAAACAAATTTTTGGTATTTTACTAAAATTACATGTCTGTGTGTACTCTATCTTGTTTTGAGTCTCAGATAACTAGAGGGATTAAAAATTTGTAAGTCATGACACTTCAACAACTATATATAAAATGTTAACCTTTAAAATTTTCGCTAAATCACGTCGTCAGAAGAAATATTTCCCTTTTTTATAACCCATATAATTATGAAGCATTTAGACAAATGTTATCCTTTGTCAAGATTCACTGAATTTACGATATTTTCTCTCTTATTTACTCTTCTATTGTAATTAGTTTTTCGAAAATAATTTTAAATTATATTATAACTATAATAATTACAATTTTTATAATATTATTATGTATATATATATATATATATATATATATATATATATATATATATAACTAGTTTTTTCATGGCAATTTATTAACATATAGAGGAAATGTGTTCCATGATATTCCCTACAACTTTAACAATTCAAGAACTCAGACAACAAATATTCAAGAACACTGGAAATCCTTTTTCCCCTGATATTTACACCAAGTCTTAACTTGATTGAGGGTGTTGGACATAATGCTAGACATTGTTTCACCAAACTTATCTCTGACGATAATAATGAAATCATCTGCATATCCAATGGTGGTTATGCCTGGTTTTTTTAACACCTCTAAAAGGGAATCTGCAACACAGCACCATATGATGTGTGAAAGAACTCCTCCCTGTGGACAACCAACTTTGGTTTGGATCATCAAGTCAGTATAACATGGGAATCAGTTTATAAACGGTAAAAAGAGTGAATTTTAACAATATACAATAACTTCAGAAGGGATGTTTGACAAAATAGCAATATTTAAAAATGCTAAATAAAAATCACATCAGAATCAATTTTTTATTGATAGCCCTTTGCGATTGTAATTTTACTCAATTTTATGACAAAATTTATTTTCTAAGATCAATTGCTTAAAATTTAATTGTATTGGAAAGATTATTAAAAATAATACCTTGGAAATTGAAATATCTGATTGAAAACTATTAAAAATATTTTTAATGTTACCAACTTTCCTATTACATTCAATCATATTTTAACACAGGTTTTTAGATAATGTATATTCTTGAAAATGTATGTCTATATAAAAATATATTACAAATTTGTAAAACAATTTGCTTTATCCTCAGTTAATAATATCTTGAAAAGATCAGAATTTTGTCCAACCAGAGAATATATTTTTGTCTGTTGATAATAAATGTGAAAAAATATTGTAACCATCTGAAACTTAACTGTGTTTCGGTATAGAAATTTTCTATATGAATATACGTTGTTTATATTTAACTCTTTTTATAATTTTATGGAATTTGTGCAGAGTAAATTCACTGCTGTTCATTTGATTTTTTCTTTCGAAGCTTCCCTTAGATATTATATTTTTATATGAAATACGAATACCAGTCCACATTGCTGCGTTTCTAGATGTTACAACTACTAAGTATTGTAACAGCAAAATAATCTATTCAATGCTTGAGTTTAGTAAAGTATATTATATTGATACTGTAATTCATAATTTATAAACTTAAAAATGTTTAAAACTAATAACAAGAACAATTGTAAAAATAAACAGAGACAGCATGCCAAAAATGAGATGCAGCAGATTAAGATGACGAGAATTAAAATATCTAATCGATAAATGACGTGTCATCTTAGAGATTCTAGAGATTGTTTCACCAAACCTACCTCTGACGATTATAACTAAATCATCTGCATATCCAATGGTGATTATGCCTGGGTTTTTTTACACATCTAAAAGGGAATCTACAACACAGCACCATAAGATGTGTGAAAGAACCCCTCCCTGTAGACAACCAACTTTGGCTTGGATCATCATGTTTTCACCTAAAAATGAGACACTGACAAATCTGTTATTAGGCAGATTTTCTATCCAAGAACAGATTGTGTCATTAACTCCCTTTCTAGCCAAGGATTGTAAAATAGTTTCAATGCTTATCTTATCAAATGCACCTTCAATATCAAGAAAACAGCTAAAAAAAGTTCCTTAGCTTTAAAGTTCTTCTCTAAAATGAAGGATATGTTTTAGATGGCACTATAAGTGGATCTACCAGGTTGATATACATATTGAGAGTCAGAAAGTTGTTTTTCCACTAAATGAACTTCTCTATATCTGTCTATCAGCTTTTAAATTTTCTTTAGAAAAAAAGATGTTAAGCTGAGAGGTCTAAAAGATTTTGCTTCACAGTATTTATCTTTCCCTATTTTAGGAAAAGATAAATACTATGAATCTTTTCCTAAAATAGGAATAATTTTTCCAAAAATTACTTTTGTATGCCTCCAAGCAATAGGTATATGCCCAAAGACTATACTTGCCCTGAAAATTCTACAGAGAATTGGAGCAATGCACTAGACTCACTCAATAAGCAGAGCCTTTACTATTCCATCCATTCCTGGTGATTTAAAAGGTTTAAAGGATATTATTGCCTATTTTGTTCCATCATAAGTTATGATTTTTTTGGCAACATCCCATTTACTTCTACCACAATTTAATGTAGAGAAGTAAAATTAGGAGTTTCATTTATTTCGTTGGAACCTGAAAAGTGAACTCTGAACAGTTCAGCCAGTATCTCTCTCCCAGATTCTGAAAATTTACCATTTGGCAATTTAAGAGTGTTTAGATAGCAGATTCTGTCTTTAGACATTATTTTAACGAGTCTTGCAGTAGCAGACACAGTTGTAATGTCAGTAAAGTAATTTTGCCAAGAATTCTTTTTAGAATTCCTGATAGCTTTGTTATAAGTGGTAAGTACCAGTTTATATTTCTGCAAATCACCATTCGTTTTGGCTCTATTAAATAGCTTCCTACATTATCTTCGCAGTTTATTTAACTCTTTAGAACACCAAGGAACTAACTTTGGAGAGCAAGTATTGCTGACAGCACAATTTTGATAGTATGTTTGGAGAATGATGTGTTGCATGTGATCAACGGCCAACTCTTAAACTGCTACCGAAGATAACTTACTGAAGTCAGCTTCCTTGAGGAGATCTTCTAGTTCTTTTTTGTAGGAACCCCAGTTGGTATTTTTTGGGTTCCTACCTAACAACTCTAGTCTGTTTGCAAATGTGTTCCTTAAAATTATATATTCTGGTAACAGAAAATTATGTAGATCAAATTACTTTTATTGAAATATGATTATTATTACCAGCATAAGTATGTAAAATAGTAGGATAAAATTTTATTCAAACGTTTATCCTCATCCGTTTGAAAACAGGGAAATGTCCATAGAATATGTAGTTGATAAAATGGTGCCTTCTATGTATCTCTGATGCTAATGAGCAATAAAAAATAGAGGTTTCAAAATAATTTTATGTCGCTGTATGAACATTCGGCACACATATATTTATGTCAATATTACATGTATACTTTTAAAAATGTAATAAGATAGACACAGTTTTAGTTACAATGCCAATTGTAATTTCTGATTTCCTTCTTCTATTTTATAAAATATTAATATCGCCAAAAATAATTTCAGTGATTCACAAAAGCCGAGTTTTAAATAAACATTATGTACATATAATATTCAAAAATGTGTGTGGCTATTCAAGAGTAAATTATAATTGTTTAACATTGAATTAAAAGTAATCAATTTTAGGTAATTTTTTTCGCTTTATTTACAAACATTATGTATTTAGCGGTTCAAGAATCATATTGTCCGATGCCATAACAACAGAAACTACATTTTTTAATTAAACTGTATTATTTACGTTTTTAAAAATCTTAAAATCACTTATTTCATTTAAATTTAGTTATAACAGTGCAAATCTTTGCCTTTTTCTTGAAATAACATATAAAATTTTGTATACAATTTTTAATATTCATGAATTATGAGAAAAGTCATATCAATATTTTTAATAGAAGGACCTTTTTTGTAAATATTTTTATTGTTTTGGTATTGACTATATTGTTATCCAGTAAAAAATTATGTTGGTTATTCACAGAAATAAAATTTTAAATTTTTATGTTCGAAAACATAAATATATGTGTTTGTTTTAATTTCTCTGCATTAGTATGTCTTATTCCATAACTTTTCTTCTTAGACTTAAATTTAGTCTGTTAGTGACTAGACAGGGATAATTTACATTGTAATTCAGAGTGAAAATTAAATAAAAAGAGATTCAATAATAAAAATTATGCATGGAGAGAGAGAGAAATTTTAATCAGGAAAATTTGCAATGTCCCATTCACTAACCAGGCAGTCATAGTATCCAACAAATGTTGGGATTTTTAAATTTTACATAGGACAAGTTATCACATCATCAAATTCTACTCTGTTCATGGTTGCATCTTGTTTTAAAAATTATGATTCAATTTAATAAGATATTTTGATTCAAAATGTACGATATATATAAACCTACTAGTTAAATAAATTTTATTTAAGATATTACATTGAATACAAAATTGCTCATGGTAACATTGTAAATATTAATTTAAATTATAGCTTACATTTAAGATTCACTGCGACTGTGTGACAAATTATTTTTAAATGAATTTTAAAATAACATTTTGATTACCAGCATAGGTACGTAAACAATTAGGATAAAATCTTATTAAAACGATTTTCATTACCCAGTGAAAAATTTAAAATTGAAAAATTATTAACATTTCATATTTTGTAAAGAGATTTCCAATCAAAAAAGAGAAATACAGAATTATGTGTCTGTATGAGCATTCTGCCGACAAACATTTATATCAATAATACTTGTATGAGATTAAATTATAAAGCAAAAAACTGAATTTTAATTAGTCTGCCGTTTGTAGATTCTGATATCCTTTTCCATTTTATAAAATGTTTATGGATAAACAAAAAATTTCAGTGTTCCTTAGTAGAGTAATTTTAAATTATAAATTTATTGACTATTCTTTTTTGAAAATGTCCCTTTTAAATAAATTAGAGCAGAGTGTTGTTTTCAATCAAAAAGTTTCTTTTAGCGAATTATATATACGTATATTATTTTTCCGCACCAGGCATTATATAGCCAAAAATACATTAATAAATAAATAAATTGTATAAAAGGTAACAGTTTTTAACAAAGCGTCATAAAATGGTGCTTTTAAAAACATGCATAATTAATATTAACTTCTTGTTACAACTGATTGAGACTTATTCAACTGAAAGACCTATATTAGCTTGTCAATAAAATCAGATTTTGTTAGATAGTATTACAAACATAAAATTCTTGTCAAAAAAATTCAAAAATTTAGCTTTAATTTAAGCTTTCATTTAAGAGTAAATAGGATTTTAATCTTAAATTAAAAAAAAATTGTGTCAAAATATTATAATCTTAACTTTTTTTTACTAGAATTATGCTTAACACACAGCAAACGTTTGTAAAATTTTGAATCAAATTTACATAAATGGGGGAAAACGGTAAACGAAAAAAATGGTTTTTCCCTACCCGATGATAACGTGCAAAGTGTTATTTGAAACACAAATTTTATGAACTGCTGGATTCTGTAAATCTGCTGCATCTAATTATGAAAGAAAATTATTAAAACAATTTCAAACGTACCGATTTATACGTCTGGTTATTAAATCTTTACAAGAAGAATTTTTTCATAAAATTAGTACGTACTTTTAAATCATCATAAAAACAAATTTCAGATTTAACAGCGCAGGCATTTTAAGATTTATTTATCCTTTTTCTTCAGTTAAGAAAATAATAGTAGCTTTAAATACATAAATCATAAGCGTGCAAGACGAAACAGAAAATAGTTCAGTGGTTCTTGATATGGTAATTTTAAAAGAAAGTCATAGTTGACGTCTAATAAATGTCAATTTTAAGTAAAACAAAATAGTGTGATATTGAAATAAAAGCATGGTTTCTGTTCGCCAATTCAGAGGGAAGTAAGACGAGTTATGGTATATTGACATGAATATTCTCAATTTCATTGTATTTTAAAAGATTTGTAAATAATTGTCTTAAATCTCAAATGTGATTTATTTGCAAAATCTATTTACTAAACATAATGTATAGCAAAAAAGATACGATATGTTTAACATCATCTTATTAAATATCGCAGTTTTTAATCCCTGGGACAAATTTTGAAAAATACCAATTAACAAAAATAAATTTTAACATGGTTATTATGATAGTTAATATATAGTATGTCCCTAGACGATGCAAACAAGACGTACAATGCCAAGAAATAAAATTATCGATCTGAACTGGGAAAACATTACACCACTTATCACGCAATGTTCTTCGAAGGTCCAGTGAACATGTGATAAAAAGTTGACGGGCTGCAATTTGTTCTGTCAAGCATGCTTCGAACTTGCTCTATTGGGTTCAAGACCGGTCTGTATTCTGGGAAGACCATGCGGGTGATATCTTGCTAATGAAAGCTATCGTCAAAAATATTTGCACTGGGAGGACGGGTGTTATCATTCATAAAAAAAAATTGTATAAAATATTACATAAATATTATCACTTCTTCCACTGAAATGCTTTCAAAATTGTTTTACTAAATCTAATTGGTTAGGTGGAGTATTTAAAAACTTATTATTAATAAATATAAAATTAAGTTAATGCAAACTTCTCAAACATTGTTGTGAGATTGCCAAAATATTTGCTGTGAATGATGTTTTTCAAAGAATTTTTTTAACCTTCTTAAGACACATGGCAAGTGATGTTCGGTATTCACTCCACTGATTATCTTTTCTTATACACTTATGTTAAATTATTAAAATCGATAAACTAAATATGTCTCTTAAATATGTTTTGCTTTACACATGTAACTGTATTAAATTATTGCGTAAAATGTTAGAAAAAAGCATTGTACTCAAGAACAAAAAAAACTGCATTACTTTTTTCTCCAAAATTATAAATATTCTCTTACAAATAAAACCCAAAACAATAAAACAATCATTTTAACTAATTTTTTGATTTTAGTTATAATATAATAACTGAAATGAATTCACTTTTAAAGGCAATATTCCCAGTTTATTGTACTTATAAGGCACGTGATACAATATCTGTTTAAAAAGAATGTTCTTCTCAGACATACAAATATACATTTTTATAAAGAACACATAGCTCATCTTTGAGAAAATAAGGATTTCTGTTAATCATTAATATAGCTTTTTCACACTACAGCGTCGTAATGCATGTAATATAAAGTGTATTATAGTGATTTATTATGCAGAAAATAGCACTTGTTTCGAACTTCATAAAACGCCGTTACGCTATATGGACTTCATATTAATGTCCATTAAAAATTATATGTATAATTATATAGATACATATAAATGTATGTTTATATACATATTTCCATGAATTATTTTTAACTATCGTTACATATATTTAACATGATACACAATACTGTTGTGTAATAGACCAATAATAACACTATTGACAGTAGATGGCGCTGCTGTCCAATATAATTACATCATCCAATGAAATGAGATGAGTATAGAGTTGTGAGGAATGGAGGTCGAACCATCCGGATCCTAAATACGTTTGTTTTGTACCACCCTGGTACTATGTAACCTTGTTTATTATTTTATAATTATTAAGGGTTTTCTTTTTGTAAATAATCTTAATTATGTGTAATGTAATAAATATTTGTTTTGTTTTAACTTCCATTTTCTTACGTCTCTATTAAATGGTACACCAACTCTTGGCTTTTCCCATTGTTTTCCATCTAATTGGATATGAGTTTTAGTTCTATTCAGTTGTTAGTTATGATTCCACGTAGGAATTTATTTGATTATGTGTACATCTGGAATGCATTCTGTTTGGAATTTTCCCGTGTCGTCGTTCGTTTTCATCCAAAAATAGAACAGATGTATTTCATGTCGGAATTTCGTCGAGCTATATCATTTTCATCCAGAAAACAGGTAAGTTTTATTATGTGTTCTAACAAATTTCATTATCATCCTGATAATGTTAGCATGTTGTAATAATAGCATGTATTGTATTAAAACTAATCCAAATAACATAACTTTTGTTTTGTAGTATTAGTTTCGTTAATTGTCGTTATTCTTCTAATTTCTGGTTCGATTAAATTTTGTTCAGACGTTTGCATAAATGTTAAAAATTTGTTTACTAATACTTCATGTAATTGATATATATTTTTCTGCACGTCATTTTGCATGCATAGCGAAGTTTAATATTTCGAAATGTAAAATATATTCAGTAAATTTCTAGAATTTAAACAGTTTATATTGAAAACAGAACTCTCTCAAAACGCTGTTCTATATTGTTCGTTAAAGGTTAAAAATTGATTGATTGATTTTGTTACTGCTAAAAATTAGAGTAAGCTGTTCCTATTGCATATTTAAATTAAAAACTGATTAAAATTTTTTCATTGAAAGAATAAAGTTTGAATAATTTTTATGTATAAAATGAATCAATGTTCTGTCTAGAAAAATATGGAAGTCGAAGTAAGGGCTCCATGAATATCGGTTTTGATAAAAGTAATTAATTATTTTATTTCTTTATTATTAAAAAAATGTGTTTTATATTCGAAAGAAAATTCATACATATTTTTATCTATAAGGAATCTATTAATTTTTAAATATGAAAACATAACAAAATATAAGAATAATATTTCTGTTGTGAATTGATATTCTTATTTTGTTTTTACTATTGATATCTTAAGATTTTTTTTTTATTTCTTTTGAAAGAAAATAATGCTTTTTAGAATTTTGCATTTTATGACATTGCTAAAATAAGATATTAGAAATAAATGTTTTGAATTTGTTAATATTGAATATTTTCTATGAGTATATTATAATTTAAAAATTTTTACTAGATATGGTTTTATTAAATTAAGTTTCAGAACATTAAATGTTTGTTCATTGAAAATAACTTGCTAATAAATTAGTAATTATTCATCTAGTAATGTAAAATTGATTGTCAATTGAAAACCAGAATTAATTTTGAATTTATTTAAAAAAATGTGTAAAAGATAATAATATTGTCATTATGTTTATAGAAATAATTTTGTTTTCACACTGAGATAATTGTGTATTATTTGTTTAAATATTATATAAGTAGTTTATTAATTGAATAGCAATTGAAGTTATTAAAATAAATTGTTTATTATTCATATTTCTTCTTTTTTAAAGAAATAATGTTAAATATTTATAACAATTTTTTGGTTTTAATTTAATTTGAACTATAATTTCAACATATCTTTATTAGTTTTCTGTATTTTTTCTAGTTTTCGAATATGATAAATATGAAAAAATATATTCAAATTATAATTTTGTTTAAAAGTAATTGCAAAAACATGTGTTTGATTAATTTTATAATTAGTATTTAATTAATATTGATAAACAAGTGTTTAAAATTCGTTTAATTGATAAATTTAATTTAAATAATAAGTTATAAAAAAGAACTTATGTGATCAAGAATGGCCTTCCTTTACCGTGCCAGAAAGGGAGATTTAAGGACCTTAGCCGACGAGTTTGGTTTGGAGATAATTTAAAAAGAGTCCAGTTAACGGATCTCATTAGCAAAGCCCCTAATTATGATGAAAGTGTTGTTAAAAGTATGCTTCAAGCAATTACTGAAGAGAGAATTGCGAAAGAAACCGAAATTTTAAGAGAAACCGAAATAGCTGATGCGGAGGAAAAATTGGAGAAACAACAAAAATATAAATTGGAGCAACTCCAGCTTGAAGTTGAATCTTAGCATTTCGCAAGTATAGATCCTCTATCGTCAAATGGTCCCTCGGTAGCACACCAGAAGCTGGATTTTAGTAATTTAAACAATCTTTTGCCGAAATTTGATCCGAAAAAAGAACTGTGTACATTCTTTACAATCTTCGGGCAAGTTAAATTTTCGAAATTACCCGAATCTTCATGGATCCCTTACCTACTAGGCACCCTGCCATTTGACATTGCAACTCTCATCGTTCAAGAACCTGAAGAAACACAAGAATATGCTAAAGTAACGGAGCTACTTCTAAAAAGATTTAAATTATCTGGAGATAGATTTAGACAGATGTTTGCTCAACACAAAAAAGACCCTGTAAAAACTTGGAGAGACTTCTTTTTTTATTTTTCTAGCTACTTTGATGGCTGGCTTGAAGAACTTTAGGTTCAGGATTTCGAAAAGTTAAAACAACTTATCATTGCAAACCAAATCAAGAAGAAAGTTCACCAGATGTTAAAGAGCATTTTATCGAAATTTGGTCTGAATTTATTACTACGGTTGTTCTTGTGGAAAAATTCGATGCTTACAAAAGTGTTTGGTGTGATGTAAAGAAATATTTTCCAGTACATCAAAAGAAGCAGTTTCCCTTTAAGACCTTTACTATACAAGAAAGAAAATCTAAACATGAAAGAAATGTGAATCTTAAGAAAGAGTCAAGTGAAGTTGCATGCTATAGATGTGGTAGTCCAGGAGTCATTAAATTTAAATGTCCTATCTGTAAAGGGAAGGAAAATAAAAGTTCTGGTACTTTTAGAAGCGTTATTCTTCAATCGGCTTCTAGTGCGCCCGCACAGATGGCAACGTTAAGAGTAACTATCAATGGAGTCATGGGTACCGCTTGCGCAGACACTGCTGCAACCCACTCAATTGCAGGAGAAACACTTTATCACATCCTGAGAAAACAAGGAGCAATTTTTGCTACCAGTACACTACTAATGACATTAGCAGACGGTAGTAAATTAAAAAGAGAAAGTCACACAACAAAGGTAAAAATTCGTCTTGGAGGCCGTACATTGCCTTTGAACCTTGTTGCCATCCCTGATGCAAAAGGAAACAACACCCTTTTGGGAATAGACTTTATGAATTCGGCTGGGATTGTACTAAATTTGAAACAGAACTGTTGGTTTTTCCATAATCAACCCAAACGACATTTTTCTTTTGAAGAGCAGACGGCAACTTTTTGCGGGTCGTTACAAACAAATGCTTCCCAAACGTTTGCACCGCTAACTGTGAATGACGAAGGTAATATTGAAGATGAAGCATCCCATTTGACTCCCACCAGGAAAATATATATATATATATATATATATATATATATATATATGTATATATATATATATATATATATTCAGTAATCATTTTCAACTATGGTTACTTATTTAACTTTACCATAAAATTTTTCTATTTTACTGTTGTAACGTACAATATTTTTATGAAAAGGAAATAAGGAATCTAAATGATTAAATATTTGAGAACTTAACGATTTGTACAAAGTGGCATTAGTCATTTTATACACCAAATAAGGAAAAACGTCAAAGTAATTTGTAATTTAATGAATTTAATTTAATAAAATAATATTTTCTTTCGAAAATACATGATATCTTTGTTTCAATTTAAGTAATTTTACTAAATTATCTGATAAATTCCTTTACAAATTTTGGTCTCAATTATGTGCTATCGCGTATTCAATCTCAGACACTTTGGGAAATAAAACATTCTAAAAAATGATATTTAACTAAATGGATATAAAATAATTCCTTGAATATTTAAATTGACTTAAATCATCACACACATTCACATTACATCATTATGTATCCAGAAACATTAAATATATTTACTATCATCTAATTATATTAACAAATATGCAGACAACTTACTAATGCTTGAATTTTACAAGATTGTCTAAAAATTACCTGTTTACTCACATTTATTAAATGTGTATATGTTTAACTTTTAAAGACGAATATAATCTTTTACTGATGATATTAGGATTCCTTTTTTATACTTCTATAGATATTACAATTCTAGAAGTTGTATAATAATTAATTGCATTTAAATTTGATAATATACCTAGAAAATGTATACCTTAGAATCATATATATATTCTGGTAAAAGAAAATTATGTAGATCAAACTTATTTTATTCAAATATGATTACGATTACCAGCATAAGTATGTAAAATAATAGGATAAAATTTTATTAAAACATTTTTCCTCGTCTGGGGAATAACAGGAATATATGCATTGAGATATTTGCCGATAAAATGGTGGATTCTATGAAACTCTGTTAATGAGCAATAAAAATATTTGGGATACTAAATAATTTTATGTCTCTGTATGAATATACGCCACACATATTTATGTCAATATTACATGTATCATTTTAAAAATGTAAATAGAAACACAGATTAATTAGACTGCCAATTTTAATATCTGATTTCCTTTTTCTATTCTATAAAATATTAATGTCGCAAAAAAAATAATTTCAGTGATCCTCAAAAAGCTAGTTTCAAATAAAAAAATATATATTGATCTGATATTCAAAAATGTGTGGCTATTCATGAGTAAATTATAATATTCTTATATTGAATTAAAAGTATCCCTATAGCGTAAATTATGCGCATATGATTTATTATGTATCATGTAGTAACAAAAAGAAGAAAAAACAATGCATTGTAAAAACCACTAAGGATTGTGAATCACCATTAAAAGAGAATTTCAAATATTATAAATATATTTAAAATTAACTTCTAGCTACTCTAGACAGAAAGAGATCTATTTTAATTTCATTCAACGTTCTTTTTTTTCCTACAGATTGCCTTAACTTCCAATTTTTTTGGCTTTATATACAAACATTATGTATTTAGCTGTTCAAGGATCATATTCTCAATCCCGTAACCACATAAACTACACTTTTTAGTTATTATATATTATTTACGCTTTTAAAAATTTTTAAATCACCCATTTCATTTAAATTTAGTTACAACAGTTCAAATGTGTGTATTTTCATTGAAATAACATTTAAAATTGGATATATATGTATATATATATATATATATATATATATATATATATATATATATATATATATATATATATATATATATATATATATATATATATGTATTAGTTATTAATATTCATGAATTATGAGAAAAAGCAGATCAATATTTTTAATAGAAGGACATATATATTTTTTGCAAATATTTTTATTGTTCTGGTATTGACTATTTTGTTATCTAGTAAAAAATTACGTTGGTTAATCAGAGAAATAATATTTTAAATTTTCATGTTCGAAAACATAAATATATGTGTTTGTTTTAACTTCTCTGCATCAGTATGACTTCTTCCATAACTTTTCTTCTTAGCTTTAAATTTAGTCTGTTAGTTACTGGACAGGGTTAATTTAATTTAGTAAATCAGAGTGGAAATAAAATCAAAAGAGAATCAATAATACAAATTATGCATGGCAAGAGTGAGAAATTTTAACCAGGAAAATTTGCAATGTCCCATTCACTAACCAGGCAGTTACAGTATCCAACAAATGTTGTGATATTTAAATTTTACATAGGACATGTCATCAGATCTTGAAATTCTACTCTATTCATGGTTGCACCTGGTTTTTAAAATTATTTTTCCAATTAATGAGATACTCTGATTCAAAAATGATAAACCTAATAGATAAATTAATTTTATTGAAGATATTACATTGAATACAAAATTGCTCATGGTAACATTGTAAATATTATTTTAAATTATAGCTTACATTTATGATTCACTACTACTGTGTGACAAACTATTTTTAATTGAATTTTAAATATCGTTTTGATTACCAGCATAGGTATGTAAGCAATTAGGATAAAATCTTATTAAAATGATTTTTGTTACCCGGTGAAAAACATATAATTGGATTAACATTATCCTTCCATATTTGGTAAAGCGGTTAATTCTGGGAATTGACTGCTGGTTTCAAAGCAGAAAAGAAAAATACAGAATTTATGAGTCTGTATGAGCATTTTGCAGTAAAACATTTATATCAGTAATACTTGTATCAATTTAAAATATAAAGCGAAAAACTGAATTTTAATTAGTCTGCCGTTTGAAGATTCTGATATCCTTTTCCAGTTTATAAAATGTTAATATCGATAAACAAAAATTTCAGTGTTGCTTAGTAGGGTAATTTTAAATAATAAATTCAAAGACTTTTTTTTTAATGTCCACTTTAAATAAGTTAAAACAGAGTGTTATTTTAAATCAAAAAAATTCTTTTAGCGAATTTTATACGTATATTGTTTTTCCGCAGCAGGCATTAGCCAAAAATACATTAATAAATAATTAAATTAAAAGTAACAGTTTTTAACAAAGCATCATAAAATGGTGCTTTTAAAAACATGGATAATTAATATTAACTACTTGTTGCAACTGATTGAGACTTATTCAACTGAAAGACCTAGATTAGCTTGTCAATAAAATCAGATTTTGTTAGATAGTATTACAAACATAAAATTCCTGTCAAAAAAATTCAAAAATTCATCTTTCATTTTAGCTTTCATTTAAGAGTACATAGGATTTTAATCTTAAATTTAAAAAAATTGTGTTAAAAATATTGCAATCTTAACTTTTTTTGACTAGAATTATGCTTAACACACAGCAATCATTTGTAAAATTTTGAATCAAATTTACATAAATGGGGGAAAATGGTAAACGAGAAAATTGGTTTTTCCCTACCCGATGATAACGTGCAAAGTGTTATTTGAAGCACAAATTTTATAAACTGCTGGATTCTGTAATTCTGCTGCTTCTAATTATGAAAGAAAATTATTAAAACAATTTCAAACGTACCGATTTATACGTCTGGTTATTAAATCTTTACAAAAAGAACTTTTTCACAAAATTAGTATGTACTTTTAAATCATCATAAAAACTACTTTCGGTTTTAACAGCGCAGGCATTTTAAGATTTATTTATCCTTTTTCTTCAGTTAAGAAAATATTAGTAGCTTAAAATACATAAATCTTAAGCGTGCAAGACGAAACAGAAAATATTTCAGTGGTTCTTGGTATGGTAATTTTAAAAAAAAAAGTCATAGTTGACGTCTATTAAATGTCGATATTAAGTAAAATAAAATAGAGCGATATTGAATTAAAAGCATGGTTTCTGTTTAAACACTATGTAAAACATATTTTTGGCCTCATATATTTGGAAACAAATACATTGCATAGTACTGAAAGAAAGTGCTTTAGAAAGCGCCATCAGCAGGTTATGTTTTATAAATTACACTGATAGTTAATATTAATTTCTTGTAACTCGTGATTTAAAAACTTTTCTTTGAATTTCAATTTTGTGAAATATCATAGGCTATGATATTATTTATATTTTTCCGCAACCGAACATAACCCAAAGCTAAATATCAGAAAATGTTTCAAAGTTTCTTAACATTAAGAATGCAAATTATTAATTGGGTGTTGATATCAACTAAGCATCTTTAATGAATTAAAACTTATTTATGCAAAAGAAAATGTGGAATATAACATGGGAATCAGTTTATAAACGATACAAAGTGAATTTTAACAATATACAATAAATTCAGAAGGAATGTTTGACAAAATAGCAATATTTAAAAATGCCAAATAAAAATCACCTCAGAATCAATTTTTTATTGATAGCCCTTTGCGATTGTACTTTTACTCAATTTTATGACAAAATTTATTTACTAAGATGGATTGCTTTAAATTTAGATGTTTTCGAGAGATTATTAAAAATAATACCTTGGAAATTGAAATATCTGATTGAAAACTATTAAACAGTTACAGCATGCCAAAAATGAGATGCAGCAGAATTAGATGGCGCGTATTCAAATACCTAATCCATAAATGACGTTATCTTTGAGATTCTTCTAATCTCTATTACAATCTATTCTCTAAAAAATAGTTATTTAAGAAATGTCATGTAGAAGAAAAATATAATATCAAGGATTTTGCTTAACTAATGAAAGAAATCTCTTAAAATAGGGTGGTAAACAGAAAACTCTGAGTTTGAGACTGTAATAATATCAGGTTTTATACATTTCAAAGTGTACGTACATGGTTTGGAGTCACAGATTTGAATTTACACAGATTCTCCAATTGCCAGCAATCTCACCTGATTTAAAGCGAATAAAGTATCGCCGACACCATATTGATCCTGGTTATATTATGCATGGAAGATGCGTAATTTTCTCAAGGAGGCATGGCATCCTAGTCACTATATCTCAGACTCCCAGTGAACATCGTTAGGAAACTAACTGATTCTGTACCTATATGTCTCGCAGCAGTCCCCTCTGAGATAATTGGTTACTCTGGCTTTCGAGAACTGGCTACATTAAGATGACTGTTCTGAGTTTTTCGATAAACACTCAAAATGCATTAATTGAATGATGCATGTAAACACAGAGAATTTTCACTATATGCTTTATACGATGATATGAACCAATTACTTTCATTCAAACTAAAACAGCATACACGTATCTCATAGATTTTCCTGCATCTATCTAGAAATATACCTGAAAACTCTGTCTAAAACAAAAACACAAAATTTAAATCAATTCAACTTGTTTTAACTTTGTGATGTTTTCTGCGTAAAGTTTGTATTAGTATTGATAAATCATCGACAGCCTAATGAGTTTTGACTATGTTTTTGAGTTAGATCGATGAAGAATTACTCCAACAAATCGATCAATTTTCAGTATTGCCATTTTAGGTTATAAATATGAAAGCATAAACTTCAGTTTTTAGAAAAGCAAACTTCTTCCATCAGTTCAAACTTAATGAGTGCGGGATGAAGCATATTTATATTCTATCTATAAGACATAAGTTCATAATTATCTTATACACTTTCTTGATGAGTTATAAAGTTCAACCTGAATTATTTTATAAAAGTGAGAAGTGTTGTCTTAACCACGCTTTTCTTTCATTTATCTGAAAATTCTACAGAAACTATTTGAGAAGAAGCCGCTATATATCAGTAAAAATAATTTCACTACCGAAAATTCTAGAATTGATAAAAGTTCAAACATAAAAATAACTTAGCATCAATTTATTTATGTATTGCTAACTGATGTCTCGTGTTTTATATTAGGAGTAAAAATATATATCCGAATGTTTAAAACAGTAAGTCATAGTAAAAAATATTTCAATTTTCTCACTCTTTAATTTTTTTCCAACATTAATATTTAAATAAAAATAAGTAATTACGTTCAAAATTTGAGATAAGAGGCATTTAAGGACGAAATGTGAATGTAGGTAGTTTTAAAAATTAAGTCTTAAATATATATTGAAAAAATTAGAATAACCTCCATAAATGGTTAGTAAAATTTGCGAAGCTCTCTTGAATTATACAGAAAAATATTTACAAATTTCTTGAAATATAAATAAGCTACTCCTATTTTTAAGACTACATTATTTTTATTTTAACTGTATAGGTTTGAACTTTAAAATCACAACATGAAATTTAAGAAAAGATAATGGGAAATATTAGACTATTATTATAAATGGAAACTATGATATTTATCGAGAAAAGGGAAATTAAACAATATCTGCCACAAATTAATAATGGCAATGTGCAATTACACAAAACTCGCTGATATAGTATAGGTCAAATGTTGGGATATTTTAAAAATCTCATATAATAAATCATGGTATATTAAAATTTACCATAAATGGTTGATGGCTTTACACTCCTTACATACATCTGCGAATTTATGAGGCATTTTCATTTGTAACATGCGTGTTACAAACTCTTTAAAATGAATTTGTTGAAACTATTTCTCAGGAAAAGAAACAACGGAAAAAATATTTAAATTTTTTTTAATTAATATCTCTCGCATTCAAGAGTCAATGGGACAGTAACGATTTTTTTTTCCAAATAATTTTTTTTTATTATTGTTCTGTTTACCAGCACGCATGTATAAAAATATAAAATAAAATATTACCTAACTGCTACTATGAACCCCGGGAAAATCTTATGTAGAAATACTCAGGAAAGAGGAAGACTTTGTTAAATTTGTACAATTTATGAATATACTTCTGACATTATTTAAATATTATTGTGTAAATGCTTTGAAATCATTTGTGTATCTGCAGGTGAATTTTATTTCGAATATATAGAAAAAAATAATAAAACGTTTTAGATACGTTTTATTATTTTTTTCTATAAATTCAAGGTAATTGACATGTTTAGTTTTAAATAACTGAAATAAAAATTTCGATGAAGTAAATCTAAGATCACAATAAAAGAAGCATAAAATATTACAGTGATTCATTACATCATAATTTCAAATAACTATTAAATGTCCATTTTCCGAGAGTTATAAATAGTGTGTCAATTAAACTGTAAACTCTCTCTCTCTTGGTGGACAACCTATAACGATTTTGTGATTGTACTCTCAAACTTCTTATTTAAATATTCGTATTATTTTAGCAGTTAAAACTTGTAATATGGTATATATAACAAAATAATATGGGTTGAGTAACATCGTTCCGAAAAAAGGTTTCCCGTTTATTACGATCTACTTATATTACTATCTCATAGACAAATCCAAATTCTTGTATTTTTTTTTTCAAGTTTGACTCAACCTCCAGAGTTATTTTTTTGTTATTTAATAATCTTAAGTATGAACTTTTTTATAAAATATTATCAGCCTATATTATAAGTGTGTAGAAATTACTTTATTTATTTACTCTATAATAATTAAAATTGTTAGGAAACTGTTAAACTTAGTTATTTTAATTACGTTTAAATATATAACTACAATATTGTTCTATGATTCTCTTTTCAACGTCCTCAATATATGTAACAAATATTCATGAAATATTAGAAATAGCATAACAACAATTTTAATAAAGTTTTTTTTTGTTATTCTACTTTTAAAGGAATTTCTGAGAGCGTTATTAATTTTTTTCTTGATTAATCATAGAAATTCAGTATTTAAAAAATTACTATGATATTATGATGTGTTTATTTTAAGTTCTCTTAATTTTTATTCGAAATATTGAGTTATTCAAATAATAACTGTTGATGAAATAGTCGGAAAAGGCTCAATATTTCAAAATTATTCCATGCAGAGGAAAAAACTTTTAACCTGATGAAAACGTCTAAGAGGAATTGCAATAAACAAGCCGACATAGTATCTGACAAATATTGTGATATTTCGTAAAATATAATGTCATAAGTCGTAGCATCTGTGAATGAATCTCCAAAGGATATTGTTACCTCATTACCCATATACTTTCTCGATTTTTTGAGATACAACTATATCTTCATATTCTTAAATATTAATTTCAGAAAGAAAATTTAAGCATGCAATAAAAAACAAAAATTATTACAGTGGTTCTTAACATTGCAATTTTAAGTAATCGTGATTCACATCTATTAAAAGTCTAATTTTATTAACTTAAAATTAAGTGCCGTTTAGCTATAAATTTTGTTGATAAGAAATATAGATTTTGTGGTTGCATAACAAATCTTAGTAATTATAATATTTTGATTCATTACAAGAATTGTTACTTAATTTTAGATATTTATTTTACTTTGCATTGAGATATAATGTGGAAAGTTTCAATGTCTTTTTGATTAAAAAAATCATAAGGAAAAAAATCATAAATAACTATTTTCATACGTTTGAGATACACAGAAGAAAGTGTAGTTGATTTTGAATTCCAATATGGAGAAAAGTCAATGTAAGAAATAGTTTAATGAATAGATAATTAAATAAAATATTATCTTTCTTAGATTTATCTCTTGTATTTTTTTTTATTTTAAACTCATTTTTAAAAATTATTATTTGATATATTGCGATATCTTAAAATTTGTCAATGCACCATGGCTCCTTTCTACCCACATACTATTAAGATTTCACGGCATAATATGGTAAATTTGAAAATTACTTTTTAATCAATTAAGAGATTTAATTTAAGATTCACTGCGATTGTTTATTTATCCGGTGAAATATTTATTTGTAAACCAGTATTCGTATATAAAAACATAAAATAAAGTTTTACTTAAAATGAGAACTACGGTTAAGGGTACTAATTAATAATGCAGTTTGGTAAAGTGGTTGGTTTTTTAAATCGATTGCTAATGTATTCTAAAGAATAGTAATGCAACCTTCGTGCTCAAAGAGATATATTCTGTAATTGCTTTTCTTCTTAAATATTACTTGAAATCCATTTTTAAACTGATAGTTGAATATTGTTGGCATTCAAACTAACTGTTACTTTAATATATTGATATTTGCTATTCTAGACCCTATAAATATTAACACTTGTAAAAAAAATCTCATTATCCGAAAAGGAATAGAAAATATTATTTTTTTTCTCAGCATTGTGCAATTTTAAATAACCCATGTTTAACATCTCTTAAATATGATTTTTCAGTGAATTAAAATTGTGTGATATTTAATACAAAAGCTTGCTCATGTATTAATTCTGCATGAATCAATTTTATGCAGAATGCATTAAAGTAAAAAATAGGATAACACTATTAAAATACTAATAGTAATTGAGAAACCATCATAAGATTGTGATGTTTTAAATATAGTAACGATAATTAACATAGAATTCCAAATCTTCTTAATAAAGCACTTTGCTTTCAATTTGCCACAACATTCATTTTTATCACACAAGAATTTTTCTGAAATAATATAGAGAAATAAGTGGCTTATTTGCAAATGTTTGACGAGTTATGATATATTGATACGAATATTTTCAATATCAATGAATTTTAAAAGATTCGGTAATAATTGTCTTGAATCTCAAATGTGATTTATTTGCAAAATCTATTTACTAAACATAATGTAAATCAAAAAAGATTCGATATGTTTAACATCATCATTAACTATTGCAATTTATAATCACTGGAACAAATTTTGAAAAAATACCAATTAACAAAAAAATATTTAACTAGGTTAGTCTGATGGTTAATATATAGTATGTCCCGAGACGATGCAAGACAAGACGTACAACGCCAAGAAATCGAATTATCGATCTGAATTTGGAGAACATTACACCATTCATCAAACAATGCTCTTCGAAGATCCAGTGAACATGTGATAGAAGGTTGACGGGCTACAATATGTCGGTCAAGCATATCCCGCACATGCTCTTTTGGGTTAAAGGTCAGGTCTGTATGCTGGGAAGAACAAACGGATAATATCTTGCCAATGAAATCTATCATCTAAATTATTTGCACTGGGAGAACGGTGGTTATCATTCATAACCTGAAATTCTGCACCCAAGGTGCCCTGAAACAAACGTGCATTTTGTTCCAAAATGACCAGATAAATGCAATTTTCATGGTTACATTCAAAACATATAGGTTAATCCTTGAACCCAGAACTATCCCTATCCAAATAAGCAATCCTACACCACCGTAACGGTGTCTTTCAATGTTGATCTCTTGGTAGTAATTGGTACCTGGCCCTCTCCATGTGAAATTCTGGTGCATATCAGATTGAAATCTAAACATGTACTCGACGGGAAACATCACACAAGGCCACTGTTGTGATGTCCATAATGCATGCTCACTAATGCAAGCTAACCGCAGGAGACAATGAGTTGTGGTCAGTGGAATAAATCTGACAGGCCTATAAGCATATAGACCAATGTGCTCTAAGAGTCCGAACACTATCTGCCTTGAAACTGTCATACCGGTAGTTGAAGAGTGTTGACGAGACGGATCTAATGCTGTGCTCCATCTGTTTCTCCTGGCAGTAACTGCCAAATACCGGTCCTCATTCGATGTTGTATTTCACAAGCGACCTGTGTTGTAACGTCTTCTCAAATTACGCTCTTCATGGAACCGTTTTGAAAGCTTGGAAAGTCACATTGGGCAATTCGAAATTCCTCTGATAGTTCACACTGGGTACGTCCACATCCAAAATGGTCGATATTCTACCAACGAAAACATCGTGTAAATGCTTTCTTTGTCCCATAACTAAGCGGTTATTGCATTGAAAGGAATTTAAAGCACTTATGAACAATTTTACTTCTTTACAAACATTCCTTATATACTCCTCTCTTACACTCTGGTCTTTGTGTCGTAGTATGGGAGCCATCTCATGGTTTCGTGTAATTTATATACTATTCTTCAAAAATTGTGTGATAATTCAATATCTGATAATTTTATTTTACAGTTCAATTTCTGATTGGTTCTGAATTATACTTAATTTATGAACATGAGTATGATATAGAGAGAAAGTCAAAAAATAGGCTTATAATTTCAATATTCGAATATCCAAGTGAATAGGCACGACGACTTCAAGCTTCTACTGATTAGATTAGGGCTTATTAATGTTCCCAATTTAATATATTTTTATGAGAAATTGGCAATTTAAATGCGGTAATTTACATAACAGTTATTTATTTCGTTTCATATTAAAGAAGATATCATACTCTAAATGAAAATCGCTGACGCAAAACTACAAAACATTTACAATTATAGATTACGTTTAAAATTCAATGAGATTATATTAAGCTATTTTTTAATACAATTCATTTTATCAAAGTACCAAAGAAGTTTTAAAAAAATTGTAGAAAATATTACATAAATATTATCACTTCTTCCAGTGAAAAGCTTTAACAATTATTTAACTAAACCTAATTGGTTTGGTAGAGGATTTAAAAATATATTGTGAAAAAATGTATAAGAAACGTAACGCAAACTTCTGAAACTTTGTTAATTGAGTGCATAAATATTTACTATGAATGCACTATTTCAAAAAATTGTTTTTAAACATTTTAAGGCATACGGCAAGTTTGGTGTTCACTCCACTGATTATCGTTTCTTATACACTTATATTAAATTATTAAAATCGATTAACTAAATATGTCTCTTAAATATGTTTTACTTTACACATGTAACTGTATTAAATTATTGCGTAAAATGTTAGAAAAAAAGCATTATAACTAAGAACAAAAGAAACTGCCTTACTTTTTTCTTCAAAATTATAAATGTTCCATTACAAATAATACCCAAAACAATAAAATAATCATTTTAACTATTTTTTTTCATTTTAATTATAATATCATAACTGAAATAATTTACTTTTAAAGGCAATATTCCAAGTTTATTGTACTCATAAGGCATGTGATACAATATCTGTTTAAAAAGAATGTTCCTCTTAGACATACAAATATACATTTTTATAAAGAACACATAGCTCATCTTTGAGAAAATAAGGGTTTCTGTAAATTATTTATATAGCTTTTTCATATTACAGCGTCAATATGAATGTAATATAAAGTGCATTATATTGATTTATTATGCAGAATATGGCACTTGTTTCGAACTTTATAACAAACATTTACGCTATATGGAATTCACACTAATGTCCAGTAAAAATTATATATATAAATATATATATAGATATAAATGTATTTATTTATACATATTTCAAGTAATTATTTTTAACTATGGTTACATATATTTATTTTATCATGATACACAATACTTTTGTAATGTACACGATTGTTTTTATTAAAAGGATATGATGAATACAAATAAATTAATATTTGAAAACTAATTGAATTGTATAAAGAAACATTAGTCATTTTTAATCCAACTAAGTAAAAGAGAGAAAGTAATGTGTAATTTAAACAACCTAATTTAATAAAATAATATATTCCTTCGAAAATACTTGATCTCTTTGTATCAATTTAAAAGTAAATTTACTAAAATATATACCAAACACTTCAATAAATTCTGGTCTCAAAATTTATGCTAACTCTTACCGAATCTTATACAATTTTCCAAACAAACATTTCTATAGAATGACGCTTCACTAAATGTATATAAAATTATTCCTAGAATATATAATTTGACTTAAATCATCACACTCACCCACATGATAGCATCATGTCACCAGAAATATTAAATATATTTTTTTTGTGATCTATTTAGACAAAATGCTAATGCTTGAATTTTTCAAGATTTTAGGAAAGACTTGTTCACACTCAATTATTAGTTGTATATATGCTTAGCTTTTTAAGACGTATATAATCTTATACTATTCACAAAAGGATAACTTTTTTTACTTTTCTTTATTGAATGACATTCAAAAAATTGTTTAAATCATTTATTTCATTTAAGTTTGATAATATAACTAGGAAATGTGTTCCTTAAAGTTAAATATATTCTGGTAACAGAAAAAATATGTGGAACAAAATACTTTTTTTAAATATAATATATATATATTATGATTACCAGCATAGGAATGTATTAAAATTGGATAAAATTTTATTAAAACATTTTCCCTCACCCGTTTTTTCCTCATCCGATGCTATGAATCTGTTGCTAATGAATAACCAAAAAGATGCACGTTTTGAAATAAATGTATGTCTCTGTAGCAATGTTTGGTAACGATACATTTATGCCAATGTTACATGTTTGCTTTTGCGTAAGTAATTCGACAGACAAAAAGTTTTAGTTAGAAAGCTTTAATTCAAACAGTTTTAGTTATAGTTTCTCTCTATCATTTTTCTATTTAATAAAATATTAATATCGCCAAATAAAGTTTTAAGTAAATCTAGCTGGTTAGGCGGAAATTTTAAAAACATATAATTAATAAATGCGTAAGAAAGTTACTGCAAACTTCTCAAACTTTTTTTGTGTGATTACATAATTATTTTAATGCATCAAAAAATTGGTTTTTACCTTAATATATAATGAAAATGATGGTAGGTATTCACTTCATTGATATTTTAACATTCTTATGTTGTTTGATACACAGATTTTAAAATTTTAAATAGATAAACTAAATGTATTTCTTAAATAGGATTTACTTTAAACATGTAAATTTATAAAATTATTGCATAAAATTTTAGAAAAAGCATCGATGTACTTCAAAAGAAAAAAAAGAAATAGAAAAACAAACCCTTCACTTTTTTTCTCCAACATTATGAATTTTCTATTGTTTATTGTTAATAAATATGAAATAAGTTTATTCAAGTATGGGATGTCATATTATGCTTAGATTTGAATTTTTCAGAATTTAATTCTCTCTCCTTAAGCACGCACATAATTATCTTTAAGCACCGATCATTTAGTGTCAAAGAAATGGTAGATGTCGAGTATGGTTTCAAGAGATCTAGGATTAATTCACTATTTTCCACTTTTTATCAACCTTTCCAATCATAAGCCAAATAGATAATCTGCGGAACCATCTAGATAGGGATTTAACAGCAATTTTCCTGATACATGTAATCTAGTGCAATCGTCCAGGCACTGGAGTCATCATGCCTTTCACTGAAAGAGTTCAGGAATTTAAAGTATTTCCTTCACTTCGCGCAACAGTCCGTTAGAGAAAAAAATGGTTTCATTTATTCGTAAAGGAAATACAAACGTATGCCTTTGACTTTTAAAATTGTTATAGAATTCCATTCACTATTTTAAGGAAAAGTAATATCATTAACATATCAATATCGAAGTTAAGATTAAAAATTATTGTAAAGGTTTCTATAAGTTGTTTTCTATGTTTGTAGTCTTTTCCTGTTATATGTGCGACGTAATCAAGATATAATTACTAAAGTATACAAATAATATTAGTTTTATTTTTCTTCGAATCACTTACAACACACATTCCCAATAATATAAGGTAATACATTGTGTCACTTCCCTAAAATTTTAAAGAAGGATGTAAGGTCTAAATTCTTTATGGATTATTGACATAGAAATATGAAATTCCATTATTTATTGTCTAAGTGTGTGCACGATAAATGTAAAAATTTTTATATATTAAATTCATAGTTAATAAGGAATTTTATCTTATAATTTAGTTATTTAAAATTTAACAGTAGATTAAAAGAATTAGTTAAACAATGCATAAATATTAAGATATAATAATTTGCATTTAAAAACATTAGTAAATTAAATTTTTATGCGTATTTAAAAATTGAATTATATATATATTATATATATATACATATATATATATAAATATATATGTATATAAATATAATATATATATATATATATATATATATATATATATATATATATATATATATATATATATATATATATATATATATATATATATATATATATATATATATACATATAGACAGATAGATAGATAAATATATTGCAAGTAATATTCAACTATGTTTACCTATTTAACTTTTTTATAATACTTATTAATTTACTATTTTAATGTTGTAACGTACAATATTTTTTACGAAAAGGAAATATGGAATATAGATAAATAATTATTTCAGAATTTAACGATGTGTAGAAAAAGTCATTAGTCATATTATAAACCAAATAAGGTAAAAGTCAAAATAAGTTTTTTTTTTTACGGGGTTGCTTTATCTTCTATTTTTTTTGGCTTTATTTACAAACGTCATGAGTTTAGCTATTTAAGGATCATATTTTCCGATGCCATAACCAAAAAAACTACATTTTTAATTATTCTATATTATTTACGCTTTTAAAAATGTTAAAATCACTTATTTCATTTAAATTTAGTTACAACAGTGCAAATGTGCGTATTTTCATTGAAAAAACATTTAAAATTTTATATATATATATATATATATATATATATATATTAGTTATTAATATTCATGAATTATAAGAAAAAGCATATCATAATTTTTAAAAGAAGTATCTTTTTTGTAAATATTTTTATTGTTCTGATATTGACTACGTTTTTATCCAATAAAAAATTACGTTGGTTATTCACAGAAATAAAATTTTCAATTTTCATAATCAAAAACATAAATATATGTGTTTGTTTTAACTTCTCTGCATCAGTATGTCTTCTTCCATAACTTTTCTTTCTAGACTTAATTTGACTCTGTTAGTTACTGGACAGGGATAATTTAATTTAGTAAATCAGAGTGGAAATAAAATCAAAAGAGAATCAATAATACAAATTATGCATAGCGAGAGTGAGAAATTTTAACCGGGAAAATTTGCAATGTCCCATTCACTAACCAAGCAGTCATAGTATCCAACAAATGTTGTGATAGTTAAATTTTACATAGGACAAATCATCAATCTTAAAATTTTACACTATTCATGGTTACACCTTGTTTTTAAAATTATTTTTCCGTTTAATGAGATATTTTGATTCAAAAAATACGATAAACCTAATAGTTAAATTAATTTTATTGAAGATTTTACTTTGAGAAAAAAATTGCTCATGTTAAAAATGTGAAACTTATTTTAAATTATAGCTTACATTTAAGATTAACTGCGACTGTGTCCCAAATTATTTTACATGAATTTTCATATATCATTTTGATTACCAGCATAGGTATGTAAAAAATTAGGATAAAATCTCATTAAAACGATTTTCATTGCCTGGTGAAAAGCAAAAAATTGTATAAACATTAATATTTCCTATTTGGAAAAGTAATGGATTCTGGGTATCTACTGCTTGTCTCTAAGCTAAAAAGATAAATACTGAGTTTATATGTCTGTAGAGCATTTTGCCGACAAACATTTATGTAAATGATACTTGTATAAATTTAAAATATGATGCGTAAGAATTATGATTTTAAATAGACTGCTATTTGTAGATTCTGATATCCTTTTCCAGTTTATAAAATGTTAATATCGATAAACAAAAAATTTCTGGGTTACTTAGTAGGGTAATTTTAAATAATAAATTTATTAACTTTTTTTGGAAATGTCTACTTTAAATAAATAATAACACAGTGTTAATTTCAATCAAAAGCATTCTTTTAGCGCACTCTATACGTATATAATTTTTTCCGCACCAGGCATTAACCAAAAATCATTAATAAATAAATAAATTATATAAAAATTAACAGTTTTTAGCAAAGCGGCATAAAATGGTGCTGTTTGAAACATGGATAATTAATGTTAACTTCTTGTTAAAACTTATTGAGACTTGGACAACTGAAAGACCTATATTCGTTTGTCAATAAAATCTGATTTTATTAGATAGTATTATAAACTTAAAACTTCTGTTTTAATAATTTCAAAAATATAGCTTTAATTTTAGCTTTCATTTAAGATTACATAATATTTTAAACTTAAATATAAAAAAAATTGTGTTAAAGAAATTGCAATCTTAATTTTTTGTATTAGAATTATGTTTAACACACAACAAAAGTTTGTAAAAAATTGAATCAAATTTACATAAATGGGAGAAAATAGTAAACGAGGAAAATGGTTTTCACTACCCGATGATAACGTGCAAATTCTTATTTGAAACACAAATTTTATAAATTGCGGGATTTTGGAAATCTGCTGCTACTAAATATGAAAGAAAATGATTGAAACTATTTCAAAATTACATATTTATACGTCTGGTTATTAAATCCTAACAAATTTTTTTTTTCTCACAAAATTAGTATGTACTTTCTAAATCATCATACAAACAACTTTCAGTTTTAACTTCACAACTATTTTAAGATTTATCCTTTTTCTTCAGTTATTAAAATTGTAGTACCGTTAAATACACAAATCTCAAACTTTCAATAAGAAACAGAAAATATTACTGGTTCTCGATATGGTAATTTTAAAAAAGTCATAGTTTACGTCTATTAAATGCCTATTTTAAGTGAAATAAAATAGTGTGATGTTGAATTAAGTCCATGGTTTCTGTTCAAACACTACGTAAAAAATCTTTTTGGCACCATATATTTGGAAATAAATACATTGCATAGTAAAGAAAGACAGTGCTTTAGAAAGCGCCATCAAGAGGTTATGTTTTATAAATTGCAATGAGATAATTAATATTAATTTCTAGTAACTCTTGATATAATAAGTTTTCTTTGAATTTCAATTTTGTGAAATATCATAGGCTATGATATTATTTAACTTTCCGCAACCGAATATAACCCAACGCTAAATATCAGAAAATGTTGCAAAGTTTCTTAACATTAAGATTGCAAATAATTAATTGAGTGTTGATATCAACTAAGAATCTATAAAAAATTAAAACTTATTTATGCAGCAGAAAATGTGGAATACAACATGGGATTCAGTTTATAAACGGTACAAAGTGAATTTTAACAATATACAATAACTTCAGAAGGAATGTTTGACGAAATAGGAATATTTAAAAATGCCAAATAAAAATCTCCTCAGAATAAATTTTTTATTGATAGCCCTTTGCGATTGTAATTTTACTCAATTTTATGACAAAATTTATTTACTAAGATGAAGTGCTTAAAATTTAAATGTCTTGGAAAGATTATTCCATCTGAACCGTAACTGTGTTTCGGTATAGAAATTTTCTATATGAATATACGTTGTTTTTATTTAACTCTTTTTATAATTTTATGGAATTTGTGCAGGGTAAATTCACTGCTGTTCATTTAAGATTTTTTTTTTCCATTTGATTTTTTCTTTCGAATCTTCTCTTAGATATTTTTCTTATATGAAATACGAATACAAGTCCTTATTGCTGCGTTTCTAGATGTTACAACTATTATGTATTGTAACAGCAATAAAAGCTACCCAATGGTTGAGGTTAGTAAAATATATTATATTGATACTGTAAATCATAATTTATAAACGTAAAAATGTTTAATACTAATAACAAGAAAAATTGTAAAAATAAACAGTTACAGCATGCCAAAACTGAGATGCAGCAGTAATAAATTGCGAGTATTCAAATATCTAATCGATAAATGACGTCATCTTAGTCATTCTTTTATTATCTATTACATTCTATCCTATAAAAATAGCTATTTAAGAAATGTCATGTAAAAGAAAAAGATAATTTCAAGGATTTTGCTAAACTAATGAAAGTATTCTTAACTTAGGGTGGTATACAGAAAACTCAGAGTTTGAGACTGTAATAATATCAGGATTTATACAGTTCAAAGTGTACGTACATGGTTTGGAGTCACAGATTTGAATTTACCGTTCTCCAATTGCCAGCAAGCTCACCTGATTTAAAACCAATAAAATATCTCTGACACATATTGATCCTGGTTATATTTTGCTTGGAACATGAGTAATTTTCTCAAGGAGGCATTCGTTCTTATTTACTATTCTTTTGCAATTAGCTTTTCGAAAATAATTTTAAATTATATTATAACTCTAATAATTACAATTTTAAAAATATTGTTATATATATATAACTTTTTTTCATGGCAATTTATTAGCATATAGAGGAAATGTGTTCTATGATATTGCCTACAACTTTAACAATTCAAGAACTCAGACAACAAGTATTCAAGTACTCTGGAAATCCTTTTTCCCCCGATATTTACACCAAGTCTCAACTTGTTTGAGGGTGTTGGACATGATGCTAGAGATTGTTTCACCAAACCTACCTCTGACGATTATAACTAAACATCTGCATATCCAATGGTGGTTATGCCTGGGGTTTTTAACACCTCTAAAAGGAAATCTACAACACAGCACCATAAGATGAGTGAAAGATCCCCTCCCTGTTGACAACCAACTTTGGCTTGGATCATCATGTTTTCACCTAAAAATGAGACACTGACAAATCTGTTATTAGGCAGATTTTCTATCCAAGAACAGATTGTGTCATTAACTCCCTTTCTAGCAATGGATTGTAAAATAGTTTCAATGTTTATCTTATCAAAGGCACCTTCAATATCTAAGAAAACAGCTAAAAAAAAGTTCCTCAGCTTTAAAGTTCTTTCCAAAATGAAGGAAATGTTTTATATGGCACTAGCAGTGTATCTACCAGGTTGATATACATATTGGGAGTGAGAAAGTTGTTTTTCCACTAAATGGACTTATCTATATCTGTCTATAAGCTTTTAAATTTTCTTTAGAAAAAAAGATGTTAAGCTGAGAGGTCTAAAAGATTTTGCTTCATAGTATTTATCTTTCCCTATTTTAGGAATAAAAATTACTTTTGTATGCCTCCAAGCAATAGGTATATGCCAAAAGACTATACTTGTCCTGAAAATTCTACAGAGAATTGGAGCAATGCACTAGACTCACTCAATAAGCAGAGCCTTTACTATTCCATCCATTCCTGGTGATTTAAAAGGTTTAAAGGATATTATTGCCTATTTTGTTCCATCATAAGTTATGATTTTTTTGGTAACATTCCATTTACTTCTACCACAATTTAATGTAGAGAAGTAAAATTAGGAGTTTCATTTATTTCGTTGGAACCTGAAAAGTGAACTCTGAGCAGTTCAGCCAGTATCTCTCTCCCAGATTCTGAAAACTTACCATTTGGAAATTTAAGAGTGTTTAGACAGCAGATCCTGTCTTTAGACATTATTTTAACGAGTCTTGCAGTAGCAGTTGTCACAGTTGTAATGTCAGTACAGTAATTTTGCCAAGAATTCTTTTTAGAATTCTTGATAGCTTTATTATAAGTGGTAAGTACCAGTTTATATTTCTGCAACTCACCATTCTTTTTGGCTCTTTTAAATAGCTTTTTACATTATCTTCGCAGTTTACTTAACTCTTTAGAACACCAAGGAACTAACCTTGGAGAGCAAGAATTACTGACATCACAATTCTGATAGTATGTTTGGAGAATGGCATGTTGCATGTGATCAACGACCAACTCCAAATCTGCTACCGAAGATAAATTACCGAAGTCACCTTCCTTGAGGAGATCTTCTATATCTTTTTTGTAGGAAGCCCAGTTGGTATTTTTTGGGTTCCTATCTAACACCTCTAGTCTGTTTGCAAATGTGTTCCTTAAAATTATATATTCTGGTAACAGAAAATTATGTAGATCAAATTATTTCTAATCAAATATGATTATAATTATCAGCATAAATATGTATAATAATAGGATAAAATTTTATTCAAATATATATCCTCACCCACTGAAAAACAGGGAAATGTCCATAGAAATTGTACTTGATAAAATGGTGGATTTTATGTATATCTGACCCTAATGAGCAATAAAAAAATAGAGGTTTCAAAATAATTCTATGTAGCTGTATGAACATTCGGCACACATATATTTATGTGAATATTACATGTATACTTTTAAAAATGTAATGAGATAGACACAGTTTTAGTTAGTCTGCCAATTGTAAATTCTGATTTCGTTCTTCTATTTTATAAAATATTAATATCGCCAAAAAATAATTTCAGTGATCCTCAAAAACCCAGTTTTAAATAAAAATTATACGCATTTACTATTCAAAAATGTGTGTGGCTATTCAACAGTAAATTATAATTGTCTAATATTGAATTAAAAGTAATCCATTTTACGTAATTTTTTTCGCTTTATTTACAAACATTATGTATTTAGCTGTTCAAGAATCATATTGTCCGATGCCATATCCACAGAAACTACATTTTTTGATCATTCTATATTATTTACGTTTTTAAAAATGTTAAAATCACTTATTTCATTTAAATTTAGTTACAACAGTGCAAATCTTTGCTTTTTCCTTGAAATAACATTTAAAATTTTATGTATAAGTTTTTAATATTCATGAATTATATATTAGAAAAAGCATATATATATTTTTAATAGAAGGATCTTTTTTGTAAATATTTTTATTGTTCTGGTAGTGACTATGTTGTTATGCAGTAAAAAATTATGTTGGTTATTCACAGAAATAAAATTTTAAATTTTCATGTTCGAAAACATAAATATATATGTTTGTTTTAACTTCTCTGCATCAGTATGTCTTCTTCCATAACTTTTCTTCTTATACTTAAATTTAGTCTGTTAGTTACTGGACAGGGATAATTTAATTTAGCAATTCAGAGTAAAAATGAAATCAAATGAGATTCAATAATACAAATTATACATGGAGAGATAGAAATTTTAACTAGTTAAATTTGCAATGTTCCATTCACTTACCAAGCAGTCATAGTATCCAACAAATGTTGTAATATTTAAATTTTACATAGGACAAATCATCAGATCTTAAAATTCTTCTCTATTGATCGTTGCACCTTGTTTTTAAAATTATTTTTCCATTTAATGAGATATTTTGATTCAAAATATACGATAAACCTACTAGTTAAATAAATTTTATTGAAGATATTACATTGAAAACAAAATTGCTCTTGGTAAAATTGTAAATATTATTTTAAATTATAGCTTGCATTTAAGATTCACTGCGATGGTGTCACAAATAATTTTTAAATGAATTTTCAAATATCATTTTGATTACCACCTAAGATATGTAAAAAATTAGGATAAAAACTTATTAAAACGATTTTTGTTACCCGGTGAAAAAAATAAAATTGAAATAACCAAAACAATTTCTTATTTGGTAAAGCGGTTGTTTCTGGGAATCAGCTGCTGGTGTCTATGAAAAAAGAAAAATAGAGAGTTTATGAGTCTGTATGAGTATTCTGTAGCCAAACGTTTATATCAATAATACTTGTATAAATTTAAAATATAAAGTGAAAAAATGATTTTAATTAGTCTGTCGTTTGATATCCTTTTCCAGTTTTTAAATGTTAATATCGATAAACAAAAAATTTATGTGTTGCTTAGTAGGGTAATTTTAAATAATAAACTTATTGATTTTTTTTTTTTTTTTTTTAAATGTCTACTTAAAATAAATTATAACATAGTGCTATTTTCTATTAAAAGCATTCTTTTAGAGCAATTTATACGTATATCATATTTCCTCACAAGACATTAGCCAAAAATAGATTAATAAATATACAAATTATATAAAAAGTATCAATTTTTAGCAAAGCGTCATAATATGGTGCTATTAGAAACATGGATAATTAATATTAAATTGTTATTACTACCGATTGAGACTTACCTACTGAAAGACCTGTATTAGTTTTTCATTAAAATCTGATTTTATTAGATAGTATTATAAACATAAAATTTCTGTCAAAAAATTCAAAAATTTAGGTTTAATTTTTAGATTTCATTTAAGATTACAAAGGATTTTAATCTTAAATTTAGAAAAACATTGGGTTAAAAAATTGTAGCCTTAATATTTTTTATTAGAATTATGTTTAACACACAGCAAACATTTGTAAAAAATTGAATCAAATTTACATAAATGGGGGAAAATGGTAAACGAGAAAAATGGGTTTTCCCTAACCGATGATAACGTGCAAAGTCTTATTTGAAACGCAAATTTTATAAACTGCTCGATTTTGGAAATATACTGCTACTAAGTATGAAAGAAAATTATTAAAACAATTTCAAACGTACAGATTTATCTGTCTGTTTATTAAATCTTTATGAAAAGAATTTTTTCCCAAAATTTGTATGTACTTTTTAAATCATCATACAAACAACTTTCGGTTTTAACTGCGTCTTCATATACTAAAATATTAGTAGCGTTAAATACACAAATCACAAGCGTGCAATAAGTAACAGAAAATATTTCAGTGGTTCTCGAAATGGTAATTTTAAATAAGTCATAGTTGACGTCTAATAAATGTCGATAATATGTAAAATAAAATAGTGTGATGTTGAAATAAAAGCATGGTTTCTGTTCGCAAATTCAGTTCGAAGTAAGTGACAAATATCGGACGAATTATGATATATTGATATGAATATTTTTAAATTCATTGTATTTTAAAAGGTTCGTAAATAATTGTCTTGAGTCTCGATTGTGATTTGTTTGCAAAATCAATTTACTAAACATAATGTATAGCAATAAAGATACGATGTGTTTAACATCATCATATTAAATATTTCAGTTTTTAAATCCCTGGAACAAATTTTAACAAATACCAATTCACCAAAAAATTTTTAACATGGTTATTATGATGGTTAATATAAAGTATGTCCCCAGACGATGCAAACAAGACTTACAACGCCAAGAAATAAAATTATCGGTCTGAACTGGGAAAACATTACTCCACTCATCAAGCAATGCTCTTCGAAGATCCAGTGAACATGTGATAGAAAGTTGACGGGCTGCAATTTGTTCGGTCAAGCATGCTTCGCACTTGCTCTATTGGGTTCAAGACCGGTCTGTATTCTGGGAAGACCATGCGGGTGATATATTGCGAATGAAAGCTATCGTCAAAAATATTTGCACTGGGAGGACGGGTGTTATCATTCATAAAAAAAATTGTATCAAATATTACATCAATATTATCACTTCTTCCAGTGAAAAGCTTTAAAAATTATTTAACTAAATCTAATTGGTTAGGTAGAGGATTTAAAAACATATTAGTAATAAATATGAAAGAGAAAGTTAATGCAAACTTCTCAATCTTTGCTTTGTTAGTGTAAATATATTTGCTGTGAATGCAGTTCTTCAAAAAAATGTTTTTAACCTTCTTAAGACTTACGGCAATATAAGTATTCACTCCACTGATTATCTTTTCTTATACACTTATATTAAATTATTAAATCTATTAACTAAATATTTCTCTTAAATTTGTTTTACTTTACACATGTAACTGTATTAAATTATTGCGTAAAATATTAGAAAAAAAGTATTGTAATTAAGAACAAAAGAAACTTTCTTACTTTTTTCTCCAAAATTATAAATGTTCCCTTACAAATAAAACCCAAAATAATAAAATAATCGTTTTACCTAATTTTTTGATTTTAATTATAATATAATAACTGAAATTAATTCACTTTTAAAGGCAAAATTCCAAGTTTATTGTACTTATAAGGCACGTGATACAATATCTGTTTAAAAAGAATGTTCCTCTTAGACATACAAATATACATTTTTATAAAGAACACATAGCTCATCTTTGAGAAAATAAGGATTTCTGTTAATTATTTATATAGCTTTTTCGCATTACAGTGTCGTAATGCATGTAATATAAAGTGTATTATATTGCATTATTATGCAGGAAAATGGCACTTGTTTCAAACTTTATAAAAAGCCGTTACGCTATATGGAATTCATATTAATGTCCAGTAAAAATTATATGTATAAATATATAGATACATATATAGGTATGCATATAAACATATTTCCAGTAATTATTTTTAACTATGGTTACATATATTTATCATCATACACAATAATGTTGTGTAACAGACCCATATTAACACTATTGATAGTAGATGGCGCTGCTGCCCAATATACTTACAACATCCAATGAAATGAGATGAGTATAGAGATGTGAGGAATGGAGGTCGAACCATCCGGTTCCTAAATACGTTTGTTTTGTACCACCCTGGTACTATGTAACCTTGTTTATTATTTAATAATTATTAAGTGTTTTCTTTTTGTAACTAATCTTAATTATGTGTATAATGTAATAAACGTTTGTTTTGTTTTAACTTCCATTTTCTTACGTTGTACAAAATGGCGCCCCTACTCGTGGCTTTTCCCACTGTTTTCCATCTAATTTGATATGAGCTTTAGCTGTATTGAGTTATTAGTTATAATTCCACGTAGGAATTTATTTGATTATGTGTTCATCTGGAATGCATTCTGTTTGGAATTTTCCCGTGTCGTCGTTTGTTTTCATCCAAAAATAGAACAGATGTATTTCATGTCGGAATTTCGTCGAGCTATATCGTTTTCATCCAGAAAACAGGTAAGTTTTATTATGTGTTCTAACAAATTTCATTATCATCCTGATAATGTTAGCATGTTGTAATAATAGCATGCATTGTATTAAAACTAATCCAAATAACATAACTTTTGTTTTGTAGTATTAGTTTCGTTAATTGTCGTTATTCTTCTAACTATTGGTTCGATTAAATTTTGTTCAGACGTTTGCATGAAAGTTTAAAATTTCTTTACTAATACTGCATGTAATTGACATATATTTTTTCTGCACGTCATTTTGAATGTATAGCGAAATTTAATATTTTTAAATGTAAAATATATTTAGTAAAATTCTTGAATTTAAACTGTTTATATTGAAAACAGAACTGACTCAAAACGCAGTTCTATATTGTTTGTTAAAGGTTAAAAATAGATTGATTGATTTTGCTACTGCTAAAATTTAGAATAAGCTGTTCCTAATGCATATTTAAATTAAAAACTGATTTTTTTTCATTATTTTCATTGAAAGAATAATGTTAGAATAATTTCTATGTATAAAATGAGTCAATGTTCTGTCTAGAAAAGTGTGGAAGTCAAAGTAACGGCTCCATAAATATTGGTTTTGTTAAAAATAAATAATTATTTTATTTATTTATTATTAAAAAACAGTGTTTTATATTCGAAAGAAAATTCATACATATTTTTATCTATAAGGAATCTATTAAAATAAAACAGAACAAAATATAAGAATAATATTTCTGTTGTGAATTGGTATTATTATTTTGTTTTTACTATTGATACCTTAAGTTTATTTTTTTATTTCTTTTGAAATTAAATAATACTTTGTTAAATTTTGCATTTTATGACATTGCTAAAATAAGATATTAGAAATAATTGTTTTGAATTTATTTGTTTATCTTGAATATTTTCTATGAGTATATTATATTTTAAAAATTTTTACTAGATATGGGTTTATTATATAAAGTTTCTGAACATTAAATGTTTTTACATTGACAATAACTTGCTAATAAATTAGTAATTATTCATCTAATTATGTAAAAGTGATTTTCAAATGATATGCAGAATTAATTTTGAATTTATTTAAATGTGTAAAAGATAAAAATACTCTCATTATTTTTAGAAATAATTTTGTTTTCACTTAGATATTGTTGTGTATTATTTGTTTAATTATTATGGAAGTAGTTTATTAATTGAATGGCAATTGAAATTGTTAAAATAAATTGTTTATTATTCATATTTCTTCTTTTTAAAGAAATAATGTTAAATATTTATAACAACTTTTGAGTTTTAATTTAATTTGAAATATAATTTCAACATTTCTTTACTAGATTTCTGTATTGTTCCTAGTCTTCGAATATGATAAATATGAAAAAATGTTTTCAAATTATATTTTTGTTTAAAAGTATTTGCAAAAACATGTGTTTGATTAATTTAATAATTAGTATTTAATTAATATTGATAAACAAGTGTTTAAAATTCGTTTAATTGATAAATTTAATTAAAATAATAAGTTATAAAATAGGAACTTATCAGATCAAGAATGACCTTCCTTTATCGTGCCAGAAATGGAGATTAGAGGACCTTAGCCAACGAGCTTGGTTTGGTAGTTGGAGACAATTTAAAAAGAGTCCAGTTAACGGATCTCATTAGCAAAGACCCTAATTATGATGAAAGTATTGTTAAAAGTATGCTTCAAGTAATTACTGAAGGGAGAATTGCGAAAAAAACCGAAATTTTAAGAGAAACCGAAATAGTGATGCGAAGGAAAAATTGGAGAAACAACAAAAATATAAATTGGAGAAACTCCAGCTTGAAGTTGAATCTTAGCCTTTGGCAAATATAGATCTTCTATAGTCAAGTGGTCCCTCGGTAGCACACCAGAAGCTGGATTTTAGTAACTTCAACAATCTTTTGCCAAAATTTGATCCGAAAAAAGAACTGTGTACATTTTTACAATCTTCGGACAAGTTAAATTTACGAAATTACCCGAATCTTCATCGAACCCTTACCTACTAGTCACCCTTCCATCTGACATTGCAACTCTCATCGTTCGAGAACCTGAAGAAACGCAAGAATATGTATGCTAAAGTAAAGGAGCTACTTCTAAAATGATTTAAATTATCTGGAGTTAGATTTAGGCAGATAATTGCTCAACACAAAAAAGACCCTGAAAAAACTTGGAGAGACTTCTTTTTTGATCTGTCTAGCTATTTTGATGGCTGGTTTGAAGCACTTAAGTTTCAGGATTTCGAAAACTAAAACAACTTAGCATTGCAGACCAAATCAAGAAGAAAGTTCCCCCGGATGTTAAAGAGCATTTTATCGATATTTGGTCTGAGTTTATTTCTCCGGTTGTTCTTGTGGAAAAATTAGATGCATACGAAAGTGTTAGATGCGGTGTAAAGAAATCTGTTCTTCCAGTATATCAAAAGAAGCAGTTTCCCTTTAAGTCCTATACTATTCAAGAAAGAAAACCTGAACATGAAAGAAATGGGAATCTTAAGAAAGAGTCAAGTGAAGTTGCATGCTATGGATGTCCAGGAGTCATTAAACCTAAATGTCCTACCTGTAAAGGAAAGAAAAAGAAAAGTTCTGGTACTTTTAGCAGCGTTATTCTTTCAATCGGCTTCTAGTGCGCCCGCACAGATGGCAACTTTAAGAGTAACTATCAATATAGTCATGGATACCGCTTGCGCAGACACTGCTGCAACCCACTTAATTGCAGGAGAAACACTTTATCACATCCTGAGGAAACAAGGAGCAATTTTTGCTACCAGTACACTACTAATGACATTAAAAAATAGTACTAATGACATTTGCAGTAAAATAAAAATAGAATTTCACACAACAAAGGTAAATATTCGTTTTGGAGGCCGTACATTGCCTTTGAACCTTGTTGCCATCCCTGATGCAAAAGGAAACAACACTCTGTTGGGAATAGACTTTCTGAATTCGGCTGAGATTGTGCTAAATTTGAAACGGAACTGTTTCTTTTTGCATAATCAACCCAGAGGATAATTTACTTTTGAAGAGCCGACGCCAACTTTTTGTGGGTCGTTACAAACAAATGCTTCCCAAACGGTTGCACCGCTATCTATGAATGAAAAAGGTAATATTGAAGATGAAGCATTCCATTTACTACCACCTGGGAAAAGAAATTAAAGAATCATCTTCATTATTTGCATGAAAATGAAGGTATTGATCTTACAGGTGAACAAAGAATTAAGTTAAATGAACTCTTGTCCCAGTTTGAAACTATCTTCAATCCAGGCGGAGAAGCAACCCCATTTGTTGAACATTACATAGATACGCAGAACCATCCTCCGGTTGCTGTTCCTCCGAATCGAGTGTCTCCAGCAAGAAAAGAAATTATGCAAAATGAAATTGATAGACTCTTGAATGAAGGAATTATTGAGCCCTGCGAATCTCCTTATGCAGCGCCTGTTGTGCTCATCCCGAAGCCAAATGGTGCTTACAGATTCTGCGTGGTTTACAGAAAATTGAATGCCATCACGAAAACGGAATCTTACCCTCTTCCACGCATATATGATTTACTTCAAGAAGCTAAACAAACTCGTTATATGTCAACCATCGACCTTTAAGCTGGTTATTACCAGGTAAATGTGGCTGCCGTGGATAGAAACAAAACTGCTTTTACTTGTCCTTGTGGTACATATCGTTTTATACGAATGCCATTTGGGTTGAAAAATGCCTCATCGACCTTCCAAAGACTGATATACATATTCCGAAGTGGTCTTGGTGACATTTTTCTTCGTTTCTACTTAGATGACATTATAGTACTATCCGAGTCGTTTCTGGAACATTTAAAAAATTTAAGACATTTTTCAACTACATGAGTTATTCAAATTAACTACTAACCGTGAAAAGTGTAATTTCGCATGTGCAAGGATTAAATATCTTGCGAATTATATTTCTCCTGAAGGTCTAGAGTTTGATCCTGCCAAAACTGCTGCTATCTTGGATATGCCTGAACCCGAAACAGTTAAACAAGTTCAGTCCTTTCTGCAAACTTGTTCTTGGTATAGGAGGTTCATTGCGAACTTTTCTGAAATAGCCAGACCTCTCAGTAATCTAACCAAGAAATTCTCCTCTTCGTGTTGGAAAGAGAAAGAAAAAGCTTTGTTAAAAGTTAAAGACATTACTTACTTCACCACCTGTTCTTAGGCAGTGTGATCCAAGTAAACCGTACATCTTGCGTACTGATGTTAGTGGGTATGCCTTAGGTGCTTTCCTCCTCCAAGGAGAATCCCTGACAGATCAACATCCAATTGAATATGCAAGCCGACTACTAACTAGTGCTGTGCGAAATTATACCGCTACAAAGCGTGAAGCTCTTGCAGTTGTTTGGGCTTTAGGAAAATTCAGATGCTATATTGAGGGACAAGAAGCACAGTTACCATGGACCATCAGACGTTACGATGGCTCATGTCTTTAAAGTCCCCATCAGGACGACTTGCTCGTTGGGCTCTACAACGCCAAGAGTTCAACCTCCATATAGAGTACGTTCCTGGGAAAAGCAACGTGGTAGCTGGCATGTTATCTCACCCTCCCTGTCACGAAGAAGATAACCCATGCGAGATATTCTCCATAACTGTGAACCAACCCACCGTCGCTTCAGTAGATTTTCCTACCAAAATTCTTAAAGAAATCAGAGACAGCCAACTTCAAGATGAAAATCTGAAGAAAATAATAAATGCCTTGGAAGCTGTCAACTTGACTGAGGAATATAGAAACTGGACTGAAAAATGTTTCATGATGAATAGAGGTGTCCTGTAAAAATGTGCTCCTGATTCAGTATCTGATGAGGCTCAGCTTGTCATTCCAGAAGAAATTGCTAGAAGATATTACTGGACTGGCTTTCGGAAATACATCACCAATTATGTGAAAGGTTGTATAGAATATACATTCTATACAAGCCTTCCAACCAAAAACCTGCTTGTCTGCTGCAGACTCCAGTACCATCCCAAAGGTTTGAAACGTTATCGATTGATTTGTTCGGCCCTCTTCCAGTTAGCCATGGGAAAAAATGGATATTTATAATAGAAGATGTTACTACGAAGTGGATCGAGCTATTTGCCTTGTAAAATGCAAAAGCAAATGAGTGTGCTGTCACTCTTGTAGAAGAAATCTTCATGAGATACGGAATACCGCGCAGAATTATCAGCGACAATGGACCACAATTTCTTTCTGCTGCTATGCAGCAACTAAGTTATCTTATGAAAATTCATCAAACTTTAACCCCTGTTTACCACCCTCAAGCAAATCCAGTTTAAAGGAAGAACCGTGATTTGAAACCTCGTTATGCCAAATTAGTAAAAATTCGGCATGATAGCTGGTCCGAGAAACTCCCTGCAATTCGATTCGCACTGAACACTTCAAAGTGCAGTGCAACTGGAAAAACCGCAGAGTTTCTCAATTTCGAACGAGAGCTCCGTACCCTTGATGATGTTACCAACGACTTACGTAGTATTATCGAGAACAATAGCTTTGTCGTTGAAATGACCCTGTATCTTAAAAGACTGGAAAGATTCACAACCTAAGCCAAAAAGAACTTTATTGAAAAGTAAAATAAAAGCAAGCATTTTGCAGACCAGAGAAGGAGACCAGATCCTACATATAAATCAGGAGAATTAGTTTTGTTTAGAAAACCAAACTTCAGTAATAAAACTGTTGGTGTTACAACAAAAGTTTCGCCTCACCGCGATGGATCATTTATCATCGTTACTCAAAAATCCCGTGTATCGTATTCTGTGGCAAACACAGATTCTCCAAATATACCAATAGGAGTATACCACACTTCAGCATTGACACCTTTTCAAGGAATGAAAACTTCCCCTGTCAAAGCTTCGCGCAGGAGAGGTAGACCAACAAAATTGAACTGTCCTAAATCTCCCATTCCTGCCATAGCTCATGCTCAAGACCAAAACCATGACACTCCTGCCAAAGCTCATGCTGAAGAACAAAACCATACCAAGAAAACTCCTGCTGACCCATGGTCGGGACGTCTTCATTGTCAGAGGGGGTGGTTGTAACAGACCCATATTAACACTATTGACAGTAGATGGCGCTGTTGGCCAATATACTTACAACATCAAATGAGATGAGGATAGAGATGTGAGGAACGGAGGTTGAACAATCCGGTTCCAAGATGCTTTGGTTTTGTACCACCATGGTACTATGTAACCTTGTTTATTATTTTAAAATTATCAAGTGTTTTATTTTTGTAATTTATCTTAATTATGTGTAATGTAATAAATGTTTGTTTTGTTTTAACTTCCATTTTCTTACGTCGCTACAGTTGTAAATTAATCTATTGTTTTATTAAAAGGATATGATGAATACAATTAAATTAATTTATTAAAATTAACGACTTGTATAAGGAGACATTAGTCATTTTTTAATCCAAGTAAGTAAAAGAGAGAAAGTAATGTTTAATTTAAATAACCTGATTTAATAAAATAATATTTTTCTTCGAAAATACTTGATCTCTTTGTATCAATTTAAAAGCAATTTTATTAAATGATATACTAAATACTTCAATAAAATCTGGTGTCAAAATTTATGCTAACACGTACCGAATCTTATACAATTTTCCAAACAAACATTTTTATAAAATGACGCTTCACTAAATGTATGTAAAATTATTCCTAGAATATATAATTTGACTTAAATCATCACACTCAACCCCATGATAGCATCATGTCACCAGAAATATTAAATATATTTTTTTATGATCTAAAAAATTAACAATTATTTATATAAAATGCTAATGATTGAATTTTTCAAGATTTTAGGAAAATGACTTGTCCACTCGCATTTATTAATTGTATATAAGTTTCGCTTTTTAAGACGAATATAATCTTATACTAACCACAGAAAAATTACTTTTTTTTATTTTTTCTCTAGTGAATGAAATTCAAAAAGTTGCTTAAATCAATTATTTCATTTAAGTTTCATAATATAACTTAAAAATGTGTTCCTTTAAGTGAAACATATTCCGGTAACAGAAAATATATGTGGATCAAAATAATTTTATTTAAATATAATTATGATTACCAGCATAGGTATGTAAAAAAATGGGATAAAATTTTGTTAAAACATTTTCCTCATCCGATTATGTGAGTCTGTTGCTATTGTATAATCAATAAGATACATGTTACAAAATAAGTCTGTGTCTCAGTAGAAATGTTAGGTAAATATATATTTATGCCATTATATTACTTGTTTCTTTTTTCGAATGTAATGCGACAGACAAACAGTTTTGTTCACACAGCCAGTTAAAGATTCTGATATCATTTTTCTGGTTCATAATCATTAATATCGTCAAAAAAAATTTATATAAATCTAATTTGTTAGGAGGAAATTTTTAAAAACATATAATTAATAAAAGAAAGTTAATGCAAACTTCTCAAACTTTGTTGTGTGATTGCATAAATATTAGCTTTGAATGCATCAAAAATTTGGTTTTTACCTTCTTAAGACCTACTTCAAATGATGTTTGGTATTTACTCATATTTTAACATTCTTATGTTGTTTGATACAAAGATTTTAAAATAGATAAACTAAATGTATTTCTTAAATAGGTTTTACATTAAACATGTAAATGAATAATATTATTGCAAAAAATTTTAGAAAAAAGCATTGTTGTACTTCAAAAGAAAAAATGAAATAGAAAAACAAACGCTTTAATTTTTTCTCCAACATTATGAATATTCTATTGTTAATAAATATGAAATATGGTTATTCAAGTATGAGATGTAATATTATGCTTAGATTTGTATTTTTTAAAATTCAATTCTCTCTCCTTAAACGCACATAATTATCTTTAAGCACCGATCATTTAGTGTCATAGAAATGGTAGATGTCGAGTATGGTTCCAAGAGAACTAGGATAAATTCACTATTTCCCCCTTTTCATCAACCTTTACAATCATAAGCCAAATAGATAATCTGCGGGACCATCTAGATAGGGATTTTCACAGCAATTTTCCTGATACATGTAATCCAGTGCAATCGTCCAGGCACAGGAGTCATCATGCCTTTCACTGAAAGAGATCAGGAATTTAAAGTATTTCCTTCACTTCTCGTAACAGTCCGTTAGACAAAAAATGGTTTCATTTATTCGTAAAGGAAATACAAACGTATGCATTTCACTTTTAAAATTGTTATAGAAATCCATTTGCTATTTTAAGGAAAAGTAATATAATTAAGATATCCATATCGAAGTTAAGATTAACAAATGTTGTAAAGGTTTCTATAAGTTGTTTTCTAGGTTTGTAGTCTTTTCCTGTTATATGTGTGACGTAATACGAGATATAATTACTAAAGTATACAAATGATATTAGATTTATTTTTCTTCAAAGCACTTACAGCACACATTCCTAAAAATATAGAGTAATACATGGTGTCACATCCCTAAAATTTTAAAGAAAAATGTAAAGTCTAAATACTTTATGGATTATTGACATAGAAATATGAAATTCCATTATTTATTGTTTAAATATGTGCACAATAACTGTACAATGGTTTATATATTAAATTTATAGTTCCTTGATAGAAAAGAAGAAATTTCATCACATAATTTAGATATTTAAAATTTAACAATAGATTTAAAGAATTAGTTAAACAATGCATAGTTAAACAATGCATAGTAAATTAAATTTACTAATATTTCTAAATGCAAAGATATAATTATTTGCATTTAGAAATATTAGTAAATTTAATTTTTATGCGTATTTAAAAGATGAATTAACTCTCTCTCTCTCTCTCTAGATATATATAATATATATATATATATATATATATATATATATATATATATATATATATATATATATATATATATATATATATATATATATATATATATATATATATATATATAATATATATATATATATATATATATATATATATATATATATATACATATATATATATATATATATATATATATATATATATATATATATATATATATATATATATGTATATATATAGATAGATAGATAGATACATAGATATAGATACATATATATATGTCCAGTAATTATTTTCAACTATGGTAACTTAAATAACTTTATAATAATACTTTACTATTTTACTGTTATAATTTACAATATTTTTTTAAGAAAAGGAAATAAGGAATATAAATAAATATTTCAGAACTTAACGATTTGTAGAAAGAGGCATTACCCATTTTTAACCCAAATAAGGAAAACTTCAAGGTAATTTGTAGTTTAATGAATTTCATTTAATAAAATATTATTTTCTTTCGAAAATACATGATTTCTTTCTTTCAATTTAAAAGTAATTTTACTAAAATGTGTTAAATTCCTTTATAAATTTTGGTCTCAAAATATGTGCTATTGCGTTCTGAATCTTGGCCACATTGGGAAATAAAACATTTCTATAGTATGACGCTTCATTAAATTCATATAAAATTATTCCTTGAATATATAAATTGACTTCAATCATCACACACACTCACATCACATCATCATGTGTCCAGAAATATTAAATATATTTACTATCATCTAATTATATTAACAAATATGTAGACAACTTACTAATGCTTCAATTTTTCAAGAATGTTTAACAATGACTTGTTCACTCACATTCATTAATTGTATAAATGTTAAGCATTTTAAGATGAATATAATATTTTCCTATATATATTACAATACAAGAACTTATATAATCATTAATTGCATTTAAATTTGATAATATACCTAGAAAATATATTCCTTAAATTTATATATATACTGGTAACAGAAAATTATATAGATCAAATTAATTTTATTCAAATATGATTATGATGACCGGCTGAAGTATGTAAAATAATAGGATAAAATTTTATTAAAACATTTATATATCCTCGTCCGGTGAACGACAGGAACATGTGCATTGAGATATTTGTTGATAAAATGTTGGATTCTATGAAACTGTGTTGCTAATGAGGAATGAAAATATAGGGTTTTCAAAATAATTTTATGTCTCTGAATGAATATTCGGCAGACATATATTTACGTCAATATTGCATGTATCATTTTAAAAATGTAATGAGAAAGAGAGTTTAATTAGACTACAATTCTGATTTCCTTCTTTTATATTAAATATTAATATCGCCAAAAAATAACTTTAGTGATACTCAAAAAGCTAGTTTTAAATAAAAAATATACGCTCTGATATTCAAAAATCTGTGGCTATTCAAGAGTAAATTATAATAGTCTAATATTGAATTAAAAGTATCCCTATAGCGTAAATCATTCGCATATGATTTATTACGCATCATGTAGTATTAAAAAGAAAAAAACAGTGCATTGTAAAAATCACTAAGGATTGTGAAACATCATTAAACAAAAAAAAATTATAAATATAGTTAAAATTAACTTCTAGCTACTTTAGACTGAAAGAGATCTATTTCAATTTCCATCAACATTTGTTTTTTTCTTTTTTTTTTTTTTTTTCCTCAGATTTCTTTAGCTTCCAATTTTGTTGACTTTATTTACAAAAATCATGTATTTAGCTGATTAAGGATCATATTGTCCGATGCCATAACCACAGAAACTACATTTTTTAACTATTAAATACTATTTACGCTTTTAAAAATGTTAAAATCACATATTTCATTTAAATTTAGTTACAACAGTGCAAATGTGCGTATTTTCGTTGAAATAACATTCAAAATTTTATATATATATATATAAGTTTTTTGTATTCATGAATTATGAGGAAACGCATATCAATATTTTCAATAGAAGGACCTTTTTTGAAACTTTTTTTATTGTTCTGGTACTGACTACGTTGTTATCAAGTAATAAATTACGTTGGCTATTCACAGAAATAAAATTTCAAATTTTCATGTTCGAAAACATAAATATACGTGTTTGTTTTAACTTCTCTGCATCAGTATGTCTTCTTCCATAACTTTTCTTCTTATGTATCTTTAACTATATGTATATCTTTGTATATCGTGTCCAGTAACTAACAGACTAAATCTTATACTTAAATTTAGTCTGTTAGTTACTGGACACGGATAATTTAATTTAGCAATTCAGTGTGAAAATTAAATCAAAAGAGATTCAATAATACAAATTATACATGGAGAGATAGAAATTTTACTAGTTAAATTTGCAATGTTCCATTCACTAACCAAGCAGTCATAATATCCAACAAATGTTGTAATATTTAAATTTTACATAGGACAAATAATCAGATCTTAAAATTCTTCTCTATTAATCGTTGCACCTTGTTCTTAAAATTATTTTTCCATTTAATGAGATATTTTGATTCAAAATATACGATAAACCTACTAGTTAAATAAATTTTATTGAAGATATTACATTGAAAACAAAATTGCTCTTGGTAAAATTGTAAATATTATTTTAAATTATAGCTTGCATTTAAGATTCACTGCGATGGTGTCACAAATTATTTTTAAATGAATTTTCAAATATCATTTTCATTACCACCTGAGGTATGTAAAAAATTAGGATAAAATCTTATTAAAACGATATTTGTTACCCGGTGAAAAAAATAAAATTGAAATGACCAAAACAATTTCTTATTTGGTAAAGCGGTTGTTTCTGGGAATCAGCTTCTGGTGTCTATGCAAAAAAGAAAAATACAGAGTTTATGAGTCTGTATGAGCATTCTGTAGCCAAACGTTTATATCAATAATACTTGTATAAATTTAAAATATAAAGTGAGAAAATGATTTTAATTAGTCTGCCGTTTGATATCCTTTTCCAGTTTTTAAATGTTAATATCGATAAACAAAAAATTTCTGTGTTGCTTAGTAGGGTAATTTTAAATACTAATCTTATTGATTTTTTTTTTTTGAAAATATCTACTTTAAATAAATTTTAACAGAGTGTTATTTTCTATTAAAAGCATTCTTTTAGCGCAATTTATACGTATATCATTTTTTCTCACCAGGCATTAGCCAAAAATAGATTAATAAATATACAAATTATATAAAAAGTATCAGTTTTTAGCAAAGAGTCATAATATGGTGCGCTATTAGAAACATGGATAATTAATATTAACTTGTTATTACTACCGATTGAGACTTACCTACTGAAAGACCTATATTAGTTTTTCATTAAAATCTGATTTTATTAGATATTATAAACATAAAATTTCTGTCAAAAAATTCAAAAATTTAGCTTTAATTTTCAGATTTCATTTAAGATTACAAAGGATTTTAATCTTAAATTTAGAAAAACATTGGGTTAAAAAATTGTAGCCTTAATTTTTTTTATTAGAATTATGTTTAACACACAGCAAACGTTTGTAAAATATTGAATCAATTTTACATAAATGGGGGAAAATGGTAAACGAGAAAAATGGTTTTTCCCTAACCGATGATAACCTGCAAAGTCTTATTTGAAACGCAAATTTTATAAACTGCTGGATTTTGGAAATATGCTGCTACTAGGTATGAAAGAAAATTATTAAAACAATTTCAAACGTACAGATGTATCTGTCTGTTTATTAAATCTTTACGAAAATAATTTTTTCCCAAAAATTGTATGTACTTTTTAAATCATCATACAAACAACTTTCGGTTTTAACTGCGCAGCCATTTTAAGATTTAACCTTTTTTTCAGTTACTAAAATATTAGTAGCGTTAAATACACAAATCACAAGCTTGCAAACAGTAACAGAAAATATTTCAGTGTTTCTCGAAATGGTAATTTTAAATAAGTCATAGTTGATGTCTAATAAATGTCGGTAATATGTAAAATAAAATAGTGTGATGTTGAAATAAAAGCATGGTTTCTGTTCGCAAATTCAGTTCGAAGTAAGTGACAAATATCGGACGAGTTATGATATATTGATATGAATATTTTTAATTTCATTGTATATTAAAAGGTTCGTAAATAATTGTCTTGAGTCTCGATTGTGATTTGTTTGCAAAATCAATTTACTAAACATAATGTATAGCAAAAAAGATACGATGTGTTTAACATCATCATATTAAATATTTCAGTTTTTAAATCCCTGGAACAAATTTTAAAAAATACCAATTAACAAAAAAATTTTTAACATGGTTATTATGATGGTTAATATAAAGTATGTCCCCAGACGATGCAAACAAGACTTACAACGCCAAGAAATAAAATTATCGGTCTGAACTGGGAAAACATTACTCCACTCATCAAGCAATGCTCTTCGAAGATCCAGTGAACATGTGATAGAAAGTTGACGGGCTGCAATTTGTTCGGTCAAGCATGCTTCGCACTTGCTCTATTGGGTTCAAGACCGGTCTGTATTCTGGGAAGACCATGCGGGTGATATATTGCGAATGAAAGCTATCGTCAAAAATATTTGCACTGGGAGGACGGGTGTTATCATTCATAAAAAAAATTGTATCAAATATTACATCAATATTATCACTTCTTCCAGTGAAAAGCTTTAAAAATTATTTAACTAAATCTAATTGGTTAGGTAGAGGATTTAAAAACATATTAGTAATAAATATGAAAGAAAGTTAATGTAAACTTCTCAATCTTTGCTTTGTTAGTGCAAAAATATTTGCTGTGAATGCAGTTCTTCAAAAAAATGTTTTTAACCTTCTTAAGACGTACGGCAATATCGGTATTCACTCCACTGATTATCTTTTCTTATAGACTTATATTAAAATATTAAATCTATTAACTAAATGTCTCTTAAATTTGTTTTACTTTACACATGTAACTGTATTAAATTATTGCGTAAAATATTAGAAAAAAAGTATTGTAATTAAGAACACACACACACAAAAGAAACTTTCTTACTTTTTTCTCCAAAATTATAAATGTTCTCTTACAAATAAAACCCAAAATAATAAAATAATCGTTTTAACTAATTTTTTGATTTTAATTATAATATAATAACTGAAATTAATTAACTTTTAAAGGTAAAATTCCAAGTTTATTGTACTTATAAGGCACGTGATACAATATCTGTTTAAAAAGAATGTTCCTCTTAGACATACAAATATACATTTTTATAAAGAACACATAGCTCATCTTTGTGAAAATAAGGATTTCTGTTAATTATTTATATAGCTTTTTCGCATTACAGTATCGTAATGCATGTAATATAAAGTGTATTATATTGCATTATTATGCAGGAAAATGGCACTTGTTTCGAACTTTATAAAAAGCCGTTACGCTATATGGAATTCATATTAATGTCCAGTAAAAATTATATGTATAAATATATAGATACATATATAGGTATGCATATATACACATTTCAGTAATTATTTTTAACTATGGTTACATATATTTATCATGATACACAATAATGTTGTGTAACAGACCCATATTAACACTATTGACAGTAGATGGCGCTGCTGCCCAATATACTTACAACATCCAATGAAATGAGATGAGTATAGAGATGTGAGGAATGGAGGTCGAACCATCCGGTTCCTAAATACGTTTGTTTTGTACCACCCTGGTACTATGTAACCTTGTTTATTATTTAATAATTATTAAGTGTTTTCTTTTTGTAACTAATCTTAATTATGTGTATAATGTAATAAACGTTTGTTTTGTTTTAACTTCCATTTTCTTACGTTGTACAAAATGGCGCCCCTACTCGTGGCTTTTCCCACTGTTTTCCATCTAATTTGATATGAGCTTTAGCTGTATTGAGTTGTTAGTTATAATTCCACGTCGGAATTCATTTGATTATGTGTTCATCTGGAATGCATTCTTTTTGAAATTCTCCCGTATCGTCGTTCGTTTTCATCCAGAAAAAGAACAGATGTATTTCATGTCGGAATTTCGTCGAGCTATATCGTTTTCATCCAGAAAACAGGTAAGTTTTATTATGTGTTCTAACAAATTTCATTATCATCCTGATAATGTTAGAATGTTGTAATAATAGCATTCATTGTATTAAAACTAATCCAAATAACATAACTTTTGTTTTGTAGTGTTAGTTTCGTTAATTGTCGTTATTCTTCTAACTATTGGTTCGATTAAATTTTGTTCAGACGTTTGCATGAAACTTTAAAATTTCTTTACTAATACTGCATGTAATTGACATATATTTTTTCTGCACGTCATTTTGAATGTATAGCGAAATTTAATATTTTTAAATGTAAAATATATTCAGTAAAATTCTTGAATTTAAACTGTTTATATTAAAAACAGAACTGACTCAAAACGCAGTTCTATATTGTTTGTTAAAGGTTAAAAATAGATTGATTGATTTTGCTACTGCTAAAAATTAGAATAAGCTGTTCCTAATGCATATTTAAAATAAAAACTGATTTTTTTTTTCATTATTTTCATTGAAAGAATAAAGTTAGAATAATTTCTATGTATAAAATGAGTCAATGTTCTGTCTAGAAAAGTGTGGAAGTCAAAGTAACGGCTCCATAAATATTAGTTTTGATAAAAATAAATAATTATGTTATTTATTTATTATTGAAAAACAGTGTTTTATATTCGAAAGAAAATTCATATATATTTTTATCTATAAGGAATCTATTAATTTTTAAAAAGAAAACAGAACAAAATATAAGAATAATATTTCTGTTGTGAATTGATATTATTATTTTGTTTTTACTATTGATACCTTAAGTTTTTTTTTTATTTCTTTTGAAAGAAAATAATACTTTGTAGAATTTTGCATTTTATGACATTGCTAAAATAAGATATTAGAAACAAATGTTTTGAATTTATTTATTTATCTTGAATATTTTCTATGAGTATATTATAATTTAAAAATTTTTACTAGATATGGTTTTATTAAATAAAATTTCAGAACATTAAATGTTTTTACATTGAAAATAACTTGCTAATAAATTAGTAATTATTCATCTAATTATGTAAAATTGATTTTCAAATGATATACAGAATTAATTTTGAATTTATTTAAAAAATGTGTAAAAGATAAAAATACTCTCATTATTTTTAGAAATAATTTTGTTTTCACTTAGATATTGTTGTGTATTATTTGTTTAATTATTATGGAAGTAGTTTATTAATTGAATAGCAATTGAAATTGTTAAAATAAATTGTTTATTATTCATATTTCTTCTTATTAAAGAAATAATGTTAAATATTTATAACAACTTTTGAGATTTAATTTAATTTGAATTATAATTTCAACATATCTTTACTAGCTTCCTGTATTGTTCCTAGTCTTTGAAAATGATAAATATGAAAAAATGTTTTCAAATTATAATTTTGTTTGAAAGTATTTGCAAAAACATGTGTTTGATTAATTTAATAATTAGTATTTTATTAATATTGATAAACAAGTGTTTAAAATTCGTTTAATTGATAAATTTAATTTAAATAATAAGTTATAAAAAAAGAACTTATGAGATCAAGAATGACCTTCCTTTACCGTGCCAGAAAGGGAGATTTGAGGACCTCAGCCAACGAGCTTGGTTTGGTAGTTGGAGATAATTTAAAAAGAGTCCAGTTAACGGATCTCATTAGCAAAGTCCCTAATTATGATGAAAGTGTTATTAAAAGTATGCTTCAAGCAATTACTGAAGAGAGAATTGCGAAAGAAACCGAAATTTTAAGAGAAACTGAAATAGCTGATGCGAAGGAAAAATTGGAGAAACAACAAAAATATAAATTGGAGAAACTCCAGCTTGAAGTTGAATCTTAGCATTTGGCAAGTATAGATCCTCTATCGTCAAGTGGACCCTCGGTAGCACACCAGAAGCTGGATTTTAATAATTTCAACAATCCTTTGCCGAAATTTGATCCGAAAAAAGAACTGTGTACATTTTTTACAATCTTCGGACAAGTTAAATTTACGAAATTACCCGAATCTTCATCGATCCCTTACCTACTAGTCACCCTGCCATCTGACATTGCAACTCTCATCGTTCGAGAACCTGAAGAAACGCAAGAATATGCTAAAGTAAAGGAGCTACTTCTAAAATGATTTAAATTATCTGGAGTTAGATTTAGGCAGATGTTTGCTCAACACAAAAAAGTCCCTGAAAAAACTTGGAGAGACTTCTTTTTTGATCTGTCTAGCTACTTTGATGGCTGGTTTGAAGCACTTAAGTTTCAGGATTTCGAAAACTAAAACAACTTAGCATTGCAGACCAAATCAAGAAGAAAGTTCCCCCGGATGTTAAAGAGCATTTTATCGATATTTGGTCTGAGTTTATTTCTCCGGTTGTTCTTGTGGAAAAATTAGATGCATACGAAAGTGTTAGATGCGGTGTAAAGAAATCTGTTCTTCCAGTATATCAAAAGAAGCAGTTTCTCTTTATGCCCTATACTATTCAAGAAAGAAAACCTGAACATGAAAGAAATGGGAATCTTAAGAAAGAGTCAAGTGAAGTTGCATGCTATGGATGTCCAGGAGTCATTAAACCTAAATGTCCTACCTGTAAAGGAAAGAAAAAGAAAAGTTCTGGTACTTTTAGCAGCGTTATTCTTCAATCGGCTTCTAGTGCCTCCGCACAGATGGTAACGTTAAGAGTAACTATCAATGGAGTCATGGGTACCGCTTGCGCAGACACTGCTGCAACCCACTTAATTGCAGGAGAAACACTTTATCACATCCTGAGGAAACAAGGAGCAATTTTTGCTACCAGTACACTACTAATGACATTAGAAAGTAGTATTAATGACATTTGCAGTAAAATAAAAAGAGAATTTCACACAACAAAGGTAAAAATTCGTCTTGGAGGCCGTACATTGCCTTTGAACCTTGTTGCCATCCCTGATGCAAAAGGAAACAACACCCTGTTGGGAATAGACTTTCTGAATTCGGCTGGGATTGTGCTAAATTTGAAACGGAACTGTTGCTTTTTGCATAATCAACCCAGACGATAATTTACTTTTAAAGAGCCGACGCCAACTTTTTGTGAGTCGTTACAAACAAATGCTTCCCAAACGGTTGCACCGCTAACTATGAATGAAAAAGGTAATATTGAAGATGAAGCATTCCATTTACTCCCACCTGAGAAAAGAAATTAAAGAATCATCTTCATCATTTGCGTGAAAATGAAGGTATTGATCTTACAGGTGAACAAAGAATTAAGTTAAATGAACTCTTGTCCCAGTTTGAAACTACCTTCAATCCTGGGGGAGAAGCAACCCCATTTGTTGAACATTACATAGATACGCAGAACCATCCTCCGGTTGCTGTTCCTCCGTATCGAGTGTCTCCAGCAAGGAAAGAAATTATGCAAAATGAAATTGATAGACTCTTGAATGAAGGAATTATTGAGCCCTGCGAATCTCCTTATGCAGCGCCTGTTGTGCTCATCCCGAAGCCAAATGGTGCTTATAGATTCTGCGTGGTTTACAGAAAATTGAATGCCATCACGAAAACGGAATCTTACCCTCTTCCACGCATATATGATTTACTTCAAGAAGCTAAACAAACTCGTTATATGTCAACCATCGACCTTTAAGCTGGTTAATACCAGGTAAATGTGGCTGCCGTGGATAGAAACAAAACTGCTTTTACTTGTCCTTGTGGTACATATCGTTTTATACAAATGCCATTTGGGTTGAAAAATGCCTCATCGACCTTCCAAAGACTGACATACATATTCCGAAGTGGTCTTGGTGACATTTTTCTTCGTTTATACTTAGATGACATTATAGTACTATTCGAGTCGTTTTTGGAACATTTAAAAAAATTTAAGACATTTTTCAACTACATGAGTTATTCAAACTAACTACTAACCGTGAAAAGTGTAATTTCGCATGTGCAAGGATTAAATATTTTGCGAATTATATTTCTCCTGAAGGTCTAGAATTTGATCCTGCCAAAACTGATGCTATCTTGGATATGCCTGAACCCGAAACAGTTAAACAAGTTCAGTCCTTTCTGCAAACTTGTTCTTGGTATAGGAGGTTCATTGCGAACTTTTCTGAAATAGCCAGACCTCTCAGTAATCTAACCAAGAAATTCTCCTCTTCGTGTTGGAAAGAGAAAGAAAAAGCTTTGTTAAAAGTTAAAGACATTACTTACTTCACCACCTGTTCTTAGGCAGTGTGATCCAAGTAAACCGTACATCTTGCGTACTGATGCTAGTGGGTATGCCTTAGGTGCTTTCCTCCTCCAAGGAGAATCCCTGACAATCAACATCCAATTAAATATGCAAGCCTTCTACTAACTAGTGCTGTGCGAAACTATACCGCTACAAAGCGTGAAGCTCTTGCAGTTGTTTGGGCTTTAGGAAAATTCAGATGCTATATTGAGGGACAAGAAGCACAGTTACCATGGACCATCAGACGTTACGATGGCTAATGTCTTTAAAGTCCCCATCAGAACGACTTGCTCGTTGGGCTCTACAACGCCAAGAGTTTAACTTCCATATAGAGTACGTTCCTGGGAAAAGCAACGTGGTAGCTGGCATGTTATCTCACCCTCCCTGTCACGAAAAAGATAACCCATGCGAGATATTCTCCATGACTGTGAACCAACCCTCCGTCGCTTCAGTAGATTTTCCTACCAAAATTCCTAAAGAAATCAGAGACAGCCAACTTCAAGATGAAAATCTGAAGAAAATAATAAATGCCTTGGAAGCTGTCAACTTGACTGAGGAATATAGAAACTGGACGGAAAAAGGTTTTATGATGAATAGAGTGGTCCTGTACAAATATGCAGCTGATTCAGGATCTGATGAGGCTCAGCTTGTCATTCCAGAAGAAATTGCTAGAAGATATTACTGGACTGGCTTGCGGAAATACATCACCAATTATGTGAAAGGTTGTATAGAATATACATTCTATACAAGCCTTCCAACCAAAAACCTGCTTGTCTGCTGCAGACTCCAGTACCATCCAAAAGGTTTGAAACGTTATCGATTGATTTGTTCGGCCCTCTTCCAGTTAGCCATGGAAAAAAATGGATATTTATAATAAAAGATGTTACTACGAAGTGGATCGAGCTATTTGCCTTGTAAAATGCAAAAGCAAAAGAGTGTGCTGTCACTCTTGTAGAAGAAATCTTCATGAGATACGGAATACCGCGCAGAATTATCAGCGAAAATGCACCACAATTTCTTTCTGCTGCTATGCAGCAACTAAGTTATCTTATGAAAATTCATCAATCTTTAACCCCTGTTTACCACCCTCAAGCAAATCCAGTTTAAAGGAAGAACCGTGATTTGAAACCTCGTTATGCCATATTAGTAAAAATTCGGCATGATAGCTGGTCCGAGAAACTCCCTGCAATTCGATTCGCACTGAACATTTCAAAGTGCAGTTCAACTGGAAAAACTGCAGAGTTTCTCAATTTCGAACGAGAGCTCCGTACCCTTGATGATGTTACCAACGACTTTCGTAGTATTATCGAGAACAACAACTTTGTCGTTGAAATGACCCCGTATCTTAAAAGACTGGAAAGATTTACAACCTAAGCCAAAGAGATCTTTATTGAAAAGTAAAATAAAAGCATGCATTTTGCAGACCAGAGAAGGTCACTGGATCCTACATATAAATCAGGAGAATTAGTTTTGGTTTGAAAACCAAACTTCAGTAATAAAACTGTTGGTGTTACAACAAAAGTTTCGCCTCACCGCGATGGATCATTTATCATCGTTACTCAAAAATCCCGTGTATCGTATTCTGTGGCAAACACAGATTCTCCAAATATACCAATAGGAGTACACCACACTTCGGCATTGACACCTTTTCAAGGAAAGAAAACTTCCCCTGTCAAAGCTTTGCGCAGGAGAGGTAGACCAACAAAATTGAACTGTCCTAAAACTCCCATTCCTGCCATAGCTCATGCTCAAGACCAAAACCATGCTAGGAACACTCCTGCCAAAGCTCATGCTCAAGAACAAAACCATACCAAGAAAACTTCTGCTGACCCATGGTCGGGACGTCTTCATGGTCAGAGGGGGAGGTTGTAACAGACCCATATTAACACTATTGACAGTAGATGGCGCTGTTGCCCAATATACTTACAACATCAAATGAGATGAGGATAGAGATGTGAGGAATGGAGGTTGAACAATCCGGTTCCAAGATGCTTTGGTTTTGTACCACCCTGGTACTATGTAACCTTGTTTATTATTTTAAAATTATTAAGTGTTTTATTTTTGTAACTTATCGTAATTATGTGTAATGTTATAAATGTTTGTTTTGTTTGAACTTCCATTTTCTTACGTCGCTACAGTTGTAAATTAATCTATTGTTTTATTAAAAGGATATGATGAATACAATTAAATTAATTTTTGAAAACTTAACGACTTGTATAAAGAGACATTAATCATTTTTTAATCCAAGTAAGTAAAAGAGAGAAAGTAATGTTTAATTTAAATAACCTAATTTAATAAAATAATATTTTCCGTCGAAAATACTTGATCTCTGTGTATCAATTTAAAAGCAATTTTATTAAATGATATACTGAATACTTCAATAAAATCTGGTGTCAAAATTTATGCTAACACACACACACGTACCGAATCTTATACAATTTTCCAAACAAACATTTTTATAAAATGACACTTCACTAAATGTATATAAAATTATTCCTAGAATATATAATTTGACTTAAATCATCACACTCACCCACATGATAGCATCATGTCACCAGAAATATTAAATATATTTTTTTATGATCTAAAAAATTAACAATTATTTATATAAAATGCTAATGATTGAATTTTTCAAGATTTTAGGAAAATGACTTGTCCACTCGCATTTATTAATTGTATATAAGTTTCGCTTTTTAAGACGAATATAATCTTATACTAACCACAGAAAAATTACTTTTTTTTATTTTTTCTCAAGGGAATAAAATTCAAAAAGTTGCTTAAATCAATTATTTCATTTAAGTTTCATAATATAACTTAAAAATGTGTTCCTTAAATCGAAATATATTCCGGTAACAGAAAATATATGTGGATCAAAATAATTTTATTTAAATATAATATATATTATGATTACCAGCATAGGTATGTAAAAAAATGGGATAAAATTTTGTTAAAACATTTTCCTCACTCGTTTCTTCCTCATCCGATTATGTGAGTCTGTTGCTATTGTATAATCAATAAGATACATGTTTCAAAATAAGTGTGTGTCTCAGTAGAAATGTTTGGTAAATACATATTTATGCCATTATATTACTTGTTTCTTTTTTCGAATGTAATGCAAAAGACAAACAGTTTTATTCAGACAGCCAGTTAAAGATTCTGATATTTTTCTGGTTCATAAAACATTAATATCGCCAAAAAAAACTTTATATAAATCTAATTTGTTAGGCGGAAATTTTTAAAAACATATAATTAATAAAAGAAAGTTAATGCAAACTTCTCAAACTTTGTTGTGTGATTGCATAAATATTAGCTTTGAATGCATCAAAAAATTGGTTTTTACTTTCCTAAGACCTACTTCAAATGATGTTTGGTATTTACTCATATTTTAACATTCTTATGTTGTTTGATACAAAGATTTTAAAATAGATAAACTAAATGTATTTCTTAAATAGGTTTTACATTAAACATGTAAATCAATAAAATTATTGCATAAAATTTTAGAAAAAAGTATTGTTGTATTTCAAAAGAAAAAATGAAATAGAAAAACAAACGCTTTTCTTTTTCTTCCAACATTATGAATATTCTATTGTTAATAAATATGAAATATGGTTATTCAAGTATGAGATGTAATATTATGCTTAGATTTGAATTTTTTAAAATTCAATTCTCTCTCCTTACACGCACATAATTATCTTTAAGCACCGATCATTTAGTGTCATAGAAATGGTAGATGTCGAGTATGGTTCCAAGAGAACTAGGATTAATTCACTATTTTCCCCTTTTTATCAACCTTTACAATCATAAGCCAAATAGATAATCTGCGGGACCATCTAGATAGGGATTTTCACAGCAATTTTCCTGATACATGTAATCCAGTGCAATCATCCAGGCACTGGAATCATCATGCCTTTCACTGAAAGAGATCAGGAATTTAAAGTATTTCCTTCACTTCTCGCAACAGTCCGTTAGAGAAAAAATGGTTTCAATTATTCATAAAGGAAATACAAACGTATCCATTTCACTTTTAAAATTGTTATAGAATTCCATTCGCTATTTTAAGGAAAAGTAATATAATTAAGATATCCATATAGAAGTTAAGATTAACAAATATTGTAAATGTTTCTATAAGTTGTTTTCTAGGTTTGTAGTCTTTCCCTGTTATATGTGCGACGTAATCAAGATATAATTACTAAAGTATACAAATGATATTAGTTTTATTTTTCTTCAAAGCACTTACAGCACACATTCCTAAAAATATAGAGTAATACATGGTGTCACCTCCCTAAAATTTTAAAGAAAAATGTAAAGTCTAAATTCTTTATGGATTAATGACATAGAAATATGAATTTCCATTATTTATTGTTTAAATATGTGCACATTAACTGTATATTGGTTAATATATTAAATTTATAGTTCCTTGATAGAAAAGAAGAAATTTCATCACATAATTTACATATTTAAAAATTAACAATAGATTTAAAGAATTAGTTAAACAGTGGAAAATATTAAGATATAATTATTTGCATTTAGAAATATTAGTAAATTTAATTTTTATGCGTATTTAAAATATGAATTATCTCTCTCTCTCTAGATATATATATATATGTATATAATATATATATGTATATAATATATATATATATATATATATATATATATATATATATACATATATATATATATATATATATATATATATATATATATATATATATATATATATATATATATATATATATATATATACATATATATATAATATATATAATATATATTATATATATATATATATATATATATATATATATATATATATATATATATATATATAGATAGATAGATAGATAGATACATATATATATGTCCAGTAATTATTTTCAACTATGGTAATTTATTTAACTTTATAATAATACTTTACTATTTTACTGTTATAACGTACAATATTTTTTTAAGAAAAGGAAATAAGGAATATAAATAAATATTTCAGAACTTAACGATTTGTAGAAACAGGCATTACCAATTTTTAATCCAAATAAGGAAAACGTCAAGGTAATTTGTAGTTTAATGAATTTTATTTAATAAAATATTATTTTCTTTCGAAAATACATGATTTCTTTCTTTTAATTTAAAAGTAATTTTACTAAAATATGTGTTAAATTCCTTTATAAATTTTGGTCTCAAAATATGTGCTGTTGCGTTCTGAATCTTGGACACATTGGGGAATAAAACATTTCTATATAATGACGCTTCATTAAATTTATATAAAATTATTTATTTAAAATATATTGACTTAAATCATCACACACACTCACATCACATCATCATGTGTGTGTCCAGAAATATTAAATATATTTACTATCATCTAATTATATTAACAAATATGTAGAAAACTTACTAATGCTTGAATTTTTCAAGAATGTTTAACAATGACTTGTTCACTGACATTTATTAATTGTATAAATGTTTAGCATTTTAAGAGGAATATAATATTTTACTGATCACATTAGGATTCCTTTTTAATTTTCCTATATATATTACAATACAAGAACTTATATAATCATTAATTGCATTTAAATTTGATAATATACCTAGAAAATATATTCCTTAAATTTATATATATACTGGTAATAGAAAATTATGTAGATCAAATTAATTTTATTCAAATATGATTATGATGACCAGCTGAGGTATGTAAAATAATAGGATAAAATTTTATTTAAACATTTATCCTCGTCCGTTGAACGACAGGAACATGTGCATTGAGATATTTGTTGATAAAATGTTGGATTCTATTAAACTGTGTTGCTAATGAGGAATGAAAATATAGGGTTTTCAAAATAATTTTATGTCTCTGAATGAATATTCGCAGACATATATTTACGTCAATATTACATGTATCATTTTAAAAATGTAATGAGAAAGAGAGTTTAATTAGACTACAATTCTGATTTCCTTCTTTTTTATAAAATATTAATATCGCCAAAAAATAACTTTAGTGATACTCAAAAAGCTAGTTTTAAATAAAAAAATATATGCTCTGATATTCAAAAATCTGTGGCTATTCAGGAGTAAATTATAATAGTCTAATATTGAATTAAAAGTATCCCTATAGCGTAAATCATGCGCATATGATTTATTACGCATCATGTAGTATTAAAAAGAAAAAAACAGTGCATTGTAAAAATCACTAAGGATTGTGAAACATCATTAAACAAAAAAAAATTATAAATATAGTTAAAATTAACTTCTAGCTACTTTAGACTGAAAGAGATCTATTTCAATTTCCATCAACATTTTTTTTTTTTTTTCCTCAGATTGCTTTAGCTTCCAATTTTGTTGACTTTATTTACAAACATCATGTATTTAGCTGATTAAGGATCATATTGTCCGATGCCATAACCACAGAAACTATATTTTTTAACTATTAAATACTATTTACGCTTTTAAAAATGTTAAAATCACATATTTCATTTAAATTTAGTTACAACAGTGCAAATGTGCGTATTTTCGTTGAAATAACATTCAAAATTTTATATGTATATATACGTTTTTTGTATTCATGAATTATGAGGAAACGCATATCAATATTTTCAATAGAAGGACCTTTTTTGAAACTTTTTTTATTGTTCTGGTACTGACTACGTTGTTATCTAGTAATAAATTACGTTGGCTATTCACAGAAATAAAATTTCAAATTTTCATGTTCGAAAACATAAATATACGTGTTTGTTTTAACTTCTCTGCATCAGTATGTCTTCTTCCATAACTTTTCTTCTTATACTTAAATTTAGTCTGTTAGTTACTGGACACGGATAATTTAATTTAGCAATTCAGTGTGAAAATTAAATCAAAAGAGATTCAATAATACAAATTATACATGGAGAGATAGAAATTTTACTAGTTAAATTTGCAATGTTCCATTCACTAACCAAGCAGTCATAGTATCCAACAAATGTTGTAATATTTAAATTTTACACATAGGACAAATAATCAGATCTTAAAATTCTTCTCTATTAATCGTTGCACCTTGTTTTTAAAATTATTTTACCATTTAATGAGATATTTTGATTTAAAATATACGATAAACCTACTAGTTAAATAAATTTTATTGAAGATATTACATTGAAAACAAAATTGCTCTTGGTAAAATTGTGTGTAAATATTATTTTAAATTATAGCTTGCATTTAAGATTCACTGCGATGGTGTCACAAATTATTTTTAAATGAATTTTCAAATATCATTTTGATTACCACCTAAGGTATGTAAAAAATTAGGATAAAATCTTATTAAAACGATTTTTGTTACCCGGTGAAAAAAATAAAATTGAAATAACCAAAACAATTTTTCTTATTTGGTAAAGCGGTTGTTTCTGGGAATCAGCTGCTGGTGTATATGAAAAAAAGAAAAATACAGAGTTTATGAGTCTGTATGAGTATTCTGTAGCCAAACGTTTATATCAATAATACTTGTATAAATTTAAATTATAAAGTGAGAAAATGATTTTAATTAGTCTGCCGTTTGATATCCTTTTCCAGTTTTTAAATGTTAATATCGATAAACAAAAAATTTCTGTGTTGCTTAGTAGGGTAATTTTAAATACTAATCTTATTGATTTTTTTTTTTTTTTTGAAAATATCTACTTTAAATAAATTATAACAGTGTGTTATTTTCTATTAAAAGCATTCTTTTAGCGCAATTTATACGTATATCATTTTTTCTCACCAGGCATTAGCCAAAAATAGATTAATAAATATACAAATTATATAAAAAGTATCAGTTTTTAGCAAAGAGTCATATTATGGTGCGCTATTAGAAACATGGATAATTAATATTAACTTGTTATTACTACCGATTGAGACTTACCTACTGAAAGACCTATATTAGTTTTTCATTAAAATCTGATTTTATTAGATATTATAAACATAAAATTTCTGTCAAAAAATTCAAAAATTTAGCTTTAATTTTCAGATTTCATTTAAGATTACAAAGGATTTTAATCTTAAATTTAGAAAAACATTGGGTTAAAAAATTGTAGCCTTAATTTTTTTTATTAGAAATATGTTTAACACACAGCAAACGTTTGTAAAATATTGAATCAATTTTACATAAATGGGGGAAAATGGTAAACGAGAAAAATGGTTTTTCCCTAACCGATGATAACCTGCAAAGTCTTATTTGAAACGCAAATTTTATAAACTGCTGGATTTTGGAAATATGCTGCTACTAGATATGAAAAAAATTATTAAAACAATTTCAAACGTACAGATGTATCGGTCTGTTTATTAAATCTTTACGAAAAGAATTTTTTCCCAAAAATTGTATATACTTTTTAAATCATCATACAAAAAACTTTCGGTTTTAACTGCGCAGCCATTTTAAGATTTATCCTTTTTTTTCAGTTACTAAAATATTAGTAGCGTTAAATACACAAATCACAAGCTTGCAAACAGTAACAGAAAATATTTCAGTGTTTCTCGAAATGGTAATTTTAAATAAGTCATAGTTGATGTCTAATAAATGTCGATAATATGTAAAATAAAATAGTGTGATGTTGAAATAAAAGCATGGTTTCTGTTCGCAAATTCAGTTCGAAGTAAGTGACAAATATCGGACGAGTTATGATATATTGATATGAATATTTTAATTTCATTGTATTTTAAAAGGTTCGTAAATAATTGTCTTGAGTCTCGATTGTGAATTGTTTGCAAAATCAATTTACTAAACATAATGTATAGCAAAAAAGATACGATGTATTTAACATCATCATATTAAATATTTCAGTTTTTAAATCCCTGGAACAAATTTTAAAAAATACCAATTAACAAAAAAATTTTTAACATGGTTATTATGATGGTTAATATAAAGTAAGTCCTCAGACGATGCAAACAAGACTTACAACGCCAAGAAATAAAATTATCGGTCTGAACTGGGAAAACATTACTCCACTCATCAAGCAATGCTCTTCGAAGATCCAGTGAACATGTGATAGAAAGTTGACGGGCTGCAATTTGTTCGGTCAAGCATGCTTCGCACTTGCTCTATTGGGTTCAAGACCGGTCTGTATTCTGGGAAGACCATGCGGGTGATATATTGCGAATGAAAGCTATCCTCAAAAATATTTGCACTGGGAGGACGGGTGTTATCATTCATAAAAAAAATTGTATCAAATATTACATCAATATTATCACTTCTTCCAGTGAAAAGCTTTAAAAATTATTTAACTAAATCTAATTGGTTAGGTAGAGGATTTAAAAACATATTAGTAATAAATATGAAAGAAAGTTAATGTAAACTTCTCAATCTTTGCTTTGTTAGTGCAAAAATATTTGCTGTGAATGCAGTTCTTCAAAAAAATGTTTTTAACCTTCTTAAGACGTACGGCAATATCGGTATTCACTCCACTGATTATCTTTTCTTATACACTTATATTAAATTATTAAATCTATTAACTAAATATGTCTCTTAAATTTGTTTTACTTTACACATGTAACTGTATTAAATTATTGCGTAAAATATTAGAAAAAAAGTATTGTAATTAAGAGAACAAAAGAAACTTTCTTACTTTTTTCTCCAAAATTATAAATGTTCTCTTACAAATAAAACCCAAAATAATAAAATAATCGTTTTAACTAATTTTTTGATTTTAATTATAATATAATAACTGAAATTAATTCACTTTTAAAGGCAAAATTCCAAGTTTATTGTACTTATAAGGCACGTGATACAATATCTGTTTAAAAAGAATGTTCCTCTTAGACATACAAATATACATTTTTATAAAGAACACATAGCTCATCTTTGAGAAAATAAGGATTTCTGTTAATTATTTATATAGCTTTTTCGCATTACAGTATCGTAATGCATGTAATATAAAGTGTATTATATTGCATTATTATGCAGGAAAATGGCACTTGTTTCGAACTTTATAAAAAGCCGTTACGCTATATGGAATTCATATTAATGTCCAGTAAAAATTATATGTATAAATATATAGATACATATATAGGTATGCATATATACATATTTCCAGTAATTATTTTTAACTATGGTTACATATATTTATCATGATACACAATAATGTTGTGTAACAGACCCATATTAACACTATTGACAGTAGATGGCGCTGCTGCCCAATATACTTACAACATCCAATGAAATGAGATGAGTATAGAGATGTGAGGAATGGAGGTCGAACCATCCGGTTCCTAAATACGTTTGTTTTGTACCACCCTGGTACTATGTAACCTTGTTTATTATTTAATAATTATTAAGTGTTTTCTTTTTGTAACTAATCTTAATTATGTGTATAATGTAATAAACGTTTGTTTTGTTTTAACTTCCATTTTCTTACGTTGTACAAAATGGCGCCCCTACTCGTGGCTTTTCCCACTGTTTTCCATCTAATTTGATATGAGCTTTAGCTGTATTGAGTTGTTAGTTATAATTCCACGTCGGAATTCATTTGATTATGTGTTCATCTGGAATGCATTCTTTTTGGAATTCTCCCGTATCGTCGTTCGTTTTCATCCAGAAAAAGAACAGATGTATTTCATGTCGGAATTTCGTCCAGCTATATCGTTTTCATCCAGAAAACAGGTAAGTTTTATTATGTGTTCTAACAAATTTCATTATCATCCTGATAATGTTAGCATGTTGTAATAATAGCATGCATTGTATTAAAACTAATCCAAATAACATAACTTTTGTTTTGTAGTATTATTTTCGTTAATTGTCGTTATTCTTCTAACTATTGGTTCGATTAAATTTTGCTCAGACGTTTGCATGAAAGTTTAAAATTTCTTTACTAATACTGCATGTAATTGACATATATTTTTTCTGCACGTCATTTTGAATGTATAGCGAAATTTAATATTTTTAAATGTAAAATATATTCAGTAAAATTCTTGAATTTAAACTGTTTATATTAAAAACAGAACTGACTCAAAACGCAGTTCTATATTGTTTGTTAAAGGTTAAAAATAGATTGATTGATTTTTCTACTGCTAAAAATTAGAATAAGCTGTTCCTAATGCATATTTAAATTAAAAACTGATTTTTTTTCATTATTTTCATTGAAAGAATAAAGTTAGAATAATTTCTATGTATAAAATGAGTCAATGTTCTGTCTAGAAAAGTGTGGAAGTCAAAGTAACGGCTCCATAAATATTAGTTTTGATAAAAATAAATAATTATGTTATTTATTTATTATTGAAAAACAGTGTTTTATATTCGAAAGAAAATTCATATATATTTTTATCTATAAGGAATCTATTAATTTTTAAAAAGAAAACAGAACAAAATATAAGAATAATATTTCTGTTGTGAATTGATATTATTATTTTGTTTTTACTATTGATACCTTAAGTTTTTTTTTTTATTTCTTTTGAAAGAAAATAATACTTTGTAGAATTTTGCATTTTATGACATTGCTAAAATAAGATATTAGAAACAAATGTTTTGAATTTATTTATTTATCTTGAATATTTTCTATGAGTATATTATAATTTAAAAATTTTTACTAGATATGGTTTTATTAAATAAAGTTTCAGAACATTAAATGTTTTTACATTGAAAATAACTTGCTAATAAATTAGTAATTATTCATCTAATTATGTAAAATTGATTTTCAAATGATATACAGAATTAATTTTGAATTTATTTAAAAAATGTGTAAAAGATAAAAATACTCTCATTATTTTTAGAAATAATTTTGTTTTCACTTAGATATTGTTGTGTATTATTTGTTTAATTATTATGGAAGTAGTTTATTAATTGAATAGCAATTGAAATTGTTAAAATAAATTGTTTATTATTCATATTTCTTCTTTATAAAGAAATAATGTTAAATATTTATAACAACTTTTGAGTTTTAATTTAATTTGAATTATAATTTCAACATATCTTTACTAGCTTTCTGTATTGTTCCTAGTCTTTGAAAATGATAAATATGAAAAAATGTTTTCAAATTATAATTTTGTTTAAAAGAATTTGCAAAAACATGTGTTTGATTAATTTAATAATTAGTATTTTATTAATATTGATAAACAAGTGTTTAAAATTCGTTTAATTGATAAATTTAATTTAAATAATAAGTCATAAAAAAAGAACTTATGAGATCAAGAATGACCTTCCTTTAACGTGCCAGAAAGGGAGATTTGAGGACCTCAGCCAACGAGCTTGGTTTGGTAGTTGAAGATAATTTAAAAAGAGTCCAGTTAACGGATCTCATTAGCAAAGTCCCTAATTATGATGAAAGTGTTATTAAAAGTATGCTTCAAGCAATTACTGAAGAGAGAATTGCGAAAGAAACCGAAATTTTAAGAGAAACTGAAATAGCTGATGCGAAGGAAAAATTGGAGAAACAACAAAAATATAAATTGGAGAAACTCCAGCTTGAAGTTGAATCTTAGCATTTGGCAAGTATAGATCACCTATCGTCAAGTGGACCCTCGGTAGCACACCAGAAGCTGGATTTTAATAATTTCAACAATCCTTTGCCGAAAATTGATCCGAAAAAAGAACTGTGTAAATTTTTTACAATCTTCGGACAAGTTAAATTTACGAAATTACCCGAATCTTCATCGATCCCTTACCTACTACTCACCCTGCCATCTGACATTGCAACTCTCATCGTTCGAGAACCTGAAGAAACGCAAGAATATGCTAAAGTAAAGGAGCTACTTCTAAAATGATTTAAATTATCTGGAGTTAGATTTAGGCAGATGTTTGCTCAACACAAAAAAGTCCCTGAAAAAACTTGGAGAGACTTCTTTTTTGATCTGTCTAGCTACTTTGATGGCTGGTTTGAAGCACTTAAGTTTCAGGATTTCGAAAACTAAAACAACTTAGCATTGCAGACCAAATCAAGAAGAAAGTTCCCCCGGATGTTAAAGAGCATTTTATCGATATTTGGTCTGAGTTTATTTCTCCGGTTGTTCTTGTGGAAAAATTAGATGCATACGAAAGTGTTAGATGCGGTGTAAAGAAATCTGTTCTTCCAGTATATCAAAAGAAGCAGTTTCTCTTTATGCCCTATACTATTCAAGAAAGAAAACCTGAACATGAAAGAAATGGGAATCTTAAGAAAGAGTCAAGTGAAGGTGCATGCTATGGATGTCCAGGAGTCATTAAACCTAAATGTCCTACCTGTAAAGGAAAGAAAAAGAAAAGTTCTGGTACTTTTAGCAGCGTTATTCTTCAATCGGCTTCTAGTGCGCCCGCACAGATGGCAACGTTAAGAGTAACTATCAATGGAGTCATGGGTACTGCTTGCGCAGACACTGCTGCAACCCATTTAATTGCAGGAGAAACTTTATCACATCCTGAGGAAACAAGGAGCAATTTTTGCTACCAGTACACTACTAATGACATTAGAAAGTAGTATTAATGACATTTGCAGTAAAATAAAAAGAGAATTTCACACAACAAAGGTAAAAATTCGTCTTGGAGGCCGTACATTGCCTTTGAACCTTGTTGCCATCCCTGATGCAAAAGGAAACAACACCCTGTTGGGAATAGACTTTCTGAATTCGTCTGGGGTTGTGCTAAATTTGAAACGGAACTGTTGCTTTTTGCATAATCAACCCAGACGATAATTTACTTTTAAAGAGCCGACGCCAACTTTTTGTGAGTCGTTACAAACAAATGCATCCCAAACGGTTGCACCGCTAACTATGAATGAAAAAGGTAATATTGAAGATGAAGACTTCCATTTACTCCCTCCTGGGAAAAGAAATTAAAGAATCAACTTCATCATTTGCGTGAAAATGAAGGTATTGATCTTACATATGAACAAAGAATTAAGTTAAATGAACTCTTGTCCCAGTTTGAAACTATCTTCAATCCTGGAGGAGAAGCAACCCCATTTGTTGAACATTACATAGATACGCAGAACCATCCTCCGGTTGCTGTTCCTCCGTATCGAGTGTCTCCAGCAAGGAAAGAAATTATGCAAAATGAAATTGATAGACTCTTGAATGAAGGAATTATTGAGCCCTGCGAATCTCCTTATGCAGCGCCTGTTGTGCTCATCCCGAAGCCAAATGGTGCTTATAGATTCTGCGTGGTTTACAGAAAATTGAATGCCATCACGAAAACGGAATCTTACCCTCTTCCACGCATAGATGATTTACTTCAAGAAACTAAACAAACTCGTTATATGTCGACCATCGACCTTTAAGCTGGTTATCACCAGGTAAATGTGGCTGCCGTGGATAGAGACAAAACTGCTTTTACTTGTCCTTTTGGTACATATCGTTTTATACGAATGCCAATTGGGTTGAAAAATTCCCCAGCGACCTTCCAAAGACTGATATACATATTCCGAAGTAGTCTTGGTGACATTTTTCTTCGTTTCTACTTAGATGACATTATAGTATTATCCGAGTCGTTTCTGGAACATTTAAAAAATTTAAGACATTTTTCAACTACATGAGTTATTCAAACTAACTACTAACCGTGAAAAGTGTAATTTCGCATGTGCCAGGATTAAATACCTTGCGAATTATATTTCTCCTGAAGGTCTAGAGTTTGATCCTGCCAAAACTGCTGCTATCTTGGATATGTCTGAACCCGAAACAGTTAAACAATTTCAGTCCTTTCTGCAAACTTGTTCTTGGTATAGGAGGTTCATTGCGAACTTTTCTGAAATAGACAGACCTCTCAGTAATCTAACCAAGAAATTCTCCTCTTCGTGTTGGAAAGAGAAAGAAAAAGCTTTGTTAAAAGTTAAAGACATTACTTACTTCACCACCTCTTCTTAGGCAGTGTGATCCAAGTAAACCGTACATCTTGCGTACTGATGCTAGTGGGTATGCCTTAAGTGCTTTCCTCCTCCAAGGAGAATCCCTGACAGATCAACATCCAATTAAAAATGCAAGCCGACTACTAACTAGTGCTGTGCGAAACTATACCGCTACAAAGCTTGAAGATCTTGCAGTTGTTTGGGCTTTAGGAAAATTCAGATGCTATATTGAGGGACAAGAAGCACAGTTACCATGGACCATCAGACGTTACGATGGCTAATGTCTTTAAAGTCCCCATCAGAACGACTTGCTCGTTGGGCTCTACAACGCCAAGAGTTTAACTTCCATATAGAGTACGTTCCTGGGAAAAGCAACGTGGTAGCTGGCATGTTATCTCACCCTCCCTGTCACGAAGAAGATAACCCATGCGAGATATTCTCCATAACTGTGAACTAACCCAGCGTCGCTTCAGTAGATTTTCCTACCAAAATTCCTAAAGAAATCAGAGACAGCCAACTTCAAGATGAAAATCTGAAGAAAATAATAAATGCCTTGGAAGCTGTCAACTTGACTGAGGAATATAGAAACTGGACTGAAAAAGGTTTTATGATGAATAGAGGTGTCCTGTACAAATATGCAGCTGATTCAGGATCTGATGAGGCTCAGCTTGTCATTCCAGAAAAAATTGCTAGAAGATATTACTGGACTGGCTTGCGGAAATACATCACCAATTATGTGAAAAGTTGTATAGAATATACATTCTATACAAGCCTTCCAACCAAAAACCTGCTTGTCTGCTGCAGACTCCAGTACCATCCAAAAGGTTTGAAACGTTATCGATTGATTTGTTCGGCCCTCTTCCAGTTAGCCATGGGAAAAAATGGATATTTATAATAAAAGATGTTACTACGAAGTGGATCGAGCTATTTGCCTTGTAAAATGCAAAAGCAAAAGAGTGTGCTGTCACTCTTGTAGAAGAAATCTTCATGAGATACGGAATACCGCGCAGAATTATCAGCGACAATGGACCACAATTTCTCTCTGCTGCTATGCAGCAACTAAGTTATCTTATGAAAATTCATCAATCTTTAACCCCTGTTTACCATCCTCAAGCAAATCCAGTTTAAAGGAAGAACCGTGATTTGAAACCTCGTTATGCCATTTTAGTAAAAATTTGGCATGATAGCTGGTCCGAGAAACTCCCTGCAATTCGATTCGCACTGAACACTTCAAAGTGCAGTTCAACTGGAAAAACCGCAGAGTTGCTCAATTTTGAACGAGAGCTCCGTACCCTTGATGATGTTATCGACGACTTTCGTAGTATTATCGAGAACGACAACTTTGTCATTGAAATGACCCCGTATCTTAAAAGACTGGAAAGATTTACTACCTAAGCCAAAGAGATCTTTATTGAAAAGTAAAATAAAAGCATGCATTTTGCAGACCAGAGAAGGTGACTGGATCCTACATATAAATCAGGATAATTAGTTTTGGTTAGAAAACCAAACTTCAGTAATAAAACTGTTGGTGTTACAACAAAAGTTTCGCCTCACCGCGATGGATTATTTATCATCGTTACTCAAAAATCCCGTGTATCGTATTCTGTGGCAAACACAGATTCTCCAAATATACCAATAGGAGTACACCACACTTCGGCATTGACACCTTTTCAAGGAAAGAAATCTTCCCCTGTCAAAGCTTTGCGCAGGAGAGGTAGACCAACAAAATTGAACTGTCCTAAAACTCCCATTCCTGCCATAGCTCATGCTCAAGACCAAAACCATGCTAGGAACACTCCTGCCAAAGCTCATGCTCAAGAACAAAACCATACCAAGAAAACTTCTGCTGACCCATGGTCGGGACGTCTTCATGGTCAGAGGGGGAGGTTGTAACAGACCCATATTAACACTATTGACAGTAGATGGCGCTGTTGCCCAATATGCTTACAACATCAAATGAGATGAGGATAGAGATGTGAGGAATGGAGGTTGAACAATCCGGTTCCAAGATGCTTTGGTTTTGTACCAACCTGGTACTATGTAACCTTGTTTATTATTTTAAAATTATTAAGTGTTTTATTTTTGTAACTTATCTTAATTATGTGTAATGTTATAAATGTTTGTTTTGTTTGAACTTCAATTTTCTTACGTCGCTACAGTTGTAAATTAATCTATTGTTTTATTAAAAGGATATGATGAATACAATTAAATTTATTTTTGAAAACTTAACGACTTGTATAAAGAGACATTAATCATTTTTTAATCCAAGTAAGTAAAAGAGAGAAAGTAATGTTTAATTTAAATAACCTAATTTAATAAAATAATATTTTCCGTCGAAAATACTTGATCTCTGTGTATCAATTTAAAAGCAATTTTATTAAATGATATACTAAATACTTCAATAAAATCTGGTGTCAAAATTTATGCTAACACACACACACGTACCGAATCTTATACAATTTTCCAAACAAACATTTTTATAAAATGACGCTTCACTAAATGTATGTAAAATTATTCCTAGAATATATAATTTGACTTAAATCATCACACTCAACCCCATGATAGCATCATGTCACCAGAAATATTAAATATATTTTTTTATGATCTAAAAAATTAACAATTATTTATATAAAATGCTAATGATTGAATTTTTCAAGATTTTAGGAAAATGACTTGTCCACTCGCATTTATTAATTGTATATAAGTTTCGCTTTTTAAGACGAATATAATCTTATACTAACCACAGAAAAATTACTTTTTTTTATTTTTTCTTTAGGGAATGAAATTCAAAAAGTTGCTTAAATCAATTATTTCATTTAAGTTTCATAATATAACTTAAAAATGTGTTCCTTAAATCGAAATATATTCCGGTAACAGAAAATATATGTGGATCAAAATAATTTTATTTAAATATAATTATGATTACCAGCATAGGTATGTAAAAAAATGGGATAAAATTTTGTTAAAACATTTTCCTCACTCGTTTCTTCCTCATCCGATTATGTGAGTCTGTTGCTATTGTATAATCAATAAGATACATGTTTCAAAATAAGTGTGTGTCTCAGTAGAAATGTTTGGTAAATACATATTTATGCCATTATATTACTTGTTTCTTTTTTCGAATGTAATGCAACAGACAAACAGTTTTATTCAGACAGCCAGTTAAAGATTCTGATATTTTTCTGGTTCATAAAACATTAATATCGCCAAAAAAAACTTTATATAAATCTAATTTGTTAGGCGGAAATTTTTAAAAACATATAATTAATAAAAGAAAGTTAATGCAAACTTCTCAAACTTTGTTGTGTGATTGCATAAATATTAGCTTTGAATGCATCAAAAAATTGGTTTTTACTTTCCTAAGACCTACTTCAAATGATGTTTGGTATTTACTCATATTTTAACATTCTTATGTTGTTTGATACAAAGATTTTAAAATAGATAAACTAAATGTATTTCTTAAATAGATTTTACATTAAACATGTAAATCAATAAAATTATTGCATAAAATTTTAGAAAAAAGTATTGTTGTATTTCAAAAGAAAAAATGAAATAGAAAAACAAACGCTTTTCTTTTTCTTCCAACATTATGAATATTCTATTGTTAATAAATATGAAATATGGTTATTCAAGTATGACATGTAATATTATGCTTAGATTTCTATTTTTTAAAATTCAATTCTCTCTCCTTACACGCACATAATTATGTTTATGCACCGATCATTTAGTGTCATAGAAATGGTAGATGTCGAGTATGGTTCCAAGAGAACTAGGATTAATTCACTATTTTCCCCTTTTTATCAACCTTTACAATCATAAGCCAAATAGATAATCTGCGGGACCATCTAGATAGGGATTTTCACAGCAATTTTCCTGATACATGTAATCCAGTGCAATCATCAAGGCACTGGAATCATCATGCCTTTCACTGAAAGAGATCAGGAATTTAAAGTATTTCCTTCACTTCTCGCAACAGTCCGTTAGAGAAAAAATGGTTTCCATTATTCATAAAGGAAATACAAACGTATGCATTTCACTTTTAAAATTGTTATAGAATTCCATTCGCTATTTTAAGGAAAAATAATATAATTAAGATATCCATATAGAAGTTAAGATTAACAAATATTGTAAATGTTTCTATAAGTTGTTTTCTAGGTTTGTAGTCTTTCCCTGTTATATGTGCGACGTAATCAAGATATAATTACTAAAGTATACAAATGATATTAGTTTTATTTTTCTTCAAAGCACTTACAGCACACATTCCCAATAATATAAAGTAATACATTGTGTCACTTCCCTAAAATTTTAAAGAAAAATGTAAGGTCTAAATTCTTTATGGATTATTGACATAGAAATATGAAATTCCATTATTTATTGTTTAAGTATGTGCACAATAAATGTACAATGAAAAGAAGAAATTTCATCACATAATTTAGATATTTAAAATTTAACAATAGATTTAAAGAATTAGTTAAACAATGCATAAGTATAAGATATAATTATTTGCATTTAGAAATATTAGTAAATTTAATTTTTATGCGTATTTAAAAGATGAATTAACTCTCTCTCTCTATATATATATATGTATATAATATATATATATATATATATATATACATATATATACATAAATATATATATATACATATATATATACATAAATATATATATACATATATATATATATATATAGATAGATAGATAGATAGATACATATATATATGTCCAGTAATTATTTTCAACTATGGTAATTTATTTAACTTTATAATAATACTTTACTATTTTACTGTTATAACGTACAATATTTTTTTAAGAAAAGGAAATAAGGAATATAAATAAATATTTCAGAACTTAACGATTTGTAGAAACAGGCATTACCAATTTTTAATCCAAATAAGGAAAACGTCAAGGTAATTTGTAGTTTAATGAATTTTTTTTAATAAAATATTATTTTCTTTCGAAAATACATGATTTCTTTCTTTTAATTTAAAAGTAATTTTACTAAAATATGTGTTAAATTCCTTTATAAATTTAGGTCTCAAAATATGTGCTATTGCGGTCTGAATCTTGGACACATTGGGGAATAAAACATTTCTATATAATGACGCTTCTCTCATTAAATTTATATAAAATTATTTATTTAATATATATTGACTTCAATCATCACACACACTCACATCACATCATCATGTGTCCAGAAATATTAAATATATTTACTATCATCTAATTATATTAACAAATATGTAGACAATTTAGTAATGCTTGAATTTTTCAAAAATGTTTAACAATGACTTGTTCACTGACATTTATTAATTGTATAAATGTTTAGCATTTTAACAGGAATATAATATTTTACTGATCACATTAGGATTCTTTTTTAATTTTCCTATATATATTACAATACAAGAACTTATATAATCATTAATTGCATTTAAATTTGATAATATACCTAGAAAATATATTCCTTAAATTTATATATATACTGGTAACAGAAAATTATGTAGATCAAATTAATTTTATTCAAATATGATTATGATGACCAGCTGAGGTATGTAAAATAATAGGATAAAATTTTATTTAAACATTTATCCTCGTCCGTTGAACGACAGGAACATGTGCATTGAGATATTTGTTGATAAAATGTTGGATTCTCTGAAACTCTGTTGCTAATGAGGAATGAAAATATAGGGGTTTCAAAATAATTTTATGTCTCTGAATGAATATTCGGCAGACATATATTTACGTCAATATTACATGTATCATTTTAAAAATGTAATGAGAAAGAGAGTTTAATTAGACTACAATTCTGATTTCCTTCTTTTATATAGAATATTAATATCGCCAAAAAATAACTTTAGTGATACTCAAAAAGCTAGTTTTAAATAAAAAATATACGCTCTGATATTCAAAAATCTGTGGCTATTTTGTCCGATGCCATAACCACAGAAACTACATTTTTTAACTATTAAATACTATTTACGCTTTTAAAAATGTTAAAGTCACATATTTCATTTAAATTTAGTTACAACAGTGCAAATGTGCGTATTTTCGTTGAAATAACATCCAAAATTTTATATATATATATATATATATATAAGTTTTTTGTATTCATGAATTATGAGGAAACGCATATCAATATTTTCAATAGAAGGACCTTTTTTTGGAACTTTTTTTATTGTTCTGGTACTGACTACGTTGTTATCTAGTAATAAATTACGTTGGCTATTCACACAGAAATAAAATTTCAAATTTTCATGTTCGAAAACATAAATATACGTGTTTGTTTTAACTTCTCTGCATCAGTATGTCTTCTTCCATAACTTTTCTTCTTATACTTAAATTTAGTCTGTTAGTTACTGGACAGAGATAATTTAATTTAGCAATTCAGAGTGAAAATTAAATCAAAAAAGATTCAATAATACAAATTATACATGGAGAGATAGAAATTTTACTAGTCAAATTTGCAATGTTCCATTCACTAACCAAGCAGTCATAGTATCCAACAAATGTTGTAATATTTAAATTTTACATAGGACAAATAATCAGATCTTAAAATTCTTCTCTATTCATCGTTGCACCTTGTTTTTAAAATTATTTTTCCATTTAATGAGATATTTTGATTCAAAATATACGATAAACCTACTAGTTAAATAAATTTTATTGAAGATATTACATTGAAAACAAAATTGCTCATGGAAAAATTTTAAATATTATTTTAAAATATAGCTTACATTTAAGATTCGCTGCGACTGTGTCCCAAATTATTTTTAAATGAATTTTCAAATATCATTTTGATTACCAGCATATCTATGTAAAAAATTAGAATCAAATCTTGTTAAAACGATTTTCACTACCCGGTGAAAAGCATATTATTGTATTAACAATTATAATTCCTATTTGGAAAAGTGGTGGATTCTGGGAATCTACGGCTAGTTTCTAAGCAAAAAAGATAAAAAATACCGAGTTATTTGTCTGTATGAGCAATTTGCCGACAAACATTTGTTTCAATAATACATGTGATTTTAATTAGACTGCCGTCTGGAGATTCTGATATCCTTTTCCAGTTTATTAAATATTAATATCGATAAACAAAAAATTTAGTGTTGCTTTGAAGGGTAATTTTAAATAATAAATTTATTAACTTATTTTGAAAATGTCTACTTTAAATAAATTATAAAAGAGTTTTGATTTCAATCTAATGTATACTTTTAGCGCAATTTATACGTATATCATTTTTTCCGCACCAGGCATTAGCCAAAAATCGTTAATAAATAAATAAATTATATAAAAAGTAACATTTTTTAACAAAGCGTCATAAAATGGTGCTGTTAGGAACATGGATAATTAATATTAACTTCTTGTTAAAACTGATTGAGACATAGACAACTAAAAGACCTAAATTCGTTTGTCAATAAAATCTGATTTTATTAGATAGTATTATAAACTTAAAGCTTCTGTTTAAAAAAAAATTTAAAAAATAGCTTTAATTTTAGCTTTTATTTAAGATTACATAGTATGTTAATCTTAAATTTTAAAAACCATTGTGTTAAAAAAATTGCAATCTTAATTTTTTTTTATTAGAATTATGTTTAACACACAAAAAAATGTTTGTAAAAAATTGAATCAAATTTATATAAATGGGAGAAAATAGTAAACGAGAAAAATGGTTTTTCCCTACCCGATGATAACGTGCAAAGTCTTATTTGAAACACAAATTTTATAAATTGCGGGATTTTTGAAATCTGCTGCTACTAAATATGAAAGAAATTTATTGAAACAATTTCAAAATTACAGATTTATACGTCTGGTTATTAAATCTTCACAAAAAGAATATTTTCACAAAATTAGTATGAACTTTTTAAATCATCATACAAACAACTTTCGGTTTTAACTGCGCAGCCATTTTAAGATTTATCCTTTTTCTGCAGTTAATAACATATTAGCAGCGTTAAATACACAAATCACAAGCGTTCAATAGGAAACATAAAATAATTCAGTGGTTCTCGATATGGTAATTTTAAAAAAGTCATAGTTGACGCTTATTAAATGTCGATTTTAAGTAAAATAAAATAGTGTGATGTTGAATTAAATCCATCGTTTCTGTTCAAACACTACGTAAAAAATCTTTTTGTCACCATATATTTGGAAATAAATACATTGCATAGTAAAGAAAGACAGTGCTTTACAAAGCGCCATTAAGAGGTTATGTTTTATAAATTGCAATGAGATAATTAATATTAATTCTGCTAGTAACTCTTGATATAATAAGTTTTCTTTGAATTTCAATTTTGTGAAATATTATAGGCTATGATATTATTTAACTTTCCGCAACCGAATATAACCCAACGCTAAATATCAGAAAATGTTGCAAAGTTTCTTAACATTAAGATTGCAAATAATTAATTGAGTGTTGATTTCAAATAAGCATTTTTAATGAATTAAAACTTACTTATGCTGCAGAAAATTCGGAATATAACATGGGAATCAATTTATAAATGATACAAATTGAATTTTAACAATATACAATAACTTCAGAAGGAATGTTTGACAAAATAGCAATATTTAAAAATGCCAAATAAAAATCACCTCAGAATAAATTTTTTATTGATAGCCCTTTGCGATTGTAATTTACTCAATTTTATGACAAAACTATTTTTCTAAGATGAATTGCTTGAAATTTAATTGTTTTGGAGAGATTATTAAAAATGATACCTTGCAAATGGAAATATCTGATTGAAAACTATTAAAAATATTTTTTATTTTACTAACTTTCATATTACATACAATCATATTTTAACACAGGTTTATTGATAATGTTTATTCTTAAAAATGTATGTCTATATAAAAATATTGCAAAAATTTGTAAAACAATATGCTTTATCCTCAATAAAAATATCTTGAAAACTTCAGAATTTTGTCCAACAAGAGAATATATTTTTATCTGTTGTTAATAAACGTGAAAAAATGTTGTAACCATCTGAAACTTAAATGTGTTTCGGTATAGAAATTTTCTATATGAATATATGTTGTTTTTATTTAACTCTTTTTATAATTTTATGGAATTTTTTCAGGGTAATTTCACTGGTGTTCATTTAAGAATTTTATTTTCATTTGATTTTTTCTTTGGAAGCTTAGATATTTTTTTTAGCTATTAGATATTCTTTTATATGAAATACGAATACCAGTCCACATTGCTGCGTTTCTAGATGAAACAACTATTAAGTATTGTAACAGTAATGAAATCTACCCAATGCTTGAGGTAAGTAAAATATATTATATTGATACTGTAATTCATAATTTATAAACGTAAAAATGTTTAATACTTATAACAAGAAAAATTGTAAAAATGAACAGTTACAGCATGCCAAAAATGAGATGTAGCAAAATTACATGTCGAGGATTCAAATATCTAATCGATAAATGACATCAACTTAGAGATTCTTCTAATCTATATTACACTCTATCCTATAAAAAGAATTATTTAAGAAATGTCATGTAAAAGAAAAAGAGATAATTTCAAGGATTTTGCTAAACTAATGAAAGTATTTTTAAAATAGGGTGGTAAACAGAAAACTTTGATTTTGAGACTGTAATAATATCAGGTTTTATGCGGTTCAAAGTGTACGTACATGGTTTGGAGTCACAGATTTGAATTTACTGCTCTCCAATTACCAGCAAGCTCACCTAATTTAAAACCAATAAAGTATCTCTGACACCATATTGATCCTGGTTATATTTTGCATGGAACATGCGTAATTTTCTCGAGGAGCCATGGCATCCTAGTCACTATATCTCAGACTCCCAGTGACATCGTTAGGAACCTAACTGATTCTCTACCATAAATCTCGCAGCAGTCCACTTAGAGATAATTGGTTACTCTGGCTTTTGAGAGGTGGCTACATTAAGATGACTGTTCTGAGTTTTGAACACTGAAAATGCACTCATTGAAGGATGCATGTAAACACAGAGAATTTTCACTATGTCTTTTATAGGATGATATGAACCAATTACTTTCATTCAAACTAGAACAGCACACACGTATATCATAGATTTTCCTGCATACGCTATCTAGAAACATACCTGAAAACTCTGTCTAAAAGAAAAACACAAATATTTAAATCAATTCATCTTGTTTTAACTTTGTGATGTTTTCTGCGTAAATTTTGTAACAGTTTTGATAAATCATCGATAGCCTAATGAGTTTTGAGTATGTTTTTGAGTTAGATCGATGAAGAATTCCTCCCACACATCGATCAATTTTCAGTATTGCCATTGTAGTTTATAAATATGAAAGCATAAACTTTAGTTTTTAGAAAAGCAAACTTCTTCCATCAGTTCAAACTTAATGAGTGCGAGATAAAGCATATTTATATTCTATCTATAAGACATAAGTTCATAGTTATCATATACACTTTCTTGATGAGTTATAAAGTTTAACCTGAATTATTCTATAAAAATGAGAAGTGTTGTCTTAACCACGCTTTTCTTTCGTGTATCTGAAAATTCTACGGAAACTATTTGAAAAAAAGCTGCTATATATCAGTAAAATAATTTCACTACCGAAAATTTTAGAAATGATAAAATTTTAAACATAAAACTAACTTAGCATCAGTTTATTTATATATTGCTAACTGATGTCTCGTGTTTTATATTAGGAGTAAAAAATATATCCGAATTATCAAAACAGTAAGTCATAGTTAAAAACATTTCAATTTTCTCACTCTTTAAATTTTTTCCAACATTAATATTTAAATAAAAATAAGTAATTACGTTCAAACTTTGAGATAAAAGGCATTTAAGGAGGAAATGTGAATGATGGTAGTTTTAAAAAGTAAGTCTTAAATAAATATATATCGAGAAAATTAGAATAACCTCCATAAATGGGTAATAAAATTTGCGAAGCTCTCTTGAATTATACAGAAAAATATTGACAAAATACTTAAAATGTATTTAAGGTACTCCTATTTTTTAAGACTATATATATTTTTTATTTTAACTGTATAGGTTTGAACTTTAAAATCATAACATGAAATAAAATTTCGAAAAAGGTAATGGAAAATATTAGACTATTATTATAAATTGAAACTATGATATTTATCGTGAAAAGGGAAATTAAACAATATCTGCCACAAATTATGTAAAATTATTTACATGTTATTTATAGAATAGGAATAATAAAACCCTCAAAATGAAAATTAATTTTAAAAACTTCTATATTTTTTAATTATTTACAATGTTATCAAATGAATAAAAATTTAAAACAAATTTTTGGTATTTTACTAAAATTACATGTGTGTATACTCTATCCAGTTTTGAGACTTAGATAACTATAGGGATTAAAAATTTTAAAGTCATGACACTTCAACATCTATATATAAAATGTTAACTTTAAAATTTTCGCTAAATCACGTCGTCAGAAGAAATATTTCCCTTTTTTATCACCCATATAATTACGAAGCATTTAGACAAATGTTATCCTTTCTCAAGATTGGTTGAACTTACAGTTTTATCGCTCTTATTTACTAACCTTTTGTAATTAGGTTTTTGAAAATATTTTGAAATTATATTATAACTATAATAATTACAATTTTTAAAATATTTTTTTACTAGTTCTTTCATTTTTATTTATTAGCATAGAAAGAAATGTATTCCATGATGTTCCTTACAGCTTTATCAATTCAAGAACGCTGACAACAAATATTCAAGAACTCAGGAAATCCTTTTTCCACTGATATTTGAATTGTTATTTATTTAAATGCTTTCTTTTCTAGTAAAATTACATATGCTGATTATTCTTTAAAAGAAAGCTTTTGAAAAAATTTAATATGATAAAACAGGTGTTTTTTTAATTTTTCTTCATATTTATACGAAATATTGAGCAATGCATATAATCACCCTTCTAAAATTAGTCTTCAAATGTTTATTTTTTTTTATAAATTCCACTTTTTTAACAGGGCGGATTCATTGTGGTGAATGAGAGTCATAAGGAGCTTCTCATACCACAATTATACCTAGCATAGAGGAAACTTTTAACCAAAAAAAATGGCAGTTATACCAAAATCGCTGATATAGTTTAGGTCAAATGTTGGGATATTTTAAAAATCTCATATAATAAATCATGGTATATTAAAATTTACCATAAATGGTAGATGGCTTTTCACTCCTTGCATACATCTGCGAATTTATGAGGCATTTTCATTTGCAACATGCCTGTTATATACTCGTTAAATTGAATTTGTTGAAACTATGTTTCAGTAAAAGAAACAACGGAAAAAATATTTAAATTTTTTTTAATTAATATCTCTCGCATTCAAGAGTCAATGGGACAGTAACGATTTTTTTTCCAAATAATTTTTTTTATTATTATTCTGTTTACCAGCACGCATGTATGAAAATATAAAATAAAATATTACCTAACTGTTACTATGTACCCCGGGAAAATCATATGTAGAGATACTCAGAAAAGAGGAAGACTTTGTTAAATTTGTACAATTTATGAATATACTTCTGACATTATTTAAATATTATTGTGTAAATGCTTTGAAATCATTTGTGTATCTGCAGATGAATTTTCTACTGGGCGTGAGTTTTATTTCGAATATATAGAAAAAAATAATAAAACGTTTTAGATACGTTTTATTAATTTTTTCTATAAATTCAAGGTAATTGACATGTTTAGTTTTAAATAACTGAAATAAAAATTTCGATGAAGTAAATCTAAGATCACAATAAAAGAAGCATAAAATATTACAGTGATTCATAACATCATAATTTCAAATAACTATTAAATGTCCATTTTCCGAGAGTTATAAATAGTGTGTCAATTAAACTGTAAACTCTCCCTCTTGGTGGACAACCTATAACGATTTTGTGATTGTACTCTCAAACTTCTTATTTAAATATTCGTATTACTTTAGCAGTTAAAACTTTGCATTTTTTTGAAAACAAAAATTTCAAAAGCATGTGTTTGTGACGTTCCTACCAATGCATATAAAATGTTCGCCTAGAATAATATGGGTTGAGCAACATCTTTCCGAAAAAGGTTTCCCGTTTATTACGATCTACTTATATTACTATCTCATAGTGAAATCTAAATGCTTGTATTTTTTTTTTTGTTTGACTCAACTTCCAGTGTTATTTTTTTGTTATTTAATAATCTTAAGTATGAACTTTTTTATAAAATATAATCAGCCTATATTATAAGTGTGTAGAAATTACTTTATTTATTTACTCTATAATAATTAAAATTGTTAGGAAACTGTTAAACTAAGTCATTATATTTACGTTTAAATATATAACTACAATATTGTTCCATGATTCCCTTTTCAACGTCCTTAATATATGTAACAAATATTCATGAAATATTAGAAATAGCATAACAACAATTTTAATAAAGTTATTTTTTGTTATTCTACTTTTAAAGGAATTTCTGAGAGCGTTATTAAATTTTTTCTTGATTAATGATAGAAATTCAGTATTTAAAAAATTACTATGATATTATGATGTGTTTATTTTAAGTTCTCTTAATTTTTATTCGAAATATTGAGTTATTCAAATAATAACTGTTGATGAAATAGTCGAAAAAGGCTCAATATTTCAAAATTATTCCATGCAGAGGAAAAAACTTTTAACCTGATGAAAACGTCGAAGAGGAATTGCAATAAACAAGCCGACATAGTATCTGACAAATATTGTGATATTTCGTAAAATATAATGTCATAAGTCGTAGCATCTGTGAATGAATCTCCAAAGGATATTGTTACCTCATTACCCATATACTTTCTCGACTTTTTGAGATACAACTATATCTTCATATTCTTAAATATTAATTTCAGAAAGAAAATTTAAGCATGCAATAAAAAACAAAAATTATTACAGTGGTTCTTAACATTGCAATTTTAAGTAATCGTGATTCACATCTATTAAAAGTCTAATTTTATTAACTTAAAATTAAGTGTCGTTTAGCTATAAATTTTGTTGATAAGAAATATAGATTTTGTGGTTGCATAACAAATCTTAGTAATTATAATATTTTGATTCATTACAAGAATTGTTACTTAATTTTAGATATTTATTTTTACTTTGCATTGAGATATAATGTGGAAAGTTTCAATGTCTTTTTGATTAAAAAAATCATAAGGAAAAAAATCATAAATAACTATTTTGATAAGTTTGAGATACACAGAAGAAAGTGTAGTTGATTTTGAATTCCAATATGGAGAAAAGTCAAAGTAAGAAATAGTTTAATGAATAGATAATTAAATAAAATATTATCTTTCTTATATTTATCTCTTGTATTTTTTTATTTTAAACTCATTTTTAAAAATTATTATTTGATATATTGCGGTATCTTAAAATTTGTCAATGCACCATGGCTCCTTTCTACCCACATACTATTAAGATTTCACGGCATAATATGGTAAATTTGAAAATTACTTTTTAATCAATTAAGAGATTTAATTTAAGATTCGCTGGGATTGTTTATTTATCCGGTGAAATATTTATTTGTAAACCAGTATTCGTATATAAAAACATAAAATAAAGTTTTACTTAAAGTGAGAACTACGGTTAAGGGTACTAATTAATTATGCAGTTTGGTAAAGTGATTGGTTTTTTAAATCGATTGCTAATGTATTCTAAAGAATAGTAATGCAACCTTCGTGCTCAAAGAGATATATTCTGTAATTGCTTTTCTTCTCAAATATTACTTGAAATCCATTTTTAAACTGAAAGTTGAATATTGTTGGCATTCAAACTAACTGTTACTTTAATATATTGATATTTGCTATTCTAGACCCTATAAATATTAATACTTGTAAAAAAAATCTCATTATCCGAAAAGGAATAGAAAATATTATTGTTTTTTTCAGCATTGTGCAATTTTAAATAACCCATGGTTAACATCTCTTAAATATGATTTTTCAGTGAATTAAAATTGTGTGATATTTAATACAAAAGCTTGCTCATGTATTAATTCTGCATGAATCAATTTTATGCAGAATGCATTAAAGTAAAAAATAGTATTACACTATTAAAACACTAATAGTAATTGAGAAACCATCATAAGATTGTGATGTTTTAAATATCGTAACGATAATTAACATAGAATTCCAAATATTCTTAATAAAGCACTTTGCTTTCAATTTGCCACAACATTCATTTTTATCACACAAGAATTTTTCTGAAATAATATAAAGAAATAAGTGGCTTATTTGCAAATGTTTGACGAGTTATGATATATTGATACGAATATTTTCAATATCAATGAATTTTAAAAGATTCGGTAATAATTGTCTTGAATCTCAAATGTGATTTATTTGCAAAATCTATTTACTAAACATAATGTAAATCAAAAAAGATTCGATATGTTTAACATCATCATTAACTATTACAATTTATAATCACTGGAACAAATTTTGAAAAAATACCAATTAACAAAAAAATATTTAATTAGGTTTGTCTGATGGTTAATATATAGTATGTCCCGAGACGATGCAAGACAAGACGTACAACGCCAAGAAATCGAATTATCGATCTGAATTTGGAGAACATTACACCATTCATCAAACAATGCTCTTCGAAGATCCAGTGAACATGTGATAGAGGGTTGACGGGCTACAATATGTCGGTCAAGCATATCCCGCACACGCTCAGGTGCCCTGAAACAAACGTGCATATTGTTCCAAAATGACCAGATAAATGCAATTTTCATGGTTACATTCAAAATATATAGGTTAATCCTTGAACCCAGAACTATCCCTCTCCAAACAAGCAATCCTACACCACCGTAACGGTGTCTTTCAATGTTGATCTCTTGGTAGTTATTGGTACCTGGCCCTCTCCATGTGAAATTCTGGTGCATATCAGATTGAAATCTAAACATGTACTCGTCGAGAAACATCACACAAGGCCACTGTTATGATGTCCATAATGCATGCTCACTAATGCAAGCTAACCGCAGAAGACAATGAGTTGTGGTCAGTGGAATAAATCTGACAGGCCTATAAGCATATAAACCAATGTGCTCTAAGCGTCCGAACACTATCTGCCTTGAAACTGTCGTTCTGGTAGTTGAAGAGTGCTGACGACACGGATCTAATGCTGTGCTCCATCTGTTTCTCCTGGCAGTAACTGCAAAATACCGGTCCTCATTCGATGTTGTATTTCACAAGCGACCTGTGTTGTAACGTCTACTCAAATTACGCTCTTCATGGAACCGTTTTGAAAGCTTGGAAAGACACATTGGGCAATTCGAAATACCTCTGATAGTTCACACTGGGTACGTCCACATCCAAAATGGTCGATATTCTACCAACGAAAACATCGTGTAAATGCTTTCTTTGTCCCATAACTAAGCGGTTATTGCATTGAAAGGAATTTAAAGCACTTATGAACAATTTTACTTCTTTACAAACATTCCTTATATACTCCTCTCTTACACTCTGGTCATTGTGACGTAGTATGGGAGCCATCTCATGGTTTCGTGTAATTTATATACTATTCTTCAAAAATTTTGTGATAATTCAATTTTCGAAAATTTTATTTTACAGTTCAATTTCTGATTAGATTAGGGCTTATTAATGTTCCCAATTTAATATATTTTTATGAGAAATTGGCAATTTAAATGCGGTAATTTACATAACAGTTATTTATTTCGTTTCATATTAAAGAAGATATCATACTCTAAATTAAAATCGCTGACGCAAAACTACAAAACATTTGCAATTATAGATTACGTTTCAAATTCAATGAGATTATATTAAGCTATTTTTTAATACAATTCATTTTATCAAAGTACCAAAGAAGTTTTAAAAAAATTGTAGAAAATATTACATAAATATTATCACTTCTTCCAGTGAAAAGCTTTAACAATTATTTAACTAAATCTAATTGGTTAGGTAGAGGATTTAAAAATATATTGTGAAAAAATGTATAAGAAACGTAACGCAAACTTCTGAAACTTTGTTGATTGAGTGCATAAATATTTACTATGAATGCACTATTTCAAAAAATTGTTTTTAAACATTTTAAGGCATACGGCAAGTTCGGTGTTGACTCCACTGATTATCGTTTCTTATACACTTATATTAAATTATTAAAATCGATTAACTAAATATGTCTCTTAAATATGTTTTACTTTACACATGTAACTGTATTAAATTATTGCGTAAAATGTTAGAAAAAAAGCATTGTAACTAAGAACAAAAGAAACTGCCTTACTTTTTTCTTCAAAATTATAAATGTTCTATTACAAATAATACCCAAAACAATAAAATAATCATTTTAACTATTTTTTTTTTCATTTTAATTATAATATCATAACTGAAATAATTTACTTTTAAAGGCAATATTCCAAGTTTATTGTACTCATAAGGCATGTGATACAATATCTGTTTAAAAAGAATGTTCCTCTTAGACATACAAATATACATTTTTATAAAGAACACATAGCTCATCTTTGAGAAAATAAGGGTTTCTGTAAATTATTTATATAGCTTTTTCAGATTACAGCGTCAATATGAATGTATTATAAAGTGCATTATATTGATTTATTATGCAGAAAATGGCACTTATTTCGAACTTTATAACAAACGGTTACGCTATACGGAATTCACACTAATGTCCAGTAAAAATTATATGTATAAATATATAGATAGATATAAAGGTATTTATATATACATATTTCAAGTAATTGTTTTTAACTATGGTTACATACATTTATTTTATCATGATACACAATACTTTTGTAATGTACACGATTGTTTTATTAAAAGGATATGATGAATACAAATAAATTAATATTTGAAAACTAATTGATTTGTATAAAGAAACATTTGTCATTTTTAATCCAACTAAGTAAAAGAGAGAAAAGAATGTGTAATTTAAACAACACCTAATTTAATAAAATAATATATTCCTTCGAAAATACTTGATCTCTTTGTATCAATTTAAAAGTAAATTTACTAGAATATATACCAAATACTTCAATAAATTCTGGTCTCAAAATTTATGCTAACTCTTACCGAATCTTATACAATTTTCCAAACAAACATTTCTATAGAATGACGCTTCACACTGAATGTATATAAAATTATTCCTAGAATATATAATTTGACTTAAATCATCACACTCACCCACATGATAGCATCATGTCACCAGAAATATTAAATATATTTTTTTATGATCTTAAAAATTAACAATTATTTAGGCAAAATGCTAATGCTTGAATTTTTCAAGATTTTAGGAAAAAGACTTGTTCACACTCATTTATTAGTTGTACATATGTTTAGCTTTTTAAGACGTATATAATCTTATACTATTCACAAAAGGATAACTTTTTTTTACTTTTCTTTATTGAATGACATTCAAAAAATAGTTTAAATCATTTATTTAATTTAAGTTTCAAAATATAACTAGGAAATGTGTTCCTTAAAGTTAAATATATTCTGGTAACAGAAAAAATATGTGGAACAAAATACTTTTTTTTAAATATAATATATATTATGATTACCAGCATAGGAATGTATTAAAATTTTATAAAATTTTATTAAAACATTTTCTCTCACCCGTTTTTTCCTCATCCGATGCTATGAATCTGTTGCTAATGAATAACCAAAAAAGTGCATGTTTTGAAATAAATGTATGTCTCTGTAGCAATGTTTGGTAACGATGTATTTATGCCAATATATTACTTGCTTGCTTTTGAGGAAGTAATTCGACAGACAAAAAGTTTTAGTTAGACAGCTTTAATTCAAACAGTTTTAGTTATAGTTTCTCTCTATCATTTTTCTATTTAATAAAATATTAATATCGCCAAATAAAGTTTTAAGTAAATCTAGTTGGTTAGGCGGAAATTTTAAAAACGTATAATTAATAAATGCGTAAGAAAGTTACTGCAAACTTCTCAAACTTTTTTTGTGTGATTACATAATTATTTTAATGCATCAAAAAATTGGTTTTTACCTTAATATATAATGAAAATGATGGTAGGTATTCACTTCATTGATATTTTAACATTCTTATGTTGTTTGATACACAGATTTTAAAATTTTAAATAGATAAACTAAATGTATTTCTTAAAAATGATTTACTTTAAACATGTAAATTTATAAAATTATTGCATAAAATTTTAGAAAAAAGCATTGTTGTACTTCAAAAGAAAAAAAGAAATAGAAAAACAAACCCTTCACTTTTTTTCTCCAACATTATGAATTTTCTATTGTTAATAAATATGAAATAAGTTTATTCAAGTATGGGATGTCATATTATGCTTAGATTTGAATTTTTCAGAATTCAATTCTCTCTCCTTAAGCACGAACATAATTATCTTTAAGCACCGATCATTTATTGTCATAGAAATGGTAGATGTCGAGTATGGTTTCAAGAGATCTAGGATTACATCACTAATTTCCGCTTTTTATCAACCTTTCCAATCATAAGCCAAATCGATAATCTGCGGGACCATCTAGATAGGGATTTTCACAGCAATTTTAATGACACATGTAATCTAATGCAATCGTCCAAGCACTGGAGTCATCATGCCTTTCACTGAAAGAGTTCAGGAATTTAAAGAATTTCCTTCACTTCTCGCAAACGTCCGTTAGAGAAAAAATGGTTGCATTTATTCGTAAATTCAATACAAACGTAAGCATTTCACTTTTAAAATTGTTGTAGAATTACATTCACTATTTTAGGGAAAAGTAATATCATCAAGATATCAGAGGTAGGTTTGGTGAAACAAACTCTAGCATCATGTCCAACTCCCTCAAACAAGTTAAGACTTGGATTAAATATCAGGAGAAAAAGGATTTCCAGCGTTCTTGAATATTTGTTGTCTGAGTTCTTGAATTGTTAAAGTTGTAGGATATATCATGGAACATATTTCCTCTATATAGTAATAAATTGCCATGAAAAAACCAGTTATAACAATATTTTCAAAATTGTAATTATTAGAGTTATAATATAATTTAAAATTATTTTCGAAAAGCTAATTACAAAAGAATAGTAAATAAGATCGAAAAAATTGTAAATTAATTTAATCTTGACAAAGGATAACATTTGGTCTAAATGCTTCATAATTATATAGGTGATAAACAAGGGAAATATTTCTTCAGACGACGTGATTTAGCGAAAATTTTAAAGGTTAACATTTTATATATAGTTGTTGAAGTGTCATGACTTACAAATTTTTAATCCCTATAGTTATCTGAGACTCAAAACAAGATAGAGTGTACACACACATGTAATTTTAGTAAAATACCAAAAATTTGTTTTAACTTTTATTCACTTGATAACTTTGTAAATAATTAAAAATATAGAATTTTGTAAAATTTATTTTCATTTTGAGAGTTTTATTATTTCTATTCTATAAATAACACGTAAATAATTTTACATAATTTGTCAAAGATATTGTTTAATTTACCTTTTCTCGATAAATATCATAGTTTCAATTTATAATAAAAGTCTAATCTTTCGATTTATCTTTCATTAAATTTTATTTCATGTTATGATTTTAAAGTTCAAACATATACAATTAAAATAAAAAAATAAAGTCTTTAAAAATAGGAGTACCTTATTTAACATTATTATTTTAAATAAATCATCTTCATATCCAATGGTGGTTATGCCTGTTTTTTTTAACACCTCTAAAAGGGAATCTACAACACAGCACCATTAGATGGGTGAAAGAACTCCTCCCTGTTGACAACCAACTTTGGCTTGGATCATCATGTTTTCATCTAAAATAGAGACACTGACAAATCTGTTATTAGGCAGATTTTCTATCCAAGAACAGATTGTAACATTAACTCCCTTTCTAGCAAGGGATTTTAAATAGTTTCAATGCTTATCTTATCAAATGCACCTTCAATATCTAAGAAAACAGCTAAAGCAAGTTCCTTAGCCTTAAAGTCCTTCTCCAAAATGAAGGATAAGTTGTAGATGGCAATGTCAGTGGATCTACCAGGTTGATATACATATTGAGAGTCAGAAAGTAGTTTTTCCACTAAATGGACTTCTCTAATATATCTGTCTATCAGCTTTTAAATTTTCTTTTGAAAAAAAGATGTTAAGCTGATAGGTCTAAAAGATATTGCTTCATAGTAATTACCTTTCCCTATTTTAGGAATAAAAATTACTTTTGCATGCCTCCAAGAAATAGGTATATGCCCAAAGGCTATATTTGCCCTAAAAATTCTACAGAGAATTGGAGCAATGCACTGGACTCTTTCAATAAGCAGAGCCTTTACAATACCATCCATTCCTGGCGATTAAATAGTTTAAAGATATTATTGCCGATTTTGTTCGATCATATGTTATGATATTTTTGGCAACATCCCATTTATTTCTACCACAATTTAATGTAGAGAAGTAAAATTAGGAGTTTCATTTATTTCGTTGAAACCTGAAAAGTGAACTCTGAACAGTTCAGCCAGTATCTCTCTCCTAGATTCTGAAAACTTACCATTTGGCAATTTAAGAGTGTTTAGACCACAGATTCTGTCTTAAGACATTATTTTAACGAGTCTTGCAGTAGCTGACACAGTTTTAATGCCAGTACAGTAATTTTGCCAAGAATTATTTTTAGAATTCCTGATAGCTTTATTATAAGTGGTAAGTACCAGTTTATATTTCTGCAACTCACCATTCTTTTTGGCTCTATTAAATAGCTTTTTACATTATCTTTGCAGTTTAATTAACTCTTTAGAACACCAAGGAACTAACCTTTGAGAGTAAGTATTGCTGACATCACAATTCTGATAGTATGTTTGGAGAATGGCACGTTACATGTGATCAACGACGAACTCCAAATCTGCTACCGAAGATAACTTAACGAAGTCAACTTCCTTGAGATCTTCTATATCTTTTTTGTAGGAAGCCCAGTTGGTATTTTTTGGGTTCCTATCTAACACCTCTAGTCTGTTTGCAAATGTGTTCCTTAAAATTATATATTCTGGTAACAGAAAATTATGTAGATCAAATTACTTCTAATCAAATATGATTATAATTACCAGCATAAGTATGTATAATAATAGGATAAAATTTTATTCAAACATTTATCCTAACTCGTTGAAAAACAGTGAAATATCCATAGAAATTGTAGTTGATAAAATGTTGGATTCTATGCATCTTTGATACTAATGAGCAATAAAAAAATAGAGGTTTCAAAAAAATTTTATGTCGCTGTACGTACATTCGGCACACATATATTTATGTCAATATTTCTTGTATACTTTTAAAAATGTAATGAGATAGACACAGTTTTAGTTTGACTGCCAATTGTAAATTCTGATTTCTTTCTTCTACTTTATAAAATTTTAATAACACCAAAAAATAGTTTCAGTGATTCGCAACAACCCAGTTTTAAATAAAAGTTATATACATATAATATTTAAAAATGTGTGTGGCTATTCAAGAGTAAATTATAATTGTGTAATATTGAATTAAAAGTAATCCATTTTACTTAATTTTTTTCGCTTTATTTATAAACATTATGTATTTAGCTGTTAAAGAATCATATTGTCCTTTGCCAAAACCACAGAAACTACATTTTTTAACTATTCTATATTATTTAAGCTTTTAAAATTGTTAAAATCACTTATTTCATTTAAATTTAGTTACAATAGTGCAAATCTTTGTCTTGTCCTTGAAATAACATTTAAAATTTTATTTATAAGTTTTTAATATTCATGAATTATGAGAAAAAGCATATCAATATTTTTAATAGAAGGACATTTTTTGCAAATATTTTCATTGTTCTGGTATTACCTATGTTGTTATGCAGTAAAAAATTATGTTGGTTATTCACAGAAATAAAATTTTAAATTTTCATTTTCGAAAACATAAATATATGCGTTTGTTTTAACTTCTCTGCATCAGTATGTCTTCTTCCATAACTTTTCTTCTTAGACTTAAATTTAGTCTGTTAGTTACTGGACAGGGATAAATTAATTTAGTAATTCAGCGTGAAAATTAAATCAAAAGAGATTCAAATAATACAAATTATGCATGGAGAGAGAGAGAGAGAGAAATTTTAACCAGGAAAATTTGCAATACCCCATTCACTAACCAGGCAGTCGTAGTATTCAACAAATGTTTGGATATTAAAATTTTAAATAGGACATGTTATCAGATCTTGAAATTCTACTCTATTCATGGTTGCACCTTGTTTTAAAAATTATTTTTCCATTTAATGAGATATTTTGATTCAAAATATACGATAAACCTACTAGTTAAATAAATTTTATTGAAGATATTACATTGAAAACAAAATTGCTCATGGTAAAATTGTAAATATTATTTTAAATTATAGCTTGCATTTAAGATTCACTACGATGGTGTCACAAATTATTTTTAAATGAATTTTCAAATATCATTTTGATTACCACCTAAAGTATGTAAAAAATTAGGATAAAATCTTATTAAAACAATTTTCGTTACCCGGTGAAAAAAATAAATTTGAATTAACAAAAACAATTTCGTATTTGATAAAGCGGTTGATTCTGGAAATCAGCTGCTGGTGTCTAAGCAAAAAAGAAAAATACAGAGTGTATGTGTCTATATGAGCATTCTGCAGCCAAACGCTTATATCAATAATACTTGTATAAATTTAAAATATAAAGTGAGAACATGATTTTAATTAGTCTGCCGTTTGATATCCATTTCCAGTTTATAAAAAGTTAATATCAATAAACAAAAAATTTCAAAGTTGCTTAGTAGGGTAATTTTAAATAAAAAAATTATTGATTTTTTTTTTGAAAATTTTTATTTTTAATAAATTATAACAAAGTGTTATTTTCTATTAAAAGCATTCTTTTAGCGCAATTTATACGTATATCATTTTTCCTCACCAGGTATTAGCCAAAAATACATTAATAAATATACAAATTATATAAAAATATCAGTTTTTAGCAAAGCGTCAGAAGATGGTGCTATTAGAAACATGGATAATTAATATTAACTTGTTTCTACTACCGATTGAGACTTAGCAACTGAAAGACCTATATTAATTTTTCATTAAAAACTGATTGTATTAGAAAGTATTATATACATAAAATTTCTGTCAAAAAATTCAAAAATTTAGCTTTAATTTTTAGATTTCATTTAAGATTACAAAGGATTTTAATCTTAAATTTAGAAAAAAATTGGGTTAAAAAATTATAGCCTTAATTTTTTTTATTAGAATTATGTATAACACACCGCAAACGTTTGTAAAAAATTGAATAATATTTACATAAATGGGGGAAAATCGTAAACGAGAAAAAGGGTTTTTCCCTAACCGATGATAACGTGCAAAGTCTTATTTGAAACGCAAATTTTATAAACTGCTGGATTTTCGAAATATGCTGCTACTAAATATGAAAGAAATTTATTAAAAGAATTTAAAAAGTAAAGATTTATCTGTCTGTTTATTAAATCTTTACGAAAAAAATTTTTTCCCAAGATTTCTATGTACTTTTTAAATCATCATACAAACAACTTTCGGTTTAAACTGCGCAGCCATTTTAAGATTTATCCTTTTTCATTAGTTACTAAAATATTAGTAACGTTAAATACACAAATCACTAGCGTGCAATAAGTAACAGAAAGCATTTAAGTGGTTCTCGAAATGGTAATTTTAATCAAGTCATAGTTGACGTCTAATAAATGTCGATATTATGTAAAATAAAATAGTGTGATGTTGAAATAAAAGCAAGGTTTCTGTTCGCAAATTCAGTTCGAAGTAAGTGACAAATATCGGACGAGTTATAATATATTGATATGAATATTTTTAATTTCATTGTATTTTAAAAGATTCGTAAATAATTGTCTTGAATCTCGATTGTGATTTGTTTGCAAAATCAATTTACTAAACATAATGTATAGCAAAAAAATATGATATGTTTAACATCATCATATTAAATATTGCAGTTTTTAATCCCTGGAACAAATTTTAAAAAATACCAATTAACAAAAAAAATTTTATCATGGTTATTATGATGGTTAATATATAGTATGTCCCCAGACGATGCAAACAAAACGTACCACGCCAAGAAATAAAATTATCGGTCTGTACTGGGAAAACACTACTCCACTCATCAAGCAATGCTCTTCGAAGATCCAGTGAACATGTGATAGAAAGTTGACGGGCTGCAATTTGTTCGGACAAGCATGCTTCGCACTTGCTCTATTGGGTTCAAGACCGGTCTGTATTCTGGGAAGACCATGCGGGTGATATCTTGCTAATGAAAGCTATCGTCAAAAATATTTGCACTGGGAGGACGGGTGTTATCATTCATAAAAAAAAATTGTATCAAATATTACATCAATATTATCACTTCTTCCAGTGAAATGCTTTAAAAACTATTTAACTAAATCTAATTGGTTAGGTAGAGGATTTAAAAACATATTACTAATATATATGAAGGAAAGTTATTGCAAACTTCTCAAACTTTGTTTTGTTAGTGCAAAAATATTTGCTGTGAATGCAGTTCTTCAAATAATATTTTTAACCTTCTTAAGACATACGGCACGTTCGGTATTCACTCCAAAAATTATCTTTTCTTATACACTTATATTAAATTATTAAATCGATTAACTAAATATGTCTCTTAAATATGTTTTACTTTACACATGTAACTGTATTAAATTATTGCGTAAAATATTAGAAAAAAAGTATTGTAACTAAGAACAAAAGAAACTTCCTTACTTTTTTCTCCAAAATTATAAATGTTCTCTTACAAATAAAACCCAAAATAATAAAATAATCGTTTTAACTAATTTTTTCATTTTAATTATAATATAATAACTGAAATTAATTCACTTTTAAAGTCATATTCCAAGTTTATTGTACTTATAAGGCATGTGATACAATATCTGTTTAAAAAGAATGTTCCTCTTAGACATACAAATATACATTTTTATAAAGAACACAGAGCTCATCTTTGAGAAAATAAAGATATCCGTTAATTGTTTATATAGCTTTTTCATATTACAGCGTCACTATGAATGTAATATAAAGTGCATTATATTGATTTATTATGCAGAAAATGGCACTTGTTTCGAACTTTATAACAAACGGTTACGCTATACGGAATTCACACTAATGTCCAGTAAAAATTATATGTAGAAATATATAGATAGATATAAAGGTATTTATATATACATATTTCAAGTAATTGTTTTTAACTATGGTTACATACATTTATTTTATCATGATACACAATACTTTTGTAATATACACTATTGTATTTATTAAAAGGATATGATGAATACAAATAAATTAATATTTGAAAACTTATTGACTTGTATAAAGAAACATTAGTCATTTTTAATCCAACTAAGTAAAAGAGAGAAAGGAATGTGTAGTTTAAATAACCTAATTTAATAAAATAATATTTTCCTTCGAAAATACTTCATCTCTTTGTATCAATTTAAAAGTAAATTTACTAAAATATATACCAAATACTTCAATAAATTCTGGTCTCAAATTTTATGCTAAATCTTACCGAATCTTATACAATTTTCCAAACAAACATTTCTATAGAATAACGCTTCACTAAATGTATATAAAATTATTCCTAGATTGTATAATTTGACTTGAATCATCACACTCACCCACAGGATAGCATCATGTCACCAGAAATATTAAATATATTTTTTTATGATCTAAATATATAAGAATTATTTAGACAAAATGCTAATACTTGAATTTTTCAAGATTTTAGGAAAAAGACTTGTCCACACTCATTTATTAGTTGTATATATGTTTAGCTTTTTAAGACGTATATAATCTTATACTATTCACAGAAGAATTACTTTTTTTACTTTTCTTTAGTGAATGACATTCAAAAAGTTGTTTAAATCATTTATTTCATCTAAGTTTGATAATATAACTAGAAAATGTGATCCTTAAAGATAAATATATTCTGGTAACAGAAAAAATATGTGGATCAAAATACTTTTTTTTCAATGTAATTATGATTACCAACATAGGAATGTATTAAAATTGGATAAAATCTTATTAAAACATTTTCCCTCACCCGTTTATTCCTCATTCGATGCCGTGAATCTGTTGCTAATGAATGACCAAAAAGATGCACGTTTTGAAATAAATGTATGTCTCTGTAGCAATGTTTGGTAACGATGTATTTATGCCAATGTATTACTTGCTTGCTTTTGAGGAAGTAATTCGACAGATAAAAAGTTTTAGTTAGACAATTTTAATTCAAACAGTTTTAATTATAGTTTCTGCTATCATTTTTCAATTTAATAAAATATTGATATCGCCAAATAAAGTTTTAAGTAAATCTAGTTGGATATATAGGCGGAAGTTTTAAAAACATATTAATAAATGCGTAAGAAAGTAACTGCAAATTTCTCAAATTTTGTTGCGTGATTACATAAATATTTTAATGCATCAAAAAATTGGTTTTTACCTTAAGATATACTGAAAATGTTGGTTGGTATTCACTTCATTGATATTTAAACATTCTTATGTTGTTTGATACACAGATTTTAAAATTTTAAATAGATAAGCTAAATGTATTTCTTAAATAGGATTTACTTTAAACATGTAAATTTATAAAATTATTGCATAAAATTTTAGAAAAAAGCATTGTTGTACTTCAAAAATAAAAAAAAAGAAAAAAAAAAGAAATAGAAAAACAAACCCTTCACTTTTTTTCTCCAACATTATGAATTTTCTATTGTTAATAAATATGAAATAATTTTATTCAAGTATGGGATGTCATATTATGCTTAGATTTGAATTTCTCAGAATTCAATTTTCTCTCCTTAACTACGCACATAATTATCTTTAAGCACCGATCATTTAGTGTCATAGAAATGCTAGATGTGTCGAGTATGATTTCAAGAGATCTAGGATTAAATCACTAATTTCCACTTTTTATCAACCTTTCCAATCATAAGCCAAATAGATAATCTGCGGGACCATCTAGATAGGGATTTTCACAGCAATTGTCCTGATACATGTAATCTAGTGCAATCGTCCAGGTACTGGAGTCATCATGCCTTTCACTGAAAGAGTTCAGGAATTTAAAGAATTTCCTTCACTTCTCGCAAACGTCCGTTAGAGAAAAAATGGTTGCATTTATTCGTAAATTAAATACAAACGTAAGCATTTCACTTTTAAAATTGTTGTAGAATTACATTCACTATTTTAAGGAAAAGTAATATCATTAAGATATCAGAGGTATGTTTGGTGAAACAATCTCTAGCATCATGTCCAACTCCCTCAAACAAGTTAAGACTTGGTGTAAATATCAGGAGAAAAAGGATTTCCAGCGTTCTTGAATATTTGTTGTCTGAGTTATTGAATTGTTAATGTTGTAGGATGTATCATGGAACATATTTCCTCTATATGGTAAAAAATTGTCATGAAAAAACCAGTTATAACAATATTTCCAAAATTGTAATTATTAGAGTTATAATATAATTTAAAATTATTTTCAAAAAACTAATTAAAAAAGAATAGTAAAAGAGAGCGAAAAAATTGTAAATTAATTTAAACTTGACAGAGGATAACATTTGTCTAAATGCTTCATAATTATATAGGTGATAAACAAGGGAAATATTTCTTCAGACGACGTGATTTAGCGAAAATTTTAAAGGTTAACATTTATATATAGTTGTTGAAGTGTCATGACTTACAAATTTTTAATCCCTATAGTTATCTGAGACTCAAAACAAGATAGAGTGTACACACACATCTAATTTTAGTAAAATACCAAAAATTTGTTTTAACTTTTATTCATTTGATAACTTTGTAAATAATTAAAAAATATAAAATTTTGTAAAATTTATTTTCATTTTGAGAGTTTTATTATTTTTATTCTATAAATAAAACGTAAATAATTTTACATAATTAGTGAAAGATATTGTTTAATTTCCCTTTTCTCGGTAAATATCATAGTTTCAATTTATAATAAAAGTCTAATCTTTCGATTTATCTTTCATTAAATTTTATTTCATGTTATGATTTTAAAGTTCAAACATATACAATTAAAATAAAAAATGAAGTCTTTAAAAATAGGAGTACCTTTTTTAATATTATTATTTTAAATAAATCATCTTCATATCCAATGGGGGTTATGCCTGTTTTTTTTAACACCTGCAAAAGGGAATCTACAACACAGCACCCTTAGATGGTGAAAGAACTCCTCCCTGTTTACAACCAACTTTGGCTATGATCATCATGTTTTCATCTAAAATAGAGACACTGACAAATCTGTTATTATGCAGATTTTCTATCCAAGAACAGATTGTAACATTAACTCCCTTTCTAGCAAGGGATTTTAAATAGTTTCAATGCTTATCTTATCAAATGCACCTTCAATATCTAAGAAAACAGCTAAAGCAAGTTCCTTAGCCTTAAAGTCCTTCTCCAAAATGAAGGATAAGTTGTAGATGGCAATGTCAGTGGATCTACCAGGTTGATATACATATTGAGAGTCAGAAAGTAGTTTTTCCACTAAATGGAATTCTCTAATATATCTGTCTATCAGCTGTTAAATTTTTTTTAGAAAAAAGATGTTAAGCTGAAAGGTCTAAAAGATATTGCTTCATAGTAATTACCTTTCCCTATTTTAGGAATAAAAATTACTTTTGCATGCCTCCAAGAAATAGGTATATGCCCAAAGGCTATATTTGCCCTAAAAATTCTACAGAGAATTGGAGCAATGCACTGGACTCCTTCAATAAGCAGAGACTTTACAATAGCATCCATTGCTGGCGATTTAAATGGTTTAAAGATATTATTGCCGATTTTGTTCGATCATATGTTATGATATTTTTGGCAACATCCCATTTATTTCTACCACAATTTAATATAGAGAAGTAAAATTAGGAGTTTCATTTATTTCGTTGAAACCTGAAAAGTGAACCCTGAACAGTTCAGCCAGTATCTCTCTCCTAGATTCTGAAAACTTACCATTTGGCAATTTAAGAGTGTTTAGACCACAGATCCAGTCTTTAGACCACAGATCCAGTCTTTAGACATTATTTTAACGAGTCTTGCAGTAGCAGACACAGTTGTAATGCCAGTACAGTAATTTTGCCAAGAATTATATTTAGAATTCCTGATAGCTTTATTATAAGTGGTAAGTACCAGTTTATGTTTCTGCAACTCACCATTCTTTTTGGCTCTATTAAATAGCTTTTTACTATTTCTTCGCAGTTTATTTAACTCTTTAGAACACCAAGGAACTAGCCTTTGAGAGCAAGTATTGCTGACATCACAATTCTGATAGTATATTTGGAGAATGGCATGTAAGATGTGTTCAACGACGAACTCCAAATCTGCTACCGAAGATAACTTAACGAAGTCAACTTCCTTGAGGAGATCTTCTATATCTTTTTTGTAGGAAGCCCAGTTGGTATTTTTTGGACTCCTATCTAACACCTCTAGTCTGTTTACAAATGTGTTCGTTAAAATTATATATTCTGGTAACAGAAAATTATGTTGATCAAATTACTTCTAATCAAATATAATTATAATTACCAGCATAAGTATGTATAATAATAGGATAAATTTTATTCAAACATTTATCCTCACCCGTTGAAAAACAGTGAAATGTCCATAGAAATTGTAGTTGCTAAAATGTTGGATTCTATGTTTCTTTGATACTAATGAGCAATAAAAAAAATAGAGGTTTCGAAGAAATTTTATGTCGATGTAGGTACATTCGGCACACGTATATTTATGTCAATATTTCTTGTATACTTTTAAAAATGTAATGAGATAGATACAGTTTTAGTTTGACTGCAAACTGTAAATTCTGATTTCCTTCTTCTATTTTATAAAATTTTAATATCACCAAAAAATAGTTTCAGTGATTCTCAACAACCCAGTTTTAAATAAAAGTTGTATACATATAATATTTAAAAATGTGTGTGGCTATTCAAGAGTAAATTATAATTGTGTAATATTGAATTAAAAGTAATCCTTTTAACGTAATTTTTTTCACTTTATTTATAAACATTATGTATTTAGCTGTTAAAGAATCATATTGTCCTTTGCCAAAACCACAGAAACTACATTTTTTAATTATTCTACATTATTTAAGCTTTTAAAATTGTTAAAATCACTTATTTCATTTAAATTTAGTTACAATAGTGCAAATATTTGTCTTGTCCTTGAAATAACATTTAAAATTTTATTTATAAGTTTTTAATATTCATGAATTATGAGAAAAAGCATATCAATATTTTTAATAGAAGGACATTTTTTGCAAATATTTTTATTGTTCTGGTATTACCTATGTTGTTATGCAGTAAAAAATTATGTTGGTTATTCACAGAAATAAAATTTTAAATTTTCATGTTCGAAAACATAAATACATGCGTTTGTTTTAACTTCTCTGCATCAGTATGTCTTCTTCCATAACTTTTCTTCTTAGACTTAAATTTACTGGACTAGTTACTGGACAGGGATAAATTAATTTAGTAATTCAGCGTGAAAATTAAATCAAAAGATATTCAAATAATACAAATTATGCATGGAGAGAGAGAGAGAGAGAAATTTTAACCAGGAAAATTTGCAATGTCCCATTCACTAACCAGGCAGTCGTAGTATTCAACAAATGTTTGGATATTAAAATTTTAAATAGGACATGTTATCAGATCTTGAAATTCTACTCTATTCATGGTTGCACCTTGTTTTAAAAAATATTTTTCCATTTAATGAGATATTTTGATTCAAAATATACGATAAACCTACTAGTTAAATAAATTTTATTGAAGATATTACATTGAAAACAAAATTGCTCATGGTAAAATTGTAAATATTATTTTAAATTATAGCTTGCATTTAAAATTCACTACGATGGTGTCACAAATTATTTTTAAATGAATTTTCAAATATCATTTTGATTACCACCTAAAGTATGTAAAAAATTAGGATAAAATCTTATTAAAACAATTTTCGTTACCCGGTGAAAAAAATAAATTTGAATTAACAAAAACAATTTCGTATTTGATAAAGCGGTTGATTCTGGAAATCAGCTGCTGGTGTCTAAGCAAAAGGAAAAAAGAAAAATACAGAGTGTATGTGTCTGTATGAGCATTCTGCAGCCAAACGCTTATATCAATAATACTTGTATAAATTTAAAATATAAAGTGAGAACATGATTTTAATTAGTCTGTCGTTTGATATCCATTTCCAGTTTATAAAAAGTTAATATCAATAAACAAAAAATTTCAGTGTTGCTTAGTAGGGTAATTTTAAATAATAAATTTATTGATTTTTTTTTTTGAAAATTTTTATTTTAAATAAATTATAACAAAGTGTTATTTTCTATTAAAAGCATTCTTTTAGCGCAATTTATACTTATATCATTTTTCCTCACCAGGTATTAGCCAAAAATACATTAATAAATATACAAATTATATAAAAATATCAGTTTTTAGCAAAGCGTCAGAAGATGGTGCTATTAGAAACATGGATAATTAATATTAACTTGTTTCTACTACCGATTGAGACTTAGCAACTGAAAGACCTATATTAATTTTTCATTAAAATCTGATTTTATTAGAAAGTATTATAAACATAAAATTTCTGTCAAAAAATTCAAAAATTTAGCTTTAATTTTTAGATTTCATTTAAGATTACAAAGGATTTTAATCTTAAATTTAGAAAAAAATTGGGTTAAAAAAATATAGCCTTAATTTTTTTTATTAGAACCATGTATAACACACCGCAAACGTTTGTAAAAAATTGAATAATATTTACATAAATGGGAGAAAATCGTAAACGAGAAAAAGGGTTTTTCCCAAACCGATGATAACGTGCAAAGTCTTATTTGAAACGCAAATTTTATAAACTGCTGGATTTTCGAAATATACTGCTACTAAATATGAAAGAAATTTATTAAAAGAATTTCAAACGTAAAAATTTATCTGTCTGTTTATTAAATCTTTACGAAAAGAATTTTTTCCCAAGATTTCTATGTACTTTTTAAATCATCATACAAACAACTTTCGGTTTAAACTGCGCAGCCATTTTAAGATTTATCCTTTTTCATTAGTTACTAAAATATTAGTAACGTTAAATACACAAATCACTAGCGTGCAATAAGTAACAGAAAACATTTAAGTGGTTCTCGAAATGGTAATTTTAATCAAGTCATAGTTGACGTCTAATAAATGTCGATATTATGTAAAATAAAATAGTATGATGTTGAAATAAAAGCATGGTTTCTGTTCGCAAATTCAGTTCGAAGTAAGTGACAAATATCGGACGAGTTATAATATATTGATATGAATAATTTTAATTTCATTGTATTTTAAAAGATTCGTAAATAATTGTCTTGAATCTCGATTGTGATTTGTTTGCAAAATCAAATTACTAAACATAATGTATAGCAAAAAAATACGATATGTTTAACATCATCATATTAAATATTGCAGTTTTTAATCCCTGGAACAAATTTTAAAAAATAACAATTAACAAAAAAAATTTTATCATGGTTATTATGATGGTTAATATATAGTATGTCCCATGACGATGCAAACAAAACGTACCACGCCAAGAAATAAAATTATCGGTCTGAACTGGGAAAATATTACTCCACTCATCAAGCAATGCTCTTCGAAGATCCAGTGAACATGTGATAGAAAGTTGACGGGCGGCAATTTGTTCGGTCAAGCATGCTTCGCTTGTTTGTTTGTTTGTTTGTTTGTCGCTCAACGGTCATTTTTTGCACACGAGGGCTAATTAGACCGGGACCTACGGTTTAAAGTGGATTCCGAACCACTACAAACATCCATGCCCAAGGTGGGATTCGAACCCACGAACTGTTGAACCGAAGGCAAGAGCGCTATCCATTCGGCTGCCAGCTCGGCCAAGCATGCTTCGCACTTGCTCTATTGGGTTCAAGACCGGTCTGTATTCTGGGAAGACCATGCGGGTGATATCTTGCTAATGAAAGCTATCGTCAAAAATATTTGCACTGGGAGGACGGGTGTTATCATTCATAAAAAAAAATTGTATCAAATATTACATAAATATTATCACTTCTTCCAGTGAAAAGCTTTAAAAATTATTTAACTAAATCTAATTGGTTAGGTAGAGGATTTAAAAACATATTACTAATATATATGAAGGAAAGTTATTGCAAACTTCTCAAACTTTGTTTTGTTAGTGCAAAAATATTTGCTATGAATGCAGTTCTTCAAATAATATTTTTAACCTTCTTAAGACATACGGCAAGTTCGGTATTCACTCCAAAAATTATCTTTTCTTATACACTTATATTAAATTATTAAATCGATTAACTAAATATGTCTCTTAAATATGTTTTACTTCACACATGTAACTGTATTAAATTATTGCGTAAAATATTAGAAAAAAAGTATTGTAACTAAGAACAAAAGAAACTTCCTTACTTTTTTCTCCAAAATTATAAATGTTCTCTTACAAATAAAACCCAAAATAATAAAATAATCGTTTTAACTAATTTTTTCATTTTAATTATAATATAATAACTGAAATTAATTCACTTTTAAAGGCAATATTCCAAGTTTATTGTACTTATAAGGCATGTGATACAATATCTGTTTAAAAAGAATGTTCCTCTTAGACATACAAATATACATTTTTATAAAGAACACATAGCTCATCTTTGAGAAAATAAGGATATCCGTTAATTATTTATATAGCTTTTTCATATTACAGCGTCACTATGAATGTAATATAAAGTGCATTATATTGATTTATTATGCAGAAAATGGCACTTGTTTCGAACTTTATAACAAACGGTTACGCTATACGGAATTCACACTAATGTCCGGTAAAAATTATATGTATAAATATATAGATAGATATAAAGGTATTTATATATACATATTTCAAGTAATTGTTTTTAACTATAGTTGAATACATTTATTTTATCATGATACACAATACTTTTGTAATATACACTATTGTATTTATTAAAAGGATATGATGAATACAAATAAATTAATATTTGAAAACTTATTGACTTGTATAAAGAATGATTAGTCATTTTTAATCCAACTAAGTAAAAGAGAGAAAGGAATGTGTAGTTTAAATAACCTAATTTAATAAAATAATATTTTCCTTCGAAAATACTTCATCTCTTTGTATCAATTTAAAAGTAAATTTACTAAAATCTATACCAAATACTTCAATAAATTCTGGTCTCAAAATTTATGCTAAATCTTACCGAATCTTTTACAATTTTCCAAACAAACATTTCTATAGAATGACGCTTCACTCTAAATGTATATAAAATTATTCCTAGAATGTATAATTTGACTTGAATCATCACACTCACCCACATGATAGCATCATGTCACCAGAAATATTAAATATATTTTTTTATGATCTAAATAATTAAGAATTATTTAGACAAAATGCTAATACTTGAATTTTTCAAGATTTTAGGAAAAAGACTTGTTCACACTCATTTATTAGTTGTATATATGTTTAGCTTTTTAAGACGTATATAATCTTATACTATTCACAGAAGAATTACTTTTTTTACTTTTCTTTAGTGAATGACACTCAAAAAGTTGTTTAAATCATTTATTTCATCTAAGTTTGATAATATAACTAGAAAATGTGATCCTTAAAGATAAATATATTCTGGTAACAGAAAAAATATGAGGATCAAAATACTTTTTTCAATGTAATTATGATTACCAACATAGGAATGTATTAAAATTGGATAAAATCTTAATAAAACATTTTCCCTCACCCGTTTTTTCCTCATTCGATGCCGTGAATCTGTTGCTAATGAATAACCAAAAAGATGCACGTTTTGAAATAAATGTATGTCTCTGTAGCAATGTTTGGTAACGATGTATTTATGCCAATGTATTACTTGCTTGCTTTTGAGGAAGTAATTCGACAGAAAAAAAGTTTTAGTTAGACAATTTTAATTCAAACAGTTTTAATTATAGTTTCTGCTATCATTTTTCAATTTAATAAAATATTAATATCGCCAAATAAAGTTTTAAGTAAATCTAGTTGGTTAGGCGGAAGATTTTAAAAACATATTAATAAATGCGCGTAAGAAAGTTACTGCAAATTTCTCAAATTTTGTTGTGTGATTACATAAATATTTTAATGCATCAAAAAATTGGTTTTTATCTTAAGATATACTGAAAATGTTGTTTGGTATTCACTTCATTGATATTTTATCATTCTTATGTTGTTTGATACACAGATTTTAAAATTTTAAATAGATAAGCTAAATGTATTTCTTAAATAGCATTTATTTTAAACATATAAATTTATAAAATTATTGCATAAAATTTTAGAAAAAAGCATTGTTGTACTTCAAAAGAAAAAAAGAAATAGAAAAACAAACCCTTCACTTTTTTTCTCCATCATTATGAATTTTCTATTGTTAATAAATATGAAATAATTTTATTCAAGTATGGAATGTCATATTATGCTTAGATTTGAATTTTTTAGAATTCAATCCTCTCTCTTTAAGCACGAACATAATTATCTTTAAGCACCGATCATTTAGTGTCATAGAAATGGTAGATGTGTCGAGTATGATTTCAAGAGATCTAGGATTAAATCACTAATTTCCACTTTTTATCAACCTTTCCAATCATAAGCCAAATAGATAATCTGCGGGACCATCTAGATAGGGATTTTCACAGCAATTTTCCTAATACATGTAATCTAGTGCAATCGTCCAGGCACTGGAGTCATCATGCCTTTCACTGAAAGAGTTCAGGAATTTAAAGAATTTCCTTCACTTCTCGCAAACGTCCGTTAGAGAAAAAATGGTTGCATTTATTCGTAAATTAAATACAAACGTAAGCATTTCACTTTTAAAATTGTTGTAGAATTACATTCACTATTTTAAGGAAAAGTAATATCATTAAGATATCAGAGGTAGGTTTGGTGAAACAATCTCTAGCATCATGTCCAACTCCCTCAAACAAGTTACGACTTGGTGTAAATATCAGGAGAAAAAGGATTTCCAGCGTTCTTGAATATTTTTTGTCTGAGTTCTTGAATTGTTAAAGTTGTAGGATATATCATGGAACATATTTCCTCTATATGGTAATAAATTGCCATGAAAAGCCAGTCATAACAATATTTTCAAAATTGTAATTATTAGAGTTATAATATAATTTAAAATTATTTTCGAAAAGCTAATTACAAAAGAATAGTAAATCAGAGCGAAAAAAATGTAAATTAATTTAATCTTGACAAAGGATAACATTTGTCTAAATGCTTCATAATTATATAGGTGATAAACAAGGAAAATATTTCTTCAGACGACGTGATTTAGCGAAAATGTTAATGGTTAACATTTTATATATAGTTGTTGAAGTGTCATGACTTACAAATTTTTAATCCCTATAGTTATCTGAGACACAAAACAAGATAGAGTGTACACACACATGTAATTTTAGTAAAATACCAAAAATTTGTTTTAACTTTTATTCTCTTGATAACTTTGTAAATAATTAAAAATATAGAATTTTGTAAAATTTATTTTCATTTTGAGAGTTTTATTATTTCTATTCTATAAATAACACGTAAATAATTTTACATAATTTGTCAAAGATATTGTTTAATTTCCCTTTTCTCGATAAATATCATAGTTTCAATTTATAATAAAAGTCTAATCTTTCGATTTATCTTTCATTAAATTTTATTTCATGTTATGATTTTAAAGTTCAAACATATACAATTAAAATAAAAAATAAAGTCTTTAAAAATAGGAGTACCTTTTTACATATTATTATTTTAAATAAATCATCTTCATATCCAATGGTGGTTATGCCTGTTTTTTTAACACCTCTAAAAGGGAATCTACAAACAGCACCATTAGATGGTGAAAGAACTCCTCCCTGTTGACAACCAACTTTGGCTTGGATCATCATGTTTTCATCTAAAATAGAGACACTGACAAATCTGTTATTAGGCAGATTTTCTATCCAAGAACAGATTGTAACATTAACTCCCTTTCTAGCAAGGGATTTTATATAGTTTCAATGCTTATCTTATCAAATGCACCTTCAATATCTAAGAAAACAGATAAAGCAAGTTCCTTAGCCTTAAAGTCCTTCTCCAAAATGAAGGATAAGTTGTAGATGGCAATGTCAGTGGATCTACCAGGTTGATATACATATTGAGAGTCAGAAAGTAGTTTTTCCACTAAATGGAATTCTCTAATATATCTGTCTATCAGCTTTTAAATTTTCTTTTGAAAAAAAGATGTTAAGCTGATAGGTCTAAAAGATATTGCTTCATAGTAATTACCTTTCCCTATTTTAGGAATAAAAATTACTTTTGCATGCCTCCAAGAAATAGGTATATGCCCAAAGGCTATATTTGCCCTAAAAATTCTACAGAGAATTGGAGCAATGCACTGGACTCTTTCAATAAGCAGAGCCTTTACAATACCATCCATTCCTGGCGATATAAATGGTTTAAAGATTTTATTGCCGATTTTGTTCGATCATATGTTATGATATTTTTGGCAACATCCCATTTATTTCTACCACAATTTAATGTAGAGAATTAAAATTAGGAGTTTCATTTATTTCGTTGAAACCTGAAAAGTGAACTCTGAACAGTTCAGCCAGTATCTCTCTCCTAGATTCTGAAAACTTACCATTTGGCAATTTAAGAGTGTTTAGACCACAGATTCTGTCTTTAGACATTATTTTAACGAGTCTTGCAGTAGCAGACACAGTTTTAATGCCAGTACAGTAATTTTGCCAAGAATTATTTTTAGAATTCCTGATAGCTTTATTATAAGTGGTAAGTACCAGTTTATGTTTCTGCAACTCACCATTCTTTTTGGCTCTATTAAATAGCTTTTTACATTATCTTTGCAGTTTAATTAACTCTTTAGAACACCAAGGAACTAACCTTTGAGAGCAAGTATTGCTGACATCACAATTCTGAGGGTATGTTTGGAGAATGGCATGTTACATGTGATCAACGACGAAATCCAAATCTGCTACCGAAGATAACTTAACGAAGTCAACTTCCTTGAGGAGATCTTCTATATCTTTTTTGTAGGAAGCCCAGTTGGTATTTTTTGGGTTTCTATCTAACACCTCTAGTCTGTTTGCAAATGTGTTCCTTAAAATTATATATTCTGGTAACAGAAAATTATGTAGATCAAATTACTTCTAATCAAATATGATTATAATTACCAGCATAAGTATGTATAATAATAGGATAAAATTTTATTCAAACATTTATCCTCACCCGTTGAAAAACAGTGAAATATCCATAGAAATTGTAGTTGATAAAATGTTGGATTCTATGCATCTTTGATACTAATAAACAATAAAAAAATAGAGGTTTCAAAAAAATTTTATGTCGCTGTACGTACATTCGGCACACATATATTTATAACAATATTTCTTGTATACTTTTAAAAATGTAATGAGATAGACACAGTTTTAGTTTGACTGCCAATTGTAAATTCTGATTTCCTTCTTCTATTTTATAAAATTTTAATAACGCCAAAAAATAGTTTCAGTGATTCGCAACAACCCAAATTTAAAAAAAAGTTATATACATATAATATTTAAAAATGTGTGTGGCTATTCAAGAGTAAATTATAATTGTGTAATATTGAATTAAAAGTAATCCATTTTACTTAATTTTTTTCGCTTTATTTATAAACATTATGTATTTAGCTGTTAAAGAATCATATTGTCCTTTGCCAAAACCACAGAAACTACATTTTTTAACTATTCTATATTATTTAAGCTTTTAAAATTGTTAAAATCACTTATTTCATTTAAATTTAGTTACAATAGTGCAAATCTTTGTCTTGTCCTTGAAATAACATTTAAAATTTTATTTATAAGTTTTTAATATTCATGAATTATGAGAAAAAGCATATCAATATTTTTAATAGAAGGACATTTTTTGCAAATATTTTCATTGTTCTGGTATTACCTATGTTGTTATGCAGTAAAAAATTATGTTGGTTATTCACAGAAATGAAATTTTAAATTTTCATGTTCGAAAACATATATATATGCATTTGTTTTAACTTCACTGCATCAGTATGTCTTCTTCCATATAACTTTTCTTCTTAGACTTAAATTTAGTCTGTTAGTTACTGGACAGGGATAAATTAATTTAGTAATTCAACGTGAAAATTAAATCAAAAGAGATTCAATAATACAAATTATGCATGGAGAGAGAGAGAAATTTTAACCAGGAAAATTTGCAATGTCCCATTCACTAACCAGGCAGTCGTAGTATTCAACAAATGTTGAGATATTAAAATTTTAAATAGGACATGTTATCAGATCTTGAAATTCTACTCTATTCATGGTTGCAACTTGTTTTAAAAATTATTTTTCCATTTAATGAGATATTTTGATTCAAAATATACGATAAACCTACTAATTATATAAGTTTTATTGAAGATATTACATTGAAAACAAAATTGCTCATGGTAAAATTGTAAATATTATTTTAAATTATAGCTTGCATTTAAGATTCACTGCGATGGTGTCACAAATTATTTTTAAATGAATTTTCAAATATCATTTTGATTACCACCTAAAGTATGTAAAAAATTAGGATAAAATCTAATTAAAACAATTTTCGTTACCCGGTGAAAAAAATAAATTTGAATTAACAAAAACAATTTCGTATTTGATAAAGCGGTTGATTCTGGAAATCAGCTGCTGGTGTCTAAGCAAAAAAGAAAAATACAGAGTGTATGTGTCTGTATGAGCATTCTGCAGCCAAACGCTTATATCAATAATACTTGTATAAATTTAAAATATAAAGTGAGAACATGATTTTAATTAGTCTGCCGTTTGATATCCATTTCCAGTTTATAAAAAGTTAATATCAATAAACAAAAAATTTCAGTGTTGCTTAGTAGGGTAATTTTAAATAATAAATTTATTGATTTTTTTTTGAAAATTTTTTATTTAAATAAATTATAACAAAGTGTTATTTTCTATTAAAAGCATTCTTTTAGCGCAATTTATACTTATATCATTTTTCCTCACCAGGTATTAGCCAAAAATACATTAATAAATATACAATTTATATAAAAATATCAGTTTTTAGCAAAGCGTCAGAAGATGGTGCTATTAGAAACATGGATAATTAATATGAACTTGTTTCTACTACCGATTGAGACTTAGCAACTGAAAGACCTATATTAATTTTTCATTAAAATATGATTTTATTAGAAAGTATTATATACATAAAATTTCTGTCAAAAAATTCAAAAATTTAGCTTTAATTTTTAGATTTCATTTAAGATTACAAAGGATTTTAATCTTAAATTTAGAAAAAAATTGGGTTAAAAAAATATAGCCTTAATTTTTTTTATTAGAACCATGTATAACACACCGCAAACGTTTGTAAAAAATTGAATAATATTTACATAAATGGGGGAAAATCGTAAACGAGAAAAAGGGTTTTTCCCTAACCGATGATAACGTGCAAAGTCTTATTTGAAACGCAAATTTTATAAACTGCTGGATTTTCGAAATATGCTGCTACTAAATATGAAAGAAATTTATTAAAAGAATTTCAAACGTAAAGATTTATCTGTCTGTTTATTAAATCTTTACGAAAAAAATTTTTTCCCAAGATTTCTATGTACTTTTTAAATCATCATACAAACAACTTTCGGTTTTAACTGCGCAGCCATTTTAAGATTTATCCTTTTTCATTAGTTAATGAAATATTAGTAACGTTAAATACATAAATCACTAGCGTGCAATAAGTAACAGAAAATATTTAAGTGGTTCTCGAAATGGTAATTTTAATCAAGTCATAGTTGACGTCTAATAAATGTCGATATTATGTAAAATAAAATAGTGTGATGTTGAAATAAAAGCATGGTTTCTGTTCGCAAATTCAGTTCGAAGTAAGTGACAAATATCGGACGAGTTATGATATATTGATATGAATATTTTTAATTTCATTGTATTTTAAAAGATTCGTAAATAATTGTCTTGAATCTCGATTGTGATTTGTTTGCAAAATCAATTTACTAAACATAATGTATAGCAAAAAAATACGATATGTTTAACATCATCATATTAAATATTGCAGTTTTTAATCCCTGGAACAAATTTTAAAAAATACCAATTAACAAAAAATTTTCTATCATGGTTATTATGATGGTTAATATATAGTATGTCCCCAGACGATGCAAACAAAACGTACCACGCCAAGAAATAAAATTATCGGTCTGAACTGGGAAAACATTACTCCACTCATCAAGCAATGCTCTTCGAAGATCCAGCGAACATGTGATAGAAAGTTGACGGGCTGCAATTTGTTCGGTCAAGCATGCTTCGCACTTGCTCTATTGGGTTCAAGATTGGTCTGTATTCTGGGAAGGCCATGCGGGTGATATCTTGCTAATGAAAGCTATCGTCAAAAATATTTGCACTGGGAGGACGGGTGTTATCATTCATAAAAAAAAATTGTATCAAATATTACATAAATATTATCACTTCTTCCAGTGAAAAGCTTTAAAAATTATTTAACTAAATCTAATTGGTTAGGTAGAGGATTTAAAAACATATTACTAATATATATGAAGGAAAGTTATTGCAAACTTCTCAAACTTTGTTTTGTTAGTGCAAAAATATTTGCTGTGAATGCAGTTCTTCAAATAATATTTTTAACCTTCTTAAGACATACGGCAAGTTCGGTATTCACTCCAATAATTATCTTTTCTTATACACTTATATTAAATTATTAAATCGATTAACTAAATATGTCTCTTAAATATGTTTTACTTCACACATGTAACTGTATTAAATTATTGCGTAAAATATTAGAAAAAAAGTATTGTAACTAAGAACAAAAGAATCTTCCTTACTTTTTTCTCCAAAATTATAAATGTTCTCTTACAAATAAAATCCTAAATAATAAAATAATCGTTTTAACTAATTTTTTCATTTTAATTATAATATAATAACTGAAATTAATTCACTTTTAAAGGCAATATTCCAAGTTTATTGTACTTATAAGGCATGTGATACAATATCTGTTTAAAAAGAATGTTCCTCTTAGACATACAAATATACATTTTTATAAAGAACACATAGCTCATCTTTGAGAAAATAAGGATATCCGTTAATTATTTATATAGCTTTTTCATATTACAGCGTCACTATGAATGTAATATAAAGTGCATTATATTGATTTATTATGCAGAAAATGGCACTTGTTTCGAACTTTATAACAAACGGTTACGCTATACGGAATTCACACTAATGTCCAGTAAAAATTATATGTATAAATATATAGATAGATTTAAAGGTATTTATATATACATATTTCAAGTAATTGTTTTTAACTATGGTTACATACATTTATTTTATCATGATACACAATACTTTTGTAATATACACTATTGTATTTATTAAAAGGATATGATGAATACAAATAAATTAATATTTGAAAACTTATTGACTTGTATAAAGAATGATTAGTCATTTTTAATCCAACTAAGTAAAAGAGAGAAAGGAATGTATAGTTTAAATATCCTAATTTAATAAAATAATATTTGGTTAGGTAGAGGATTTAAACTTCATCTCATTGTATCAATTTAAAAGTAAATTTACTAAAATATTTACCAAATACTTCAATAAATTCTGGTCTCAAAATTTATGCTAAATCTTACCGAATCTTATACAATTTTCCAAATAAACATTTCTATAGAATGACGCTTCACTAAATGTATATAAAATTATTCCTAGAATGTATAATTTGACTTGAATCATCGCACTCACCCACATGATAGCATCATGTCACCAGAAATATTAAATATATTTTTTTTTATGATCTAAATAATTAAGAATTATTTAGACAAAATGCTAATACTTGAATTTTTCAAGATTTTAGGAAAAAGACTGGTTCACACTCATTTATTAGTTGTATATATGTTTAGATTTTTAAGACGTATATAATCTTATACTATTCACAGAAGAATTACTTTTTTTACTTTTCTTTAGTGAATGACATTCAAAAAGTTGTTTAAATCATTTATTTCATTTAAGTTTGATAATATAACTAGAAAATGTGATCCTTAAAGTTCAATATATTCTGGTAACAGAAAAAATATGTGGATCAAAATACTTATTTTTAATGTAATTATGATTACCAACATAGGAATGTATTAAAATTGGCTAAAATCTTATTAAAACATTTTCCGTCACCCGTTCATTCCTCATTCAATGTCGTGAATCTGTTGCTAATGAATAACCAAAAAGATGCACGTTTTGAAATAAATGTATGTCTCTGTAGCAATGTTTGGTAACGATGTATTTATGCCAATGTATTACTTGCTTGCTTTTGAGAAAGTAATTCAACAGATAAAAAGTTTTAGTTAGACAATTTTAATTCAAACAGTTTTAATTATAGTTTCTGCTATCATTTTTCTATTTAATAAAATATTAATTTCGCCAAATAAAGTTTTAAGTAAATCTAGTTGTTTAGGCGGAAGTTTTAAAAACATATTAATAAATGCGTAAGAAAGTTACTGCAAATTTCTCAAATTTTGTTGTGTGATTACATAAATATTTTAATGCATCAAAAAATTGGTTTTTACCTTAAGATATACTGAAAATGTTGGTTGGTATTCACTTCATTGATATTTTAACATTCTTATGTTGTTTGATACATAGATTTTAAAATTTTAAATAGATAAGCTAAATGTATTTCTTAAATAGGATTTACTTTAAACATATAAATTTATAAAACTATTGCATAAAATTTTAGAAAAAAGCATTGTTGTACTTCAAAAGAAAAAAAGAAATAGAAAAACAAACCCTTCACTTTTTTTCTCCAACATTATGAATTTTCTATTGATAATTAATATGAAATAAGTTTATTCAAGTATGGGATGTCATATTATGCTTAGATTTGAATTTTTCAGAATTCAATTCTCTCTCCTTAAGCACGCACATAATTATCTTTCAGCACCGATCATTTAGTGTCAGAGAAATGGTAGATGTCGAGTATGGTTTCAAGAGATCTAGGATTAAATCACTAATTTCCACTTTTTATCAACCTTTCCAATCATAAGCCAAATAGATAATCTGTGGGACCATCTAGATAGGGATTTTCACAGCAATTTTCCTGATACATGTAATCTAGTGCAATCGTCCAGGCACTGGAGTCATCATGCCTTTCACTGAAAGAGTTCAGGAATTTAAAGAATTTCCTTCACTTCTCGCAAACGTCCGTTAGAGAAAAAATGGTTGCATTTATTCGTAAATTAAATACAAACGTAAGCATTTCACTTTTAAAATTGTTGTAGAATTACATTCACTATTTTAAGGAAAAGTAATATCATTAAGATTCAGAGAATTTTTGTCGATTTTAAGTAAAATAAAATAGTGTGATGTTGAATTAAAGCCATGGTTTCTGATCAAACATTACATAAAACATCTTTATCGCACCATATATTTGGAAACAAATACATTGCATAGTAAAGAAAGACAGTGCTTTAGAAAGCGCCATCAACAGGTAATATTTTATAAATTGCAATGATAACTAATTTTAATTTCTAGTAACTCTTGATTTAAAAACTTTAATCGCATTTCAATTTTGTGAAAAATCATAGGCTCTCGTAATTAATTAACTTTCCGCAACCAAACATAACCCAACGCTAAATATCATAAAATGTTTCAAAGTTTCTTAACATTAAAATTGCAAATAATTAATTGAGTGTTGATATCAACTAAGCATCTTTAAAGAATTAAAACTTATTTATGTTTCAGAAAATGTGGTATATAACATGGGAATCAGTCTATAAACGGTACAAAGTTAATTTTAACAATATACAATAACTTCAGAAGGAATGTTGACAAAATAGTAATATTTAAAAATGCCAAATAAAAATCACCTTAGAATCAATTTTTTATTGATAGCCTTTTGCGATTGGAATTTTACTCAATTTTATGACAAAATTTATTTACTAAGTTGAATTGCTTAAAATGTAATTGTTTTGGAGAGATTATTAAATATAATACCTTGGAAATTGAAATATCTGATTGAAAACTATTAAAAATATTTTTTATCTTTCCAACTTTCCTATTACCTTCAATCATATTTTAACACAATTTTTTGATAATGTATATTCTTGAAAATGTATGTCTACATAAAAATATATTAAAAATTTATAAAACAAGTTGCTTTATCCTCAATTAAAAATATCTTGAAAACATCAGAATTTTGTCCAACCAGAGAATATATTTTTGTCTGTTTTTAATAAATATGAAAAAATATTGTAACCAACTGAAACTTAACTGTGTTTCGGTATAGAAATTTTCTATATGAATATACGTTGTTTTTATTTAACTCTTTTTATAATTTTATGGAATTTGAGCAGGGTTATTTCATTGCTGTTCATTTAAGATTTTTATTTTCATTTGATTTTTTCTTTCGAAGCTTTTCTTAGATACTTTTTTATATGAAATAGTAATTCCAGTCCACGTAGCTGCGTTTCAAGATGAAACAACTATTAAGTATTGTAACAGTAATGAAAGCTACCCAATGCTTGAGGTTAGTAAAATATGTTATATTGATACTGTAAATCATAATTTGTAAACGTAAAAATGTTTAATACTAATAACAAGAAAAATTGTAAAAATAAACAGTTACAGCATGCCAAAAATGAGATGCAGCAGAATTAGATGGCGAGGATTGAAATATCTAATCGATAAATGACGTCATCTTAGAGATTCTTCTATTATCTATTATATTCTATCGTATAAAAATAGTTATATAAGAAATGTCATGTAAAAGAAAAGGATAATTTCAAGGATTTTGCTGAAACTAATGAAACTATTCTTAAAATAGTGTGGTAAACAGAAAACTCTGAGTTTGAGACTGTAATAATATCAGGTTTTATACAGTTGAAAGTGTACGTACATGGTTTGGAGACACAGATTTGAATTTACCGTTTTCCAATTGCGAGCAAGCTCACCTGACTTTACCAATAAAATATCTCTGACATGATAATGATCTTGGCTATATGTTGCATGGAACATGCGTAATTTTCTCAAGGAGCCATGGCATTCTAGCCAGTATGTCTCAGTCTCCAAGTGAACATCGTTAGGAACCTAACTGATTACCTACCTATAATTCTCGAGCAGTCCACTCTTAGATAATTGGTTACTCTGGCTTTTGAGAGGTGGCTACATTAAGATGACTGTTCAGAGTTTTTCGATAAACACTCAAAATGCATTGACTTAAGTATGCATGTAAACATAGAGAATTTTCACTCTATGCTTTATACGATGATATAAACTAATTGCTTTCATTCAAACTAGAACAGCACACACGTATATCATAGATTTACTGAATAAGTTATCTAGAAACATACCGGAAAACTGACTAAATTAAAATCACGAAAATATAAATCAATTCAACTTGTTCTAAATTTTTGATGTTTTCTGCGTAAATTTTGTAACAGATTTGGTAGCCCAATTACGTCATCGATAGCCTAATGAGTTTTCAATATATTTTTGAGTTAGATCGATGAAGAATTCTTCCAACACATCGATCAATTTTCAGTATTGCCATTGTGGGTTATAGATATGAAAGCATAAACTTTAGTTTTTAGTAAAGCAAACTTCTTCTTTCACTTCAAACTTAATGAGTGCGGGATAAAGCATATTTATATTATATCTATAAGACATCAGTTCATAGTTATCCTATACACTTTCTTGATGAGTTATAAAGTTCAACCTGAATTATTTTATAAAAGTGAGAAGTGTTGTCTTAACCACGCCTTTTTTCATTTATCTGAAAATTCAACAGAAACTATTTGAGAAGAAGCCGCTATGTATCAGTAAAATAATTTCACTACCGAAAATTCTAGAATTGATAAAATTTTAAACATAAAAATAACTTAGCATCAGTTTATTTATGTATTGCTAACTGATGTCTCGTGTTTTATATTAGGAGTAAAAAATATATCCGAATTATCAAAACAGTAAGTCATAGTTAAAAATATTTCAATTTTCTCACTCTTTAAATTTTTTCCAACATTAATATTTAAATAAAAATAAGTAATTACGTTCAAACTTTGAGATAAAAGGCATTTAAGGAGGAAATGTGAATGAAGGTAGTTTTAAAAAGTAAGTCTTAAATAAATATATATCGAAAAAATTAGAATAACCTCCATAAATGGGTAATAAAATTTGCGAAGCTCTCTTGAATTATACAGAAAAATATTGACAAAATACTTAAAATGTATTTAAGGTACTCCTATTTTTTAAGACTATATATATTTTTTATTTTAACTGTATAGGTTTGAACTTTAAAATCATAACATAAAATAAAATTTCGAAAAAGGTAATGGAAAATATTAGACTATTATTATAAATTGAAACTATGATATTTATCGTGAAAAGGGAAATTAAACAATATCTGCCACAAATTATGTAAAATTATTTACAAGTTACTTATAGAATAGGAATATTAAAACCCTTAAAATGAAAATTAATTTTAAAAACTTCTATATTTTTTAATTATTTACAATGTTATCAAATGAATAAAAATTTAAAACAAATTTTTGGTATTTTACTAAAATTACATGTGTGTGTACACTCTATCCGGTTTTGAGACTCAGATAACTATAGGGATTAAAAATTTGAAAGTCATGACACTTCAACATCTATATATAAAATGTTAACCATTAAAATTTTCGCTAAATCACGTCGTCAGAAGAAATATTTCCCTTTTTTATCACCCATATAATTACGAAACATTTAGACTAATGTTATCCTTTCTCAAGATTGGTTGAACTTACAGTTTTTTCGCTCTTATTTACTAACCTTTTGTAATTAGGTTTTTGAAAATATTTTGTAATTATATTATAACTATAATAATTACAATTTTTAAAATATTTTTTTTACTAGTTCTTTCATTTTTATTTATTAGCATAGAAAGAAATGTATTCCATGATGTTCCTTACAACTTTATCAATTCAAGAACTCTGACAACAAATATTCAAGAACTCAGGAAATCCTTTTTCCACTGATATTTGAATTGTTATTTATTTAAATGCTTTCTTTTCTAGTAAAATTACATATGCTGATTATTCTTTAAAAGAAAGCTTTTGAAAAAATTTAATATGATAAAACAGGTGTTTTTTTAATTTTTCTTCATATTTATACGAAATATTGAGCAATGCATATAATCACCCTTCTAAAATTAGTCTTCAAATGTTTATTTTTTTATAAATTCCACTTTTTTAACAGGGCGGATTCATTGGGGTGAATGAGAGTCAAAAGGAGCTTCTCATACCACAATTATACCTAGCATAGAGGAAACTTTTAACCAAAGAAAAATGGCAGTTATACCAAAATCGCTGATATAGTTTAGGTCAAATGTTGGGATATTTTAAAAATCTCATATAATAAATCATGGTATATTAAAATTTACCATAAATGGTTGATGGCTTTACACTCCTTACATACATCTGCGAATTTATGAGGCATTTTCATTTGCAACATGCGTGTTATATACTCGTTAAATTGAATTTGTTGAAACTATGTTTCAGTAAAAGAAACTGCGGATCAAATATTTCAATTTTTTTTAATTAATAGCTCTCACATTCAAGAGTGAATGGGACAGTAACAAGTTTTTTTTCAAATAATTAATTAATATTATTCCGTTTATCCGCACGCATGTATAAAAGTGTAAAATAAAATATTACACAACTGCTAATATGAACCCCGTGAAAAACATATGTAGAAATACTCAGGAAAGCGGAAGACTTTGTTAAATTTGTACAATTTATGAAAGTAATACCGAATATTTTTTAGATAATGTTATGTAAATGCTTCAAAATCATTTTTGCGTCTGTAGATATATTTCCTAATAATCTGTGCGTGCGTGAATTTTATTCTCATTTTTTACATAAGAAGTTTTATTTTATTTCTCTAAATTAAAGGCAATTGATGATATAGAGTTTAAATAATTGAAATAAAAATTTCGTTAAAGTAACTCTAAGCATACAATAAAAGAAGCATAAAATATTACATTGATTCATAACATTGCAATTTTAAATAACTATTAAATGTCTATTTTTCGAGACTTATAAATAGTGTGTCAATTAAACTGTAAACTTGGTTGACAACATATAACTATTTTGTGATTGTATTCGCAAATTTCTTATTATTTTTAATATTTGTATTATTTTAGCAGTTAAAAATATTGCATTTTTTTGGAAACAAAATTTTCAAAAGTATGTGTTTCTGTCGTTTCTACCAATAAATATAAAATATTCGCTTAAAACAATATGGGTTGTGTAACATCGTTCCGAAAAAATGTTTCTCGTTTTTTATGATCTACTTATATTACTAGCTCATAATCAAAATCAAATGCTTTTATTTTTCAAGTTTGATTCAACTTCCATTTTTTTAAAGTTATTTAATAATCTTAAGTATGAACATTTTTATAAAATATTATTAGCCTATATTATAACTGTGTGGAAATTATTTTATTTATTTACTCTAAAATAATTAAAATTGTTAGGAATTTGCTAAGCTAAGTCATTTTATTTACATTTAAAAATATAACTACATTATTGTTCCACGATGCTCTTTTCAACTTCCTTAATAATTTAGGTAAAAAATATTCATGAAGTATTAGAAATAGCATAACAACATTTTAAATAAAAAGCTTTTTTTGTCATTCCACTTTGCAAAGAATTTATGACTGCGTTATTTAGTAAATTTTCCTTTGTTGATTAATCATAGACATGCAGTTCTTAGAAAAAAATTACTATGGTATTATGATCTGTTTAATTTAAATTATTTTAATTTTTATTTGAAATATTGAGTTATTCATATAATAACTGTTGTTGAAATAGTCAGAAAAAACTCAATATTATAAAATTATTCCATGCAGAAGAAAAACTTTTAACCTGTTGAAAACGTCGAAGAGGAATTGCAATAACCAAGCCGACATAGTATCTGACAAATATTGTGATATTTTGAAATATACAATGCCATAAGTCGTAGCATCTGTAAATGAATCTCCAAAGGATATTGTTACCTCATTACTCATATACTTTCCCGATTTTTTGAGATACACCTATGTATTCATATACTTAAATATTAATTTTAGAACGAAAATTTAAGCATGCATTAAAAAACAGAAATTATTACAGTGGTTCTTAACATAGCAATTTTAAGTAATCGTGATTGACATCTACTAAAATTCTAATTTTATTAACATAAAATTAACTGTCGTTTAGCTATAAATTTTGTTGATAGTAAATAGCGATTTTATGGTTGTATGCGTAAAAAATCTTGGTAATTATAATATTTTGATTCATTACAAGAATTGTTACTTAATTTTAGATATTTATTTTTACTTTGCATTGTGATATAATGTTGCAGTTTGCAATAATCTTTTGATTAAAAAACATAAGGGAAAAAATCATAAATAATAAGTTTGATAAGTTTGAGATACACAGAAGAAAGTGTAGTTGATTTTGAATTCCAATATGGAGAAAAGTCAAAGTAAGAAATAGTTTAATGAATAGATAATTAAATAAAATATTATCTTAGATTCATCTCTTGTAATTTTTTATTTTAAACTCATTTTTAAAAATTATTATTTGATATATTGCGGTATCTTAAAATTTATCAATGCACCATGGGTCCTTTCTACCCACATACTATTAAGATTTCACGGCATAATATGGTAAATTTAAAAATTACTTTTTAATAAATTTTAATAATGAGATTTAATTTAAGATTCACTGGGATTGTTTATTTTTCCGGTGAAATATTAATTTGGATTCATCGAATTAAGAGAAACAATTTGTGAAATCTGTGAGTATTATGAATCGACGGATATTATATTGCACAATTATTCAAACCAGACATTCTTTAACATGAGAACAATATTGATTAGCAATTTCAGATTCCAGGTCTACATAGTATCTGACAATTATTGCGATATTTCAAAAAAATAGCATGGGATCAGACACTGTATCTTAAAATCTATCGTGAATGGATAATGGCACCTTATTACTCATGTACATTTCTAATTTTATGAGATATTTTTATTTGCAATATGTGTGTTATACAGTCGTTAAAACAATCTTTTAGAAATACAACAATAAAAGAAACTGCGAATGGAAAATTTTAAAATTGTTTTTAATATAAAGCTTTCAGTTAAGAGTTAATGGGACTGTAATATGTTATACTGTTTGAAAAGAAATTAAATTCTGTAAACCAGCATTCGTATATAAAAACATAAAATAAAGTTTTACATAAGGCGAAACACGTAATTAATGGTTTACACTAATAAAACAGTTTGGTCAAGTGGTTGGTTTTGTAAATCGATTGCCAATACGTTCTAAAGATTAGTAATTCTACCTTCGTGTTGAAAGTGATGTATTCTGTAAATGCTTATCTTCTCAAATTATGCTTGAAAACCTTTTTTAAACTGAAAGTTGAATATTGCTGGCATTCAACTCTACTGTCACTTTAATATTTGCTATTCTAGACTCTATTAATATTTATACTTGTAAAAAAACATCTAATTATGCGAAAACCAATAGAAAATATTATTGTTTTTCTCAACATTGTACAATTTTAAATAACCAACGGTTGACGTCTCTTAAATTTGATTTTCCAGTGAAATAAAATAGTGTGATATTTTATACAAAAGCTAGTTCATATATAAATGCTGCATAAATCATTTTTATGCAGCATGCATTAAAGTCAAAAATAGTATTACACTATTAAAACACTAATAGTAATTGAGAAACCATCATAAAATTGCGAGGTTTTAAATATAGTAACGATAGTTAACATAGAATTCTATTAATATTAATTAACATTGATATGAATATTTTTAATTTCAATGTATTTCATAAGATTCGTAAATAATTGCCTTATGCATATATATATATATATATATATATATATATATATATATATATATATATATATATATATATATATATATATATGTAGGTATATATTCGTGTACATAAATTAAGGATAATGCAAATTCAGGGTGAAGAAAGTGAAACAAATATGACTTATTTATAAAGTCTATTTACTAAACATAATGTAAAAGCACAAAAGATACGATATGTTTTATATCATTAATAAAAATTGCAATTTTTAATCCCTGTAACAAATTTAAAAAAAAACCAATTTACAAAAACTAATTTAACATAGTTGTTATTGTGATTAATATATAGTATGCCCCTCAGACGATGCAATAAAGGCCGTACAACACCAAGGAATCAAATTTTCGATCTCCACTTGGAGAACATTGCACCACTCATCAATCAATGCTCTCCGAAGGTCAATGGATTTTTGTAAGGGGGTTGACGGGCTTCAGTTTGTCCTTCAAGCATGCCCCGAACATGCTCTATTAGATTCAAGACCGGTGTATATGCTGGCTAATCTATACGGGTGATATCTTCTGAATGAAAGCAATCGTCTCAAATGTTTGCACTCAGAGGATGGGTATTGTCATCAATAAAGTGAAATGCTGCACCCATGGTACCTTGAAACAAACGTGCATATTGTTCCAAAATGAAATCTTATAAATGTGGTTGTCATGGTTACATTCGAAACAATTAGGTTAATCCTCGAAACCAGAACTACTCCTTTTTAAACGAGCAATCTTACACCACCAATAACGGTGTCTTTCATTGTTGATCTCTTGGTGGTAACGGGTACCTGGCCCTCTCAATATGAATCTTCGGTCCAATCAAGACTGAAATCTAAACCTGGACTCGTCGGAAAACGTCACACAAAACCACTGTTGTGATTTCCACAATGCATCTCTCAACTGCAAGCTAACCGCAGGCGACAATGAGTTGTGGTAAGTGGATTAAATCTGACAGGCTTATGAGTATATAGATCAATGTGCCGTAAGCGTCTGCACATTGTATGCCTTGAAAATGTCGTACCGGTAGCTGAAGAGAGCACAGCATCAGACAGGTCTGATGCTGTTCATCGTCTGTTTCTTTTGGCAGTAACTGCAAAATATCGGTCCTCATTCGGTGTAGTAATTCGGAGGCAACCTGTGCTGTAACGTCTACTGAAATTACCATTAAGTTGGAACCCTTCCCAAAGCATGGAGATGATATTCTGAGCAATTTTAAATTTCTCTGATACTTTCTCTGGGTACGTTCACTTCCAGACGGCCGATAATGTTACCACGTAAAATGTCATCTAATCTCTTCCTTTAAGACATAACTATGCGGTTATTGCAATCAAATTACTTTAATGTTCATGTGACCAGTTTAATTTTTTACAACCTTTCCTCACGTACACCTCTCTTACTGTCTCGTCATTGTGACGTACTATCAGTGCCATCAGGTGTTTTCTTAGAATTTGCATATTATTCTGCAAGGAGTGTGTGATAATTCTATATGTGAAAATTTTATTTTAGTGTTCAATGTCTGTGTGGTTCTAAATTATACTTAATTTATGAACATGTATATGCCAGAGATAGAAAGTCAGAAAATAGGCGTATGATTTAAATATTTTAATATCAAAGTGCTAAGACACGGCAATTTCAAGCTTCTACTGAGTAGATTAGGGTTTGTTAATATTTGCACTTTTATACATTTTTAATGAGAAATTAGTATTTTAAATACTGTAATTCATAATACAGTTATTTATTTCCTGCCATATTAATGAATATATCATACTGTAAATGAATATCGCTGACGCAAAACAATAAAATATTTGTAGTCAAAGCTTACATTTAAGCTTCCATAAGATTATAATATGTTATTTTTTATTATTATTCTGTTTTCAAAAATAACAAAAAATAAAAAATTGTATAAAATATTACGTAAATATTATCACTTCTTCCAGTGAAACGCTTTAAAAATTATTTAAATAAATCTATTTGGTTAGGTGAAGAAACTAAAAACATTGCTAATAAAAGTGAAAGAAAGGTAAAGCCAACTTCTCTAACTCTGTTATGTGACTGCATAAATATTTGCTATGAACGTCCTTCCTCAAAAATTGGTTTTAACCTTCTTAAGACATACGGCAAATGATGTTTGGTATTCACTCCACTGATATTTTTACATTCTTATGTTGTTTATACACAGTTTTTAAAATATTAAATTCGATAAATTAAATATATTTCTTAAATAGTTTTTTTAAGCATGTACCTAAATAAAATTATTGCGTAAAAGTTTAGAAAAAAGCATTGTTGACCACCAGAACAACAACAAAAAAAAGAAAGAAATACATTGTTGTACTTAAAAGAAAAAAAAAACGCTTTACTTTTTTTCCAAAATTATGAATATTTTATTGTTAATAAATATGAAATAAGGTTATGCAAATATGGGATGCCATACAATGTTTTGATTTGAAATTTTTAAAATTCAATTCTCCTTACTTAAGCACGTAGATAATTGTTTTAAATAACCCATCATTTGCCTCCAATCCTTTGGAAACTGTAAATAATTAAATATCAACAGCATAACTTCTAATTTCATTGAAGATCATAAAATGTTTTAACATATCTTATTATGGAAATTTCCATATATTAATTGGGAGTGGGATGACGGCATCAAACCATCAAAAACATCAAAGGCGTCATTGAAATGTTAGAAAAAGAAAATGTTAGTAAGGGTTTCTATAAGTTGTTTTCTATGTTTGTAGTTCTTTTCCTGTTATATGTGTGATTTAATCAAGATATAATCACTAAAGTAAAAATGACAGGAGCTTCATTTTTCTTTAAAGCACTTACACCACTTATAGCCCCAATAATATTAACTACCACTTTGTGTCACTTCTCTAAAACTGTAAATAAGAGGAAAAAGTTCGAACTCTTTCTGGATTTCTAAAGCAAAATTATGAAATTCCAATTTTTACATTTTGTGCATGTGCACAATGAATTTTAAATTTTTTACTGTATATTAAGTTCATAGTTCCATGACTGCCAATAAAGAGTTTCATCACTTAATTTAAATTTTTTGATTAAACAATAGATATTTAATATTTTTATGAACTAGTAAAACAATGCAAAAACATTAATATACAATAGTTTGAATTTAAATATAAAATAAATTTAATTTTTATACGTATTTAAAAAATTACATTATTAAAAAATAATATCAGTAATATCTCATATAAATAAAAATATAAATATAAAATTTTTTGACTATATGATGTTACAATTTCTAGCTGATAATTGTTTAATAATGAAAATTATATTCTATATAACTTAATATTTGCTCTTATTGAAAATAAACTTAATAACTTCATAGTCACAAACTATAACCAAGCCTTTATGATACGAACTAAACTAGTTTCATCCAATTAATTTTATTTAGATTTTGCCAAATCAAATAAACAATTTGTTTAATGTACCGAAATTTATAAGCTTTTTCAAATTTCCATTTCAAATAATTTATTTACAAAAAACAAAGAATGAAATACTTTAAAAGGGGAGGAAAATAATTTTTCTTGTAAGACATAATTGACCTGATATTGTAAGACCTGAAATTTTCCTCACATATAATTAAAAATTGATAAATATTTATTTAGTGAAAGCATATAAAAGACTCTGGAATATTTTTAAATGAAAGCTTGAAACAATAAAGTATTCGCTTCAACTAATTTTTCGTTTTAATTATAGTTTCATAACTGAAATTAATTCACTTTTAAAGGCAATATTCCAAGTTTATTTTACTTATAAGGCACTTGATTTATAATCTATTTGAAAAAAATATTCCTCTTAGGTGTTCGTGTATACATTTTTATAAGCCACAAATAGTTCATCTTTGACAAAATAAGGACTTCTGTGAATCATTTAATTGCTTTTCTCATATTACAGCGTCATAATTAATATAATATAAAGTGTAGTGTATTGCATTATTACTCAGAAAATGGCTCTTGTTTTCAACTTTAGGAAAAGGGGTTACACTATATGGAATTCATTCAAATGTCCAATAAGAATTACTTTACACTGTTGTAACGTCAGAATTTTTTTGAAGAAAAGTAAATGAGCAATACAAATAAATAAATATTTGAAAACTTAACGCGTCTTTTAGAAAGAAGCATTAGAAATTTTATAATCTAACTAAGGAAAAACGTCAAAGTAATTTGTAATTTAATTAACCTAATTTAATAAAAAATATTTTCCTTCGAAAATACTTGTGCAGCGTTACTTATCGGTAGCATGTACTTGCATTCATTAATAAGTCCTTTTGCCTTTAATATTTTATTTTAACAATAACAATTTTCGTGATTATATGCCATAGAAAATAAGTTCCACACCATAATACACTGGCGCCAATATGGTCTTCATACGACCGCATCCAAATAGCCACTGAGCTGGATTCCCCAATGTATAGGGCAGATGTGCTTCTTATTTCCCCTCAGTGATTTACTGTGGCTGAGTTGCCACATCCTCCCGCAACGACAAAGAATCAGCCGAAAATAAAACACTTCACATCAAATTTTGTACGAGTAAACATAAGAAAACTAAAATTTTACAAAATAAATTGAATACTTAAGAAATATGAATTTGAAACAAAATATACACAATTGTATAACACCAACTATTAATCATTACAATTCACTAACAAAAATGAAGGTTCTTCACCCTTTTTAAACAAAATTTTTAACTTTCTCTTGAACTTCTAAATTAAACAAAAGCTGTACGGGACGTTTTATGACCCCTGATGGAGTCTTTAAGGTCACCACTCTTACTTTGTTGTATCTGACCTTATGGACTTCCAGTACCTTGGCCAGCTTCCACATCTGTCTCGGAACATTATCTTCATCTACTAAAACTACATCATTTACATTAAATACACATTTTACGCTGACAGGCTTGAGGAAATTCGCACCCCTTAATAGAAGAAGATATTCACCTTTTCATCTTTTCCAAAAAATATTTAAGATTTTTTCTCTATAAAGAAATTTTTCAATTAAATATCTTTTACCGGTAAACAATTTGCAATTTTGATTATCTGGCCAATTTGGTAAGGTAGTTAATCTTCCAATTAAGAAGTTTGCAGGTATGAGAGGGAATGGTTTATTAGGTTCATTATAAATATAATTTAAAGGACAAGATTTAATTATAGCTTCAATTTCTGCCAAAATAGATTGTAATTCTTCACAAGAAATTAATGCCCTGTCAAAATTTTTCTTAATGCAACTTTCGTTATTCGAACCGTTCTCTCCCAATAACCACTCCATCATGCAGCACGTTCAACAATGTTTCGCCATTTAATTCCTTTCCTTCCAAAATAATTCTGAATATCAGAGTCATATTTACATAGAGTTTTTTAAGTTCAGTCTCAGCACTTTTAAATGTCATTGCTTTGTTAGAATTAACAATGCGGCAAATACCTCTTCTAGAGATCAAACGTCTATGCCAAAAGAAAATGTTCTGTACTTAATCCGGAGACAATTTCGTGGTGAACAGCACGTGTTACACCTCATGTAAATAAGGCGATATAAGCCTTGTCTCGGTCCTTTCAGTATAAGGAGCCAGTAAAATCAATACCCACCACTTCAAAAGGATCAGCTTCATTGGTCTGTCTATAGGTAGTGGGGCTACAATTTGATTTCCATGCTTAATTTGAAATAGTCTACACTTAAAACATTTTTTTTAGACAATTTTTCACATCTTGTCTACCATGGTTGATCCAAAATCGTTCTCTCAATTGGGTGAGAGTATCGGAAACACCTGAATGGTGCAAGTTTTTATGCTCCATATCTATTCAAAGATTTGTGAATCTTGATTTATAGGGGATGATATTTGGATGTTTGGACTGATGATTGAATTTGGAGTTCTGGAGTCTTCCTTTTAAAACGATTAAAACATTGGAGTCCATAACTGGGTTTCGAGTAAAAAGTTTGGAACTAGAGGGAATTGGGCTGTTGTTTTTAAGGCAAATGAATTCTTTCTCGAAATCATTTTGCTGCACAATCCGAATCGAATATCTTTCAGCGTTAGCTAGTTCACTCGTAATGATAACTCCAGTTTCTCGTTCGTGAGTTGCTTTACAGTTTTTATGATTCTTAATATGTAACCAGTAATTCTAGAAACCCAATTCACTGTAGTCCTACAAATTCAGTAGGGGCTGTACAGTTTCAATATTCGTAAGAAAAGATACTGCTACATTTCTCTTCTTCTATACAATGCACAGTATCCAATCTAGTGTCGGTCTCAGAGCATGGGAAGTCACCTTTCAGAAGCCATGCAGGTCTATGGAACCAGATATTATCCTTCACAAGAATTTGAGCTTTAACTCCCCTAGTGAGTTTGTCAGCAGGGTTGGTGTTTCCCTGACAGTGATGCCAACTGATCGGATCTGTTTTAGCTTTACTTTCCATGACACGATAACAGACGAATTGCTTCCACTCGTCGCTGTTTCCCTTGATCCAATGAAGGCAAATTTGAGTTTGTCTAATAATGCTTGTTACTGTTGCGTAACAGGGGAAAAGTGTCTCGCAGATAATGTCCCATGCGTGCTGAAATTAAGGTTCCTAATAGTTCCAACCGAGGGAAGGTAAGCTTCTTTAATGGAGCTAAATGTGATTTTGACCAAACGAATCTCTTTTCATACCCATCTGAATGCTTCATTCGAAAATAACATACTGATCCATAACATTTAGAGCTGGTGTCAGAAAATATATGGATCTCTAAAGTTTCCAATTGATTTCATGAAAATATAATCTTGTAATTTCAAAGTTTCTTACAATTTCCATTTCGTTTAACCAGCCCAAAAATACTATTTCCATTTCTGGGGAAACACATTCGCCCAATTGGAGGCCTAGTTCCAAAATCGTTTGTAATTGCAACTTTATTCTTATAGTGAATGCGTTCATTAAGCCTATAGGTTCAAATAACATACTACATGCCGCGAAAATAATTTGCTTAGTTATTATTTTTGGGTTTTTAAACTTTACAAATTGATCAATATCGAAGCTAATGACATCATTTTCATTGTCCCAAATTAGACCTAAAATTTTAATAGCACACCTTGGTCCGCTGATGTTTCTCGACAATCAATATTAGCATGCTTGAGGTATTCAGCATGATTGAGATATTCATTAAGAATAGAGGAATTCGTTGCCCATCGACGAAGTTTCATACTAGCTTCACTAACTATTGAAATCATTTCCTTAAGTAATTTCAAAGCTTCTTTAACATTAGAAGTTCCATTTATTAAATCATCCTTGTAAAGCACTTTAAGCATTTCACACGTTTCATTTTACTTTCCTTGATACCTTTCCAAATGCAGTATTATGGTTGCAGTAAGTAAAAAAGCACTGCATTTGATCCCAAAAGTTATTCTCTTATACTTAAATGTCGCAATGTTTTGAGGGCTGAGATTGAGATTAGGACTTTTATCTCTTAACCAAAAAAATTTTAAAAAATCGCTATCTTGTTCAGTAATTCCCACTTCTAAATATGCACGTTGAATATCTGCGCAAAAAGCCACTTTGTGTAATCTAAACCTCAAAATTATTTTTAATAAATTAGGATTTAAATTTGACCCGCTTTCTAAGCAATCATTTAACGACAACTCGCCTTTTCCTTTAGATGAAGCGTCAAATACTATCCTATCCTTAGAACTATATTTTTTCTCGAACACGACTGCGTGATGCGGGAGGAAATGACCAGTTTTCATATTTTTGTGTGAATTCGAGTCAACTATTACAACAATGCTATCCCTTAAATGTTCATTAATTATTGTATCGTACCTAGCGTATATATCCTCGTTTTTAATTAATGAACAAGTTAAACTGGACAAACGATGTTTTGCGATTTCATGATTATTGCTTAATTCCTTATTACTAACCCGCCATAACAACTTTGTTTTATATCTTTTATCTGCTTATGAGGTATTTTCCTTAAAGGTTTCCAAAATATCCTTGTCTAATAGAGACTTTTTCTTATCCCCATTAATTCTAGTGGTTTTGATAGCCATAAATTTTTTATCCTATCACAATCTAACAATTCATTTTCTACAATTAAATGATTCACAGATACCCCTTGGCTATTAGAATCTTCATCCTTACTTTGAATTAAGTGACCAAATATGCTCTCTTGAGCAATTAATCTCTTAGTATCACAATATTATCGCTTAATATTTCTGAGATATCATATGAACCGATTAAAATGTGAATTTTTTTCAGTAATACTAATATCAGCTAATTCAATTCCCTATTTTAAAGCAATGTCCCTCACGAATTTTGACGGAATTCTTATTTTTGCAAAAGTAATCGAATCAATCACTATGGTTTGTATTTTTATGCATTGGTTAGGATATTTAATACTATGCACAGTTAATTCAACCAAATTATACATTCGCTTTTCAGCACTATTAGATCCAAATGTATGAATTATTAAAGTCTCCTTCTTAATAACCTTCAAATTTGAAGCGTCGGCTACTTCTTTTAAAATAAATTATTTATTTACTCCGCCGTCTATTATGCAGCGTAACTGTAAACTGTTTACTTCATTGACAAGACCGCTTCCTGTTTCGAATCGCCTTCCCGGACTGAAACCGAAACATCCTCAGCAAAACATTCATTCCTCTCTCCGCATAGCCAGTACCTTCTAATAGCACAAAGCCTGACTACCACGTGGCCAAATGGCTGTGACGTTGCATCCGAAGGCTGTCGCTTTCTTCGAAGTGACGCTTGAACAGAGGCTTGTTACTGTGTTGTTTACCATAAACAAATCACTCATTTTCGACTTATTTTTCAAAATATATTGTTTTTATTCTGTACAATAATCAAGAACATGCCTTATAAATGTTGCGTAACTGCCTGTAAAGGCAACTATGATAATGGACCCAAAGTTTCTCTGTTTCGATTCCCACGTGAAGAAGATTTAAAACACAAATGGATTCGGGAAATTCCGAGAGAAAACATGGAAGTGACCAAACATTCCCGTTTAAGTAAATTAATTTTATTGTTTCATTTGCATCATGTTTGGCTAGTTATTTTAATTTCGATTTTTTTAATAACATTAACAGTAATAGAAAATTTCAAATGAAATCAAAAGTAAATTCCAATGGAATTATTTTTAAAATTTATTAGGCATTAAATTCATATCGTTCAAATATAAATTTTCATAGAAAAGTAAAATAATTATTAATTTTTCGATTTATTGATGTCATTAAAATGCGTAGGAGTAAAAGAGAACTAAATTAATACTAAACTCTAAGCTATTTCGAAATTAATTTCAATCATATCAATTATATCAATTATCATTTCAAATCAATTACACAGATTTTTGAAATAGAAAAGAAACTGAGAATACGCAGTTTAATGCCTCATATATTTAAATCAAATAACCATGATAAAATTTCTATGTCTTTAAATAATAGTATTGATTTTTCTAATGTTGAGGAACATGAAATAGAAGATAATTTGGAAATAAATATATCTGAAAAAGATGTCGCTGATTTAAAAATTTCTGAAAGTAATCTTATATATATTGCTGGTTACTGTTCACATTAAAATACCCTTCTGATCATGTTGTAACTATAATAATTTATTGTTATTTAGTTATAAGTAAACTGTTATCTACTGAAAATAAAAAGGAATTCCTTAAATGTTCTAATCATAGAGCATATGCATTTTCAATAATTAGAAGGATTCTAAATGAATCTGAAATTTACCTTCCTTTTGAAAAATGTGAAAATGGACATGCTGCTGAAGAAATAAAATTATTCATTGTCAAATCATGCATAAATATATTCCTTAAAAATTATTGCAAAAAAATTAATGACTCTATAGTGATTAATGCTCTATCTAAAAAAAGAAAACTTCAAACATTTAATAATTCTTAAAAAAATTACTTTTTAATGCAATTTGAAATAGAAATTGTATCCAATATCTTTATTTCCTTTTAAAACAAAAATAACTTTGAAAATAAATTTCAGTATATTCAAATAGTTATTTTTATCCATTATTATGAATGCATCAAAATAAAGTGAATAAAATGTAGTAATATAGTTTAAATTTGTTCTAATGTATGTAAATAACTTATTTGTGTTGTAATATGCAAAATTACATAGGGAAATTTTGTTTTTATATCTATATATATATAAACAAAATTTCCCTATGTAATTTTGCATATTACAACACTATATATATATTGATATATATCATATAATTTATTAATTTTAGTCATTGTATGTATCAGATTTCAAATTGCCAAACTTGCATTATTTTTTAAAGAAAATGTTTATGTTAATATTTCTTCTTCATACTAAATTTATGCATTATTTTTAGAAAAAATATGAAAAAAGTATGATTTTAATAAATTATTTTTTTTTTATTTTTCTGATTGTCGTTTCCTTTTCAACCATACAAAATTATCTCACCCATTAAATGCATTAAATATTTTAAATCTATCATACGCAGGGAATATATTTTGCTAATAAATTAATCATGTTTATTGCATTCAATAAATTTTAAAGAAATATTTTCAATTCATAATAGATTATGTTGCTAATTATTATTTTAGAATAAAGTATAACACCTAAAATGTTTTGCTTGAATTTTTAAAAAAAATGTGCACAGGAATAATTAATTAAATATACATATAATTTTCCTAAAAATAATTCTATTATTAGATTTAGCACATTAATATATAATCACCACAGATATATATTTCTATTGAAAGTACACCAAGGAAAATTAATATCCTATATTGAATAAAATTTCATTGACTAGAATTAATAGAATGTTTTCATTCAAAGTTATACTTAAATAAGTTTTTACATATAGTTGCTATTAATTTTTTAATATTCTTCGTGGAAACAATATCAATATTAATTATAAAATATTATAGTAATTGATTGCGAGTAATTTTTTAAACAACATAAAACACAGTTCCTTCGGAATATTTTAATCGTGAACGAAAGCGGTTGATTTCAGACATCGGTTGATGACGTCACAAGAGAGTGTTCAGGCTTTCTTAGCTATAGAGGGTGATGGCTTAGCAGGGAGTTGTGACCTTGAGAACCGCACATTTTACATTTTAGATAATTACGGTTGCAAAATTTTCTTATATGATTTTGAAAACAAAAGTAACAAAGACCCTTTGACATTATAGCTTTCCTTTTATCATCAACATTTAGTGAGCAATCATAATTCATGTGATTGTGAGTACAAAAAATATGTTTTTGGTTACTTTCTATTCTATGAAAGTTGCGCTTACACGTAGCTCTCGGTTCATATTTCTAAGGTCCGCAGGAATTACCCACTTGAGTACTCAAGACTGCCTCGCTGCTAAATTTATTGCTCGCATCGCTTCTCCTTGAGTTCGAGAAAAGGTAACTTTGATCTCACTTTGTTTCGAAGGGGATATTCCTTTGCATTAAAATTTCTTGGATTAGCTAATATTAATGACGCTTCTCTACATTCAACTTCTTTTCTTATGAATTCTACTAATTTTACGATATCGAACAAGTCCTCTGTTTTACGCTGACGATTATAATTTAAATTCAATTCTTCGGGCAATTTTTGTAGAATTACAGAACACAATAAATTACTGAATGTGTCAGCGGCTATTCCCAAGGATTGCAAGGACCTTATTTGTACTTCAATATCGTCATACATTTTTCTTAAGCCAATAATATTAGAGCAAGACTCGACTGGTTCTATTATTAAAAGTTTGTGCATATGTGATGTTACATAATTATATCTGTTCGACCAAATCTATCCTTTATTAATTGTATTGACGCATCGTAATTTTGATCTGTTAGGGAAAATCCTTTAACTGCACTCACCGCAACTCCTCCAAGATAAGATTTTAAATAAATAATTTTTTAAGTTTTTGTAAGAGAAGGATTATTGCGTATCGCGACTTCATAATTAATTCAGAAAATCTAAAAATTGGCTAAAATCTCCATAAAATACTTGTATGTTCAATTTTGGAAGTTTTACATTTTTTGTTTCAATTCTAAAGGGATAGTTATATATTTGCGCGAATTGCATCGAATCATTATTATCACATGTAATTTGATCGCTTGTTCTGCTTGCATTCTTTCGCTTGGCGGTTTATAGTGCATAGTTTCTGACTGCGTATCGATTTTCGATTTCGCTGCTATACCATTATCCTTACATTCTTCCCTTGTATTAATCTCACATATCTTTTATTTCAATTTTTAATAGTATTTTCTCATCGGCCCTAGTTAAGTCATTCAATTTTTCGGCGAGTTGAGATTTTAAACTGCAAAGCTTCTCAATTTTTGTTTTATTAGAATATTCATTTGAAATTTCCTTAATCAATGTAGTTTCGATTTTATTTAAATGTTTCGTAAATGAATTTCTTAAAAGTTTACGTTTTTCTTTTAACCGTTCTAAATCCATTATCATAAAATATTAAATTTTAATAATGGAAAAATGGGCCTACATCAAATCTCAGCTCTCTTGTGCCTTGAACAGTCCTTCAAATAATTTAAACCATCACGTCCGAGGGTCGCCAAGATGTTGCGTTACTTATTGGTAGCGGGTTTTTGCATTCATTAATAAGTCCTATTGCCTTTACTATTTTATTTTAACAATAACAGTTTTCGTGATTATATTCCATTAAAAATAAGTTCCACACCATAATACACTGGTGCGAACACGGTCTTCATACGACCGCATCCAAATAGCAACTCAGATAGATTCCTAATCGGATAGGAAAGATGTATTTATACTTATTTCCCTTTAAGGATTTACTGTGGTGAGTTGCCACAACTTGATCTCTTTGTTTCAATTTAAATAATAATTTTACTAAAGTATGTGCTACATACTTCTATAAACTTTGGTCTCAAAATATATGCTATCGCGTAATGAATCTTAGACAATTTTGGAAACAAAAATTTCTACAAAATGATGCTTTAAAAATTTTATAAAATGTTTTCTATAATAATTTAAATTAAATCATCACTCATTCACTTAATTTAATAAAACAAATTTTAAAAAAATTTTCCAAAATTTTTCCGTGTAAATTTCAAAATAATAGTAAATTTAATTTTTAAACGTATTTAAAAATTACATTATTAAAAAATAATATCAGTAAAATCTATATTTTTAAATGAAATTATTACTATTATTTTTAAATAAAGTAATAGTAAATTTAATTTTTAAACGTATAAGATTTTCCTTCGAAAATACTTTATGACTTTATTTTAATTTAAAAGTACTTTTACTAAAATATATGCTAAATATTTCTATAAATTTTGGTCTCAAAATGTATGCTATATCATCCTGAATGTTAGACACTTTGTAAAACAAAACTTTCTAAGGAATGACGATTCACTAAATTTATATAAAATTATTCCTCGAATGTATAATTTGACTTAAATCATCACAAACACTCACATCACACCATCATGTCACCAGAAATATTAAATATACTTTCTATAATCTAATTACATTAATAAATATGTGGAGAAATTACTAATGCTCCAATTTTTCAAGGTTGTTGGAAAATGACTTGTTCAATTACATTTATTAATTGAATATATTAAGCTTCTTAGGATGAATATAATCGTATACTAATCATACTAGAATTACATATTTTAATTTTCTATAGATATAAAATTCAAGAAGTTGTATAATCATGGATTGCAGTTAAATTTGATAATATACCTAAAAAAAAGTGTTTCTTTAAATTATATACATACTGGTAATAGAAAAATATGTGGATCAAATTACTTTCATTTAAATATGATTATGATTACTAGCACAGGTATTTAAAAATAGGATAAAAGTTTATTAAAATATTTTTCCACATACGGTGAAAAATATGAAAAATTGATAAAGCGGTGGATTCTATGAATATGTTGCTAATGAGCAACCAAAAAAATAGAGGTTACAAGTAAGTATACGTCTTTGTAAGAATGTTCGGCGCGCTTATATTTATGTCAATATTGCATGCAGCCTTTTGGAAAGGTAATGAGAAAGGCATACTCAATTTTAGTTACACTGCCATTTAAAGATTCGGATTTCCTCCTTTTATTTCATAAAATATTAATATAGCCAAATAAAAATATTTCATTGATTCTCAATAAGTTAATTTTAAGTAATAAATATAGAGTTGACATTTAAAAATGTATGTCTATTCAAGAGAATAAATTTTATAATAGTCTAATATTGAAGTAAATGTATCCATTTAGAGCAAATTATGCGCATGTGACTTATTATGTATCATGTAGTAGCAAAAAGAAAAAAAGAGTGCACTGTAATTACTGCCAAGGTATGTAAAGCAGCATTAAAAAAAGAATTTTAAAAATTCTAAATTTAGTTAAAATTAACTGCTAGTTACCCTTGATTCCAAGAGATCTATTCTAATTTCACACGAACATTTGTTCTTTTAGTGATTGCCTTAACTTCCAATTTTTTCGCGTTTACTTACTAATATTATGTATTTAGCTGTTTAAGAATAATATTCTCCGATGCCATAAAACAAACTTTTTTTTAATTATTCATTACTTTAGTTTTTAATGTTTTATTATTTAATTTCATTTTAATTATTAATTATTACCACAGAAACAGCATTCTTTAATTATTCTATATTAATTACGCTTTTGAAAAATGTTTAAATCACTCATTTCATTTGAAATTAACTATATAAATCACAAACTTGTGTATTTTCATTTGAATGCTATTTAAAACTTTATATATATATATATATATTAATTACTAATATTCATGAATTATGAGAAAAAGCATACCAATATTTTTAATAGAAAACCATTTTTTGTATATATTTATATTCTGGTATTGACTATGTTATTATCAGGTAAAATAATATATGTTGGTTATTCACAGAAATAACGTTTTAAATTAAATAAGTTCGAAAAAATAAATATATGTGTTCATTTGAACATTTCTTCCTCAGTATATCTTCTTCCATAACTTTTCTTAATAGTCTTGAAATTAGCCTGTTAGTTACCTCACATTTTTAATTCAATGTAGTAATTGAGAGTTGAAATATAATCAGAAGAGAATCACTAATACAAAATATGCCATGGAGAGAGAGTATCCAACAAATATTGCGATATTTAAAATTTACATTCGATATGTTATCACATCTTAGAATTCCTACTCTATTCATGGTGGCACCTTGTTTTTAAAATAATATTTCCATTTAATGAGATATTTTGATTAAATATATGATAAATCTACTCGTTTCAGTTATTTTATTGACGATATTACATTGAATATAAAAAAGTTCACGGAAAAATTATAAGTATTATTCTAAACTATAGCTTTCATTTAACATTCATTGCGATAGCCACAAATTATTTTTAAATGATTTTTCAAATACGAATTTGATCACCAGCATAAGCATGTAAAAAATTAAGATAAAATCTTTTTTTAAAAAAAATATTCAATTACGTGACAAAATAGCGATATTTGAAAATGCCAAATGAAAAATCACCACAGAAAAGATTTCTTATTGATTGCTCCTTGCCGATTTAAATTTCCCCCGATTTTTTGACAAAATTTATTTATTAAGAGGATTTGTATAAACGTTATTTTTTTTTGAGAGATTATTGAAAATATTACACTGGAAATGGAAATTATTAATGGAAAACTGTTAAAAATATTCCTCTAATTCACAGCTTTCATTTTAATTAAATATTATCACAAATTTTTTATTGTGTATATGTTTGAAAATGAGTATGCCAATTTGAAAAATGGAATAAATTCGTATAAAGACATGTTTCTTCCTGAATCTATAAAGTTTTGTAAAATAGAAAAAATTACCACATTTTATCCAACCTGAGAATATATATTTTTATCGATTGTTTTTAAACGTGAAAAAATATGGCGACCATCTGAAACTTAATTGTGTTTCGAAATAGAAATTATCTTTATGAATCAACAGTTTTCATGTGGTTTGGATTTACTCATTTTAAAATTTTATGTTAAAGCTATATAAAGTGATTTCTCTGTTAATCATTTAAGAATATTATTACTTTAATGTCGTTTTTTACCTATTATAGGAGGGGGGGGGGTGCTTTTCTTATTTATTTTATCGTATCAGAATTAGATTTATTTATATCGTATTAGAATAAAAGTCCACATTCCAACGTTTGTAGATGTTGCAACTACAATGTATTATACCAGCAATCGCAACTTCACAGTTTCAGGTTAGCATAATACATATTGATACTGCATATCGTTGTTTATAAACGAAAAAAATGCTTAGTAAAGATAAATGAAAACTTATAAGAATAAACAAAAACACCAAGTAAAAATTGAGATGGAACTGATGATTGAGGGTGATGGTTGAAACTTCTAAGTTATAAGCGACGTTATCTTAGAATTTATCCTGATGTGACAATGACCAATTAATATACTCTACTACATTCAATTCTATAAATAACAGTCATTGAGAAAATACCATGCAAAAAAAGTTAATTTCCACAATTTTGTTGAAAGCAACTAAAGTATTCTTAAAAAAGTGTGATATACAGAAAACTGAGTTAGAGGCTATAATAAAGTGAGGTATACAGCTGACAGTGTACGTTGTGAGAACACACTGAAAAAAATTTACCGTTCTCGTCATACCAGCAAATTTACCCGTTAACATTAAGGTACTGTCCGGGGTCTCCCCAAACAGTTATGTATGTATATATACCAGCAAACTCACTTGCTTTAAAACCAATAGAATATCTCAGGAACTATCTTGATAGGGTTATTTGTGGTATGGTACTTCACTTGCATAATTTTCGCAAAAAGCCATGGCAATGTAGTCGGTATGTCTCTCTTTCCCATTGAATATCTTCAGGAACCTAACTGATTATCAAACCGTACGTTTCGCAGCAGTTAACTCTGATGTAAATTAATATTCTGACTTTTTAGAGAGTATTACATTAATATGACTGTACAGTGTTCTTTAATAAAGAATCAAAATACACTCATTGAAGGATGCATGTAAACATATGGAATTTACACTATATACTTTAAACAGTGATGTAAAACTAATTACTTTCATTCAAACTAAAACAGCACACACGTATATCATAGATTATCTGCATATGCTATCTAGAAATAGTTCTTCAAGCTGCGTCTAAAACAATCACATGAAAATATAAGCGAACTCACAATGTTTAAAATTTTTGTGTTGTGTTTTTCTGCGTAATTTCTTTAACATAGCCTTGATAGGTCACGAGAGTCTTTTGTGTTACATCGATCGAGAATTAGTAAATCATTGGGAAATATTAAAATTCATAATTATCCGCATATATAACTCACACTAGGCATCTTTTGGAAGAAAAATTTCTAAATTTGATGTTTCAACTAATGTATATAAAATGTTCATCGTAAATAACATGGGCCGAGTAACGTCGTCAGAAGAAAGAAAGATTTCCGTATTTTATCTGACACTTACATAGTGAGCTCATACACATATTTAAATGTTTTTATTTTTCAAGATGGGTTCAACTACCAGTTTTTTCGCTCTTTTTTAATAACCTTAAGTATTAAGTTTTTAATAGTTTTTACACCTGGAGTAACTCTAACTCCTACTCGCATAGATGAATTAATTGAAATAGTAAAAAAACTAAAAGACACCTGGAGGTGACAAGATATCTAATTCCATGATCAAATACTTTTCAGAAGATTATCTTAAGAAACTAGTCAAAATCTTCGATGATTGTATGAAACACTGTTACTTTACCACCATTTGGAAAACTGCTGATGTAATACTATTTCACAAACCTGGCAAAGATCCAAGAAAAGCTGAAAATTATATACCCATAAGTTTGTTACCCACTATAGGAAAAATCTTCGAAAGAATAATTTATAACAGAATGAAACCTTACTTTCACATCTGTTACCAAATCAACAATGTGGATTTAGAAAAAATTCTCTCAATAGTTAAACAATTAATTAGAATAATTGAAATTATTGGAGACAATCTTCATAGAAATTTTTACACTGCTATGGTAATGCTAGACGTGTCAAAAGCTATTGACAAAGTATGGCACAAAGGACTCATTCACATAAATTAATTAATATTATAAATATGGACACAGACTTAATATTACTATAAAATTCTTATCTTACTAACAGGCACCTTCAAGTTACTCACAATAATCAAAGCTCTTTAACACTGAAAATAAATGCAGGATTACCCCAAGGAAGTATCCTGAAGCCTATCTTCTACCTCTTCTTCACATATGACTTCCCCATGGAGGAAACCACAAAAATAGCTTTTTATGAAGATGACACAGCCATCTTGGCAGAATCTAGCAATCCGAATAATGTAATTCATAAATCACAAACAGCACTTTATGCTATTGAAGAGTAGTGCACATGCTGGAGAATTAAAATGAATGAAGAAAAGTCACAACTGATTCTGTTCAAAAGAAACAAAAATAATAAACTTAAACACAGGAACAAAAATGGACTATTTGGCAAAGAAATACTCAAAGTCTACTCAGCAAAATATCTAGGAATAACTTTAACTAGCGACCTAAGATGGTCAAAACATATCAATAAAGTTATTACTAAAACCACACAAGCTTATGGCTGCCTAAAATCAATCATTGGAGAAAAGTCAAACGTATCACTTAAATTTAAAAGACTACTTTACTTATCTATGATAAGACCAATTGTAACTTATGCATCCTCAGTCTGGAATTTTAACAATAAAAAGGACAAAATAAAAGTTAAATCCTTCCAATACAAGATACTAAGAAAAATCGCAAATGCTCCCTACTTTATCAGAAATAAAAATATCGCTAAAGATTTAAAAATTGATGTGGCCTTGCTGATCATATTAGCAAATTAAATAAGAAATACTTCGAAAAAGTCCAGAATTGCGAAGCTGTAAACTTCAAAGAAATATTTAATTATCAAAATCTAGAAGAAGACTGTAAATATAAGCCAATTGTGAAATATTTTCTGAAAGAAAAAGAAAGCGAATAATGTATATAGTGTATATAGTTTTCTACCTTGTATTATTTAACCGGAATTATATTTATTCCAGATTTTTCAATTTTGAACTTTACTAAATCTCAAGAAAATATTTTAGTTCATCTTCTCACTGCGAATGGAATATATATAAATGGAATATAACACTTCGTTATCTAGTAAAATATCATTTGTAGATTAGTTAGCATTTGTATCAAAATTATCATTTGTAGATTGAGATTTAAAAAAATTTACTTTTCTGTCCTCAATTTATATTACCAGGCTCAAGGACACATCCTAATGCTTTTACTTTTCAAGATTGACTCAACTTGCAGTTTTTTCGCTCTTATTTAGTAACCTTATGCATATTTTTTTTTATTTGGGAAAACAAAAATATCTCCCTGTGCACCAAGTAATACCATACAGGGCCCGAAGGTACAACAAATGCACTACATAACAAATCCAAATAAATCATGAGATGAAAAAATAATGAAAAATATTCAGCCTAAGTTATACATTTAATAATTATTTTATTTAATTAATACATGACATTTACATTTTTTTAAAATTATTAAAAGCAGTTATTTTAACTATATTTAAAGATAAATATAGAAAAATTATTTCTTGCTTCTCTTTTTAATTTAATTCACTTTTTAACACAAATTCATGAATTATAAGAAATAGTTTGACAATATTTTTAAGGAAATTTTATATTTGCTGAAATTCTTATCCATATGGAATGGACCACTTTGTTATCAAGTAAATAACTTTTGTTGATTAATCAAATAAATTTTAAAAATATATTTATTTGATATAAACTGATTCGTTTATTTTATTTTCTTTGAATTTTTATACGTTGGTTGGTTGGGTTTAATGGTGCAAGCTGAATTTTTATACGAAACATTGAATGAAACAAACAATAACTGTCTTAAAATTAGTCTTTTATTATATTGATTTTTACAATTTCCTGTTTCTTGAAAAGTCAATTTCAGTGTAGTAATTGAGTGTGGAAATAGTCACAAGAGGCTCAATACTACAGAAATTTTTCAAACATCAAGATATTTTCTTATGCAGAAAAAAATATCAGTAAGCAATGGCGTTATAAAGGCAGACATAGTACTTGACAATTGTTGCAATATTTTTAGAACTATTATGCTATAAAGCATGGTATCTTAATGATTATTACTCCCACACATTTCCATTTTTTTTTCATGAGATATTTTATTCGCAGCATGTGTTTTATACAATGCTTTAAATGATTTTTTTCAAAATTCAACATTAAAAAAACTGCGTACGGAAAATTTAAAAATTTGATTTTAATTTAAAATTTTTTGCTAAGAGTCAATGGGACTGTAATAAGCTATTTATTATATACTGTTTGAAATATTATTCTGCTTACCAGCATACGTATATAAAAACATAGAATAAAGTCTGACATAATTGGCCGTTACTTACCCGGTGAAATGTGTTAAATGCACCTTGAAATTGATATCATATTTGGTAAAGTGATTGTTTTTATATAATCGACTGCAAATGAATACTAAATGCAATAGTCTTTGATCATAGTTATGAGTTGGAAGATATATTTTCTAACCATGCATTTTTTCCCCACTTTTTATTAGTATTAAACTAAATGTTCAATACTGCTTTTCAGCTCCAGTGGTAATTTAATATTCTGAGATGTTTTTCTGGATCCCACTATATTAATATTTGTAAAAAACCTAATCATTCGATAAGGAATGGAATATATTACAGTGGTTTGCAGCATTGCAATTTTAAATAACTCATGGTTGACATCTATTAAGCATCTTTTTTCAGTGAATTAAAATAATGCGATAGTTAATTCAAAACTTTATTCGTGTATACATGCTGCATATTTTATTTTTATGTAGTATGCATTAATGTAAAAAATAGTATAATATAAAAAAAACACTTAAGATATCATCATCTAAATAGAGTAATGTTTTAAATATCGTAGAGATAATTAACATAAAACTCTACTTATTCGAAATAAAATGACTTTTCTTTGAATTTCGCAACAAAATTTGACTTTATGTCAAATAACATTTTTTCTGAAATCTTATATTGAAAACACTGTTTTTGCTGACACTATTGAATCTATTACCATAAACAATGAATACAATGTTTAAATATTATTCAAAATTTACATCAAACATTTTAAACTAGATGGGATTTTAAGGAAGAATATTTTCAAATTTTTTTCTTAAATGATTCTTATTCAAATCAATGTGTGCAATAAGAAGTCATTGAAATTTTAAACACAAAGCTTTTTTGTAAACCCGAGAGAGAGAAAGTTTAATGCATAAATACAACAAATATTCTCCCAGACAGTGAAACCAACTCCAATTAATGTAATTAAATGTAAATAAGTGCATGAAAGTTTGGGATGAGTTATGATATATTGATATGAATATTTTTTATTTCATGTTTCATTATAAGAGTCTAGTAAATAATTTCTCTTGAATCTCAAGTAAACTATATTAATAGAGCAGTTTGCAATGATCATTTAAAATCCTCATTTAAATTTCCTTTCATTTTCGACCCCATTTAAGCTGCATAAACATTCAACTAATACATACACACACACACATACATACATACATACATACATACATACTTTCAATATTTAAGTGAAAAGGCAAGAAAGCTTTTACTTATTAAATTAGAGCTTATTAATATTCGTAAGTTTATATATTTTAATGACAAATTGGTAATTTAAATACTATAATTTATAATACATTTATTTATTTCGGTTCATGTTAATGAAGATAACAAATTCTGAATGTAAATTGCTGATGCAAAGCTACAAAATACAGCTTACATTTAAAATTCAATGAGAGAGATTATAATAAATTATTTTTTAATATCATTTTGTTTACTAAAATACCATTAAAAATAGTATAAAATCTTACATAGTTATTGTTACTACACCCGTTGAATATCAAAAAAATTATTAAATTATTAAATGTAGTTGGAGTATTTGCCTGTATATACCTGAATATAAGGAAATGTCATGGAAACTTCTCAAGATTTATTATGAAACTGCATAAATATTTGTTATAAATGTAATTTTTTTTTAATGGTTATAACCTTTTTAAGACATAGATCAAATGATGTGCGGTTTTCACTCCACTGATATTTTAACATTCTAATGTTGTTCTATACAGATTATGCAATATGAAAATAATAAATATATTTCTAAAATATGTTTTACTTAAAATATGTAAAATTATCAACTGGGACAACAAGTTATCAACTGAGGCTATTTTGCTTTCTGTGAAACTAAAACTAAACTATTAACAAATGTCCCCTTTATGCTTGCAAATCACAATCTGATGCTTCTGAATATTGTCAGGTAAGCCTTCTTTTATTTTAGTGATGAGGGGAAAACCTTCAAGTAACTTTTAATATTTGTTGTTTTTGTTTCCAATCCCCGTGATCAGCAAAGCTAGATCAGGTCCATGAGTTCATTCACCCTAAAAATGTCAAGCACCAGAAGGGGATCCCGAGTCAAGTCTTCTTTAGCAAGTCCCAAACAAGATGAAATGTGGTCAGGAGGGGCCTGCACGGAAGAACACTTAGTGCAGGTCTCGAAATGTTTGTTACCACCTACGAAAGTCATGGAAAGAAGATGGCCGCTAAGAAAACGTGCTAATTACAGTTTGATCTCGTCTACTCTCCTCCGATCATTTACGGATTCACATCCAATTTTTTGGAAACTGTAAATTACTAAATATCGACAGCAAAACTTCTACATTTATTGAAGATCAAAAAAGGTTTTAACACTTCTTAATGCGGAAATTTTAGAATATTAATTGAGTGTAGGATGATGGCTTCAAAACAGCAGAAACATCCGAGGTGTCATAGAACTGGCAGAGTACAAGCGCGGTTCCAAGAGCACTAGGATGAATTTACTATTCTCCCCTTTTTATGGCGCTTACCAATCATAAGCCAAACACACAATCTGGGAGACCCTATATCTATAGGGATTTTCGTGACATGACTCACATAAGTAATCTAATGCAATTGTCCTAGGCACTGGAGACATCATGCTTCAACTTCCCAGTGAACGCGTTCAAGAAATTAAATGAATCTCTTCCAGCAATTCTTGTAATAGTCCGCTAAAGAAAAGCTGGTTCTCTGGTTTTTAAGAGTTGGGCATATTGGTGAGACAGAATTATGTATATATTCGAGATATGTGAATATATTTTAAAAGAGATTAGGGTGGTAAAATTTATATTTCTTTTTATCTGAAATGTAAACTTACATATTTCACATTTAAAATAGTTACAGAATTCCATAAATTATTTTCCAGTTAAGTAAATAATAAAAAAAATTTATATTGAAGTTAAGATTGAAAATTATTGTAAAGCGTTTTTAATACTGAAAGTTGTTTTCTATATATGTAGTTCTTTTTCTGCTATATGGGTGAACTAATAAGGACATAATTACTAAAGTAAAAATAATAGGAGTTTTATTTTTTCAAAGCACTTATACTCTCAATAATATTAAGTAATACATTGTGCCATTTGGTTAAAATTTTAAAGAAGAGGGAAAAATCCCACTTCTTTCTGTGGATTGCTGACACAAAGATGTAAAATTTAAATTTTTATTTCCTAAACATGTGCACAATAAATGCACGATTTTCACTATATATATTAAATTCACAGTTTAATTACTAAAAGTAAGGAATTTCATCACAACATTTTACTATTTATAATTACACAATAAATATTTATTATTTTACGAATTGGTTGAACAATGCACATAAACATTAAAATATAATAATTTTGTCTCAAAAATAATAGTAAATTTCATTTTTATACGTTTTTAAAAAATTTAAATTATTAAAAAATAAAATTACCTCATGTAAATTAAACATAATATTAAATTTATTCATTAAATAATATTAATTTGTGTTGATAATTGCTTAATAGTAAAGATTATATTCTTCAGAAATTTATTATTTGTACTCATTGTAAATATATGAAATACGTTTCATACTCACAAAGCAATAACCAAACACTTATAATACAAATTAAACTAGTTTCATCCAATAAATAGTATTTAGTTTTAGCTAAATAAAATAAATAATTTGTATAATGTACTGAAACTTATAAGCTTTATCAAATTTCCACTTCAAATAATTTATTTCCAAAAAAACAAAGAATGAAATATTTTAAAACACGAGGAAAATGATTTTTCTTTTAATTGTGTGACGTGAGATTTTCAGCACTTATTATTAGTTAAAGCATAAAGAAATCTCAGAAATATTTTAAATGAAATCATGAAACAATAAAATAATGATTTTAACTAGTTTTTGTCTTTTAATTATAGTATCATAACTTAAATTCATTCACTTTTAAGGGAAATACACAAACTTATGTTACTTATAAGGCACGCGATACATAATCTATTTAAAAAGAATACTCTTCTTAGACGTGTGTTTATACATCTTTACAAGGAAGACATATAGCTCATCTTTGACAAAATAAAGACTTCTTTTTTAATTATTCATTTAGCTTTTTCATATTACAACGTAATAATGGATATAATATAAATTGTATTATATTAAATTATTATTCAGAAAATGACACTTGTTTTTATATTTAGAAAATGGCGGCACGCTATTTGGAATTCATCAATTGTCTAGTAATAATGATATATATATATATATATATATATATATATATATATATATATATATATATATATATATATATATATATATATATATATATATATATATATATATATATATATATATATATATATAGTAATTATTTTTATGGCTTCTTATTTTTACATTATCGTTGTACTTTACTACTTTAACGTACGATATTTTTTTGATTTGCCTACAACTCTTAATTTAATAAAATAATTTGGGAAAAAACATTTCTAAAGAATAACGCTTCAATAAATGTATATAACATGTTTCTTCCAATAATTTGACTTAAATCATCACATGCACTCACATCACAATATCATGTCACCAGAAATGTTAAATATATTTTTTAATGATCTAATATCAACAAACGTGTGTACAGTTACTAAAGCTTGAATTTTCCAAGTTGGCCGCAAAATGCTACTTGTTAACTCGCATTAATTAATAGAATGCATTTAGCTTTTTAAGAGGAATATAATCTTATACTAATTTTTATTATTTAATTTTACTAATAAATTTTAATTTTAATAATTTTAATATTACTAATAATAAATTTTAATATTACTAATTAATTTTTTAATACTAATATTTAATTTTTATTATTTTTCTACAATGAATTGTATTTATTGTAGAAAAATAATAAAAATTACTTTATTATTTTTCTACAATGAATACAATTCAAGAAGTTGCTTAAATCCTTCTTTTCATTTAAATTTGGTTATATAACTAGAGAAAGTGTTACTTAAAAATATATACGTTATGTCAAAGTGAAGCTCATAAACTGTGGTATTTCTTGTTTAATTTATACTATAGAAAGTAAAATTTGCAAAAAACATTCAATATTCTCATCTTGATACTTAGTAAAACACCTCTTCTTGTTTCACAAAAATAAATGTTAGATTTACACATTATTTAAACAACATATCACTTTTAGGATTATTATTCGAGTAAAAAAAAGGTCAAAATGAAGCTCGTACACTGTACAAAATCTTTATATCAAAAAAATATAGATACAAGATATCTTCCTTTCAGTACTTTGTTGGATGTCCTTTGTTTCTAAATACATGTGGCAAACGTTTTGGCATACATCGAAGAAAGGTTTTACAGTGATCTTTACTGATTTTGTTTTATTCTTTCAAAATGCCTGTTTATGTTATATTTGTTAGAAATTTGAAGATTTCTTACAACAACTTCTAATTAATGCCATATATTTTCTATCACGTTTATGTCTGGTGATTGTGTGGGAGTTGTAATGACTTTAAACAACTGTACAGTAGTTACAAGCGACTATTGAGAGCAGTATGCTTTGGATGATTATTCTGGTAGAACTGAAAAGTTTTGCTATTCCACATGCTGTTTTGCACTGTGTTTTAAATTTTCATTTAACATATTGATGTAGATATATTAATTCATGGTAGATTCTATAAACACCAAATGGCTAACAATTGCTACAGACATATACTCCAATACCATCACGCTTCCTGCTTTATGCTTAATGGTGTTTTTGGTATTCGCAGGATTTATTTCTTTATTAGAGTTTCGCCATACTTTTACCTTTCCATTCGAAGAAAACAAATTGAATTTCGATTCATCAGCGAAAATTACTTTATTTCAAAATTTAAATATCTCTCTTTTGTACTCTTTTGCAAAACAATCTTTTTAATCGAATTTTGCTTGTTTATATAGGGTTTGTTTCTTGCAATCCTACTGTGAAAATTGTTTTTCTTAAAATGATTCGTATTGTCTCCGGGTGAACACACTTATTCAAAAATGTTTTAGATTCAAGAGCTAATTTAGGAGCGCTAAGTGTAGGAATTTTTTTACTTGTCGAAATATCCGGCGTTCATCATGAGAATCAAAAATTTTTCGTTTGCTCACCTAGGATTTGTTTCACAATCCTTAGCCATTTTTGCATAGATAAATGATACTTTGAACTGTCGAATGACTTCTGTTAACTATTTTGATAATTTCACGGAGTTATTTACTTTATTTGAAATGGAGAACAATCAGATCTTGTTCATTTAAGGATTTTTGAATACGTTGACGTCCCATGATGAAAATCCAAACAAAATTATCACATTTTTACTGACTGAGTCTTATTTTAACACAACACAAAATTTTAAATGGTGATTTCATTTGTCTTCTCGTCATTCACTGCGAGACTACACAGCGTATGAGTTTTATTTTGACTATTTTTTACGAATATTCATCTAAATAAGTAAATCGTTGTCTAAAAAATCATTATAAATCAAAAAGTTACTTTTATAAAATAAATATGAAATGTTTTACTTGTTAACTAAATAAAACATACTGAAAATATTTCATGATTACATTTCGTATCTTAAATTGAACGAAAAATGGCATAGTGTGCGAGTTTAATTTTGACTCTCTATTTATTGGGATTGTTAAAAAATATTTGGATCAAAGTATTTTTTTTATATATGATTTTAATTACCAGCATATGTATGTTAAAAAAATAGGATAAAATCTTACAAAAACTTCTTTCCGTGCACTGTAAAAAGAAGTTAATGCAAATAACTTGCTAGTTGATGAATAATCAAAAAATAAGGGTTAATAATATAAGTTTATGTTTTTTTATTAATATTCTGCACTTATATACGTATGTCAGTATTATATACAGCTATTTAAAACTATAACGCGAAAAAGTTAGTTTTACTTAGACTGCCCCTAAAAGATTCTGATGCCCTTTTCCGGTTGATAAAATATTAATGAAGTTGAACAAGCAAAAATGTTCCCGGGTTTCTCAATAAGGTAATTTTAAACAATAAATATAGTTGACATTTAAAAATGTCAATTCAAATAAGTTGTAGTGGTCTAATAATCTCTCTCTCTTATAAAATCATCTTTGAGCCCAAATTATGCGCATATAATACTTTGCGCACCATATATTTGCAAAAAAAATTACGTAAAAAAAGCGTGTAAAGTGTCATAAAAACGGAGTTTTAAAAATTCTAAATATAGTTAAAATTAACTTAAAGAGTTATTCTAGATTGGAGAGATATCTTTTAATTTCGTATCAATATTCGCTTTATTACAATTTAATTTTTCCTAAAAAATATATATGAAATAATTTATTATCACATAGCGATGGTATTATTTCAAATAATTTTCACTATATCTTAAAACATAATACGGAGACATAATAACATATATGACAATATAACATAATATGGGATATTTAATTTCATTTTGATACTAAACTTGTTTAAATTTTATATTTTCTTTTATCATAGATCATTCAACCGCTTACCCCTTTATCCAAAAACTTTATTTATAGTACAGTGTTTCTTTAACTTGCTAACGACATATTATTGATTTATTCTAAAATTTACTAATTATTTTTAAAGTAACATTTGCTTAATACGTGTGTAATGGTTTTGGTTTTTCAAAAAGGTAGTATCCTGTGCTAAATATTATACATTTATTTGAAGCAAATAATATCTAAAGTTTAATGCTACAGCATATATACATTTGCCTTATACCTTGCCTTCCATTTTTTTCCTTTTTCTTTCTTTTTTTTGCCTTAATTTACTACATTATGTATTTAACTCCTTTTATCCAATTCTATAACCGCAGAAATAATATTTTTTTCACTTATTCTATAGTTATTATGATTTTAAAAAAATGTTAAAATCTCTCATTTCATTTGAATGTAGTTATACAGAACGCAAACTTGCTTATTTTCATTGAAATGCTGTTTAATACATTATACATATTAGTAACTAATATTTATGAATTATCAGAAAGAGCGTAACAATATTTTTGATAGAAAACCCTTTTTTGCATATATTTAAATTGTTCTGCTATTGACTATGTTTTAATTCAATAAAATAAATTAAGTATGTTAATCAAAGAACATACTTATTTTATTTTATTGAATTAATCTAGAAGTAATATTTTAAATTTTCAAAGTATGAATATATGTGTTTATTTTAATTTCCCTGGATATTTACTATCTTAAAATTGTGTCTTAGAATTAGTCTGTTAATATTGATTTTTAACATTTTTTTTTGCATGAATGGGATATTTCAATATAGAAATTGAGAGTTTTAATAATCAGAAGAGACTCAACAATACAAATAATACCTAGCAAAGAGAGAAATTTTAACCAGAAAAATTTGCATTGTCCCATTCACGTACCAGATAGGCATGGTATCCAACAAATGTTGCGATATTTAAAATTTACTTACCATGAGTCATGAGAGTTTTGAATTTCTACTCTATCGATCATGGCTTCTTGTTATTCACGTAATTTTTCCATTAAATGAAACATTTTCATTCAAAACACGTGATATATATATATATATATGTATATATAAACCTACTAGTTAAATTAATTTTATTGAAAAGATTACATTAAAGATAAAATTGCTCGTGAAAAGATTTTAAATATTAGTTTTCCTCATAGCTTACATTTTAGATTCAATACATTTGCCGCATTTCGGTTTTTAAATTATGTTTCGGATATGATTTTGATTTTAAGCATACGTATGTAAAAAAATAGAATAAAATCTTATAAAAACATTTTCCTCTCCCGGTGAAAAAGATAAACTAACATGCATGTTGATATTTAATAGAACGCTGGATTCTAGAACTTGCTGCTGATGAACAACCATAAAAAACTTTGAAGTTTCAAAAAAGGTTTTTGTGTGTTCATGAACGTTCAGCAACTATTTATTTATATAAATAATAAAAGTAGAATTTTGAAATTATAATGCTATCGCATGAAAAACTTATGTTTTTAACCAGACTGGCACAGTAGAATTCTGATAAACTTTTCCAGTTTATAATATATTAATAACTATAAAAAAAGTATTTTAGTGGTGCTCAATAGAGTAATTTTAAATAATAAATATAGTTGATCTTTATTAAAAGTGTCTATTTTAAGTAAATTATTACAGTGAAATTTTCAATTAATAACGTTCTTTGCGTACATTTTACGCATATCATTCTTTATGCATCATGTGTTAGAAAAATTTTTTTAAGAAGTAACAGTGCTTGAGAAAGCGTCATAAAAAAGGACTTTTTAGAAAATTCATGGATAATTTATATTAAGCTCTTGTCTCTCCTAATAGAAAGACTTAAATAATTAAAAGACTTACATTAGCTCGCGCTAACCAATTGCGCCTTTGGGGACAAATAATGTTTAAATTTATTTTATTTAAGATATTTAAGATTTTATTTAAGAGTAAATATATAAAACTGCTGAAGAAGAATTTCAAAAGCTTAGTTTTATTTTTTTATTTATTTTTTTTTATTTATTTATTTATTTTTTTTTTTTGCTTACACTTGTAAATGAAATTGAGTTAAATCTTACATCTTCATGTCACCAGAAGTGTTAAATATATCTTTAATGATCTAATTATTACAACAAACATGTAGACAGTTACTAAAGCTTGAATTTTTCAAGATAGGCGCAAAATGCTACTTGTTCACTCGCATTTATTAATAGAATGTATCTAGCTTTTTAAGACGAATATAATCTTACACTAATTATACAAGTATTGATCTTTTTTATTTTTCTATATTAATTACAATTTAAGAAACTGTTTGAGTCCTTCATTTCATTTAAATTTTATTATATACCTAGAAAAGAGTGTTACTTAAAATTATATATTTTCGGGTTATTAAACAAATATTTGTATGAAAATATTTATTAATTTTTTCATATATAATTTTAATTACCAGCATACGTATGTAAAAAAATAGGATAAAATCGTAAAAAACCTTTCTTCCACACCCGGTGAAAATTATGTCAAAGAACACTTCATGTTAGATAAGACGGCGGATTCTTTGAATCTGTTGTTAATGAATATCCAAAAACATAGAGGTTTCAGGGTAAGTTTATGTTCCTGTATTGATGTGTTCTGCACACATATCAGTGTTTAATGCAGATATTTAAAAATAGAATGCGAAAAGCTTAGTATTACTAGACTGTGCCATTTAATGAAACTTATATCATCTTTCCAGTTTAAAAATATTGAGAGAGAGGACCTCAAAAATAAGTTAATTTTAAACGATGAATATAGTTGACCTTTTACAATTTACTTGAATAGACATTTTTATAGTCTAATAGTCTTTTAAAAGCACCCTTTAGCGCAAATTATGAGCGCATAATACATTACTCACTATGTGATTGCAAAATAAAAAAAAGAAAATGAATATAAAAAAAGTACAATGTAAAAAAAGCATGTAAAGTGTCATGAAAACGAAATTATAAAATCTTTAAATATAGCTAAATATAACTTATAGTAAATTTACAATTCGAAAAGACCTCTTTTAATTTCGTATCAATGTTCGCTTTTATTAATAATCAACTTTTTCTAAAATAATAAATGAAACAATTTATTGTGAAAGGTGGTGGAATAATTTAAAATAATTTTCACTACATTTGAAAAAATGATACGGAAATATGAGAAATTTAATTCCATTTTGATGCTAAAACTTTTTAAATTCAAAACTTTTTCTAACAATCCTAAATATTTCTCCTAAAGCAGAAGATAAATTAATAACCGAGCAGTCTGCGTAGATCCCTTAATATTCTCATTTATATTTTCTTTTATCATAGACCTTTCAAGCATTTACATCTTTATCCAAAAACTTTATTTATAATGCAGTGTTTCTTTACTTCGTAAATAAAAATTATTGATTATTTTTAAAATGTATTAATTATTTTTAAAATAACTTTTGCTTAATAGGTGTGTAAATGTTTTGGATTTACAAAAATGTACTATTCAGTGCAAAATCTTATACATATATTTGAAGCGAAAATTTCCAAAGTCTGATGCTACAGCAAATATACATAAAATGCTATCTTTAGATAATTTTCATTGTATCAAATCAACAGAAAAACTTATCATTTTTTTCTGCCTACATTAACAAACATTTAGACAGCTTATTATGCATTTATTTTGAAAGATTGTCTTATGTTTTGCCTTCCAATTTTCTTCGACTTTATTTACTAACATTATGTAGTTAGCCTCTTTTAAGAATAATATTATCCAATACTATAACCACAGAAATTATATTTTTAGTTAATCTACATTTATTATGATTTTTAAAAATGTTAAAAATCACTCATTTCATTTGAATTTAGTTATATACATCGCAAATATGTGTACATTGATTTTTAACAATTTTTTGCTTGAATGGGATATTTCAATATAGAAATTGAAAGTTGTAATAATCAGAAGAGACTCAAAAATACAAATAATGCCTAGCAGAGAGTGAAATTTTAACCACAAAACTTGCGATGTTCCATTCTCAACAACCAGCCAGACATAGTATGCAACAAATGTTACGATATTTGAAATTTACATACGATAAGTCAAGAAATCTTAGAATTCCTACTCTATCCATGATGGTTCCTTTTTATTCACATAATTTTTCCATTTAATGTGATATATTCATTGAAAACATGGAATAAACCTACTTGTTAAATTAATTTTATTGAAGTTAAAATTGCTCATGGAAAGAGTCTAAATATTATTTTACCTCATAGCTTACAGTTTATAATACATTAATAACTCTAAACAAAAATATTTTTGTAGTGCTCAATAGGGTAATTTAGATTAATAAATATAGTTGACCTTTTTTTAAAAAATGTTTGTTTTAAGTAAATTATAACAGTGTAAATTTCAATTAAAAACATTCTTTTTGCGTACATTATACGTATATCATTTTTTAACACATTAAGAAGTATCCTAAATAAAAGCCTTTTTAAAAAATTCAAGGATAATTAATATTAAGTTCTTGTGTTACTCCCAATTGAAAGATTTAGATAATTTAAAGACTTATATTAGCTCACGCTAACCAGTTGTGCCACTGGGGACAAACACTCTTTAAATTGATCTTATTGAAGAGAGTACTGTAAATATAAAAGTGCTAACAAAATGCTTCAAAATTTTAGTTTTAATTTTAGTTTTCTTTTAAGACTACATGAAATTTTATTTTTTTATTTTCTTTTAATATAGTTCTGTTTACCTACTAACGCTTGTAAAAAAATTTAATTAAATCTTACATAAATGAAGAAAAAAGGGAAAATGACCTAAATGATATTTCCTCTTCCGAAGAAAACCGTCAAAGTGTTGTCTTAAACATATGCTCAGTTAATTGGTGTATTTTCGGAATCTGTTGCTTATAACGTAATGAATGCCAAAGAAAATTTATATGTCTATATATAAAATCTTTACCAAAGGATTTTTTCACAAAATTGCTATGGGCTTTTTTAATTATAATGCAAACAACTTTCGGTTTTAACTGCGCTGCCATTTTAAAATTCTGTTATCCTTGATTAATAATATACTAATATCGATAAACAAATCATTTGCTCGCAATAAGAAACCGAAAATAAATCAGTGGTTCTCAATATGGCAACTTTAAAAAAGTTTTTATAGTTGACGTCTATTAAATGTCTGTTTTAAGTAAAATAAAATAATGTGATATAGAATTAAAAGGATGGTTACAGCTTAAATGGTGCGTAAAACATCGTTTTGACACCATGTATTAGCAAAAAAAAAAAGAAAAGAAAAAATATTACTGTGTAAGGACAGACAGCGCTTCAGAAAGCACCATAAAAAGCAATGTTTTGTAGACTGCAAGGATAGTTAATATTATTTTCTAGTTACTCTTGATTGAAAGTCTTGGAATTTGGCTTTTGTAAAATATTATATGCAACCATTTATTCTTGCAAGTTTTAGGCATTATGGTTAAAATTGAAATAAGAATATGAAAAAACTTGTAGAGTAATTACATTTTGATATGAATCTTGTTAAATATTTCAAGGCTCCTTCAAAGGCTGGTAAATACTTTTCCTAAAACTGAATGTAAATTAATAATAAAAAAGCATGTGAAAATGATTTAAGAGATTCTCATTTCAATTTTCTTTCATTATGGGTCATTGAATCTTTTATAATACCAAACAAAAATTTGCTTACAATGCATGGTTTTTTTGGGTTTCTTGGCTTTTTAACTACGGAGTATTGATGCTGGTCTGCCAAACAACATATATATATTTTTAGTAAATTAAAGTGAACTCATATGTCTGAGAATAAGATTATTAATAGAAACACATTAAAAATAACACTGTAAAAGGTATAACATACTACTTCAGCCTATCATGACAGTTAGGAACACTCAAATGTAAATAATTAATTTAATATCCAAGAGCAATCAGTGACCATATCTTATCATTTTCTACTGATAGCATCATGTCTTCTTGATATTAAAATAGAATCGCTTTTATAAGATTCATTTTGTATATAGTATCTGCTTAATTGGTCTGATGAAAATATTTTATGTTGTTCGGAAATCTTAGAATTTATTTATAAAAAAAATTTCTAAATTATGACGCCTCAATGGACTTATTAAAACAGCTTTCAGCCATGAATGTTTTCCAAAATTTGGATAATAAAACATTTTTTAAATAAAAGGCTATTCATGTTCAGTTTGAATCCATTTTTATTTTGTGTTTCTCTGATACCTATATTTTCAAACTCTAAAATATTAATTTCGGTAAAGAAAACATTATAATGGTTCTTAACATTACAATTTTAAATATTTCATGATTGACATCTCTTAAATGTCAGTTTTCAGTAACTTACTATGTCTTTGAACTTTAACGTAGATTGATAAAAAATAACCATTTTATATATGAAAGTATATTAAAAATATCTGACTATTTATATTATTTTTATTATTTACAAAAATTGTTACTCTATTTTGGACACCCATTTTTAAGTTAACAGTTAGATATTCATTTTTGATTAATCAATGTGATTTAATGTTGTCACTTTCAATATTCTTTTAATTAAAAATTATGATGGATAAAAAAATAAATAACTATTCTAACAGTTAATGATACACAGAAGTAGGTGTATTTCATTTCAAACTCCAATAAGGCGAAACTTCACAGTAAAGGTAAGTTTAAGGAACCTAATTTAATATTATTTGTTTAGAAAACTTCTCTTCTATTTATTTCAATTTTAACCTATTTTTAATATAGTATCTGCTGAATAATTATGAAAAATTTTTCTTTAGCCAAAACACTGTAACTTGTCGTGAAAATTAGACTTCTTCTGGAAACAAAACTGTTAAGGTATCGGGCTTCAACTGGTCTGTATACATTATTCCCCGCGAATAATTTGTGTTTTTTCACTTCGTCACAGCTAAAATATTCCGTTTTTATTGTCCGCTTGTATTACCAGATTCATAGACACATCCAATCAAATTTAATTTTTAAGATTGGCCCAACTTCGAATATTTCTGTTCGTATTAATTAAAGTTATGCATTTAGCATTTTATAAATAATAACCGCTTATATTCTACCAATATGAATTACGTTATTTAATTATTTTATAATAACTGCAGTTTTTAAATAGTAATTAAATTAAAGCATATTATTTACATATGAAGGAATAGCTAGAAAATAATCTTCAAGATGTTCTTTTCAACTTAATGCATTTTTCGATAAATATTTAGAGTATTGGAAGTAGCATGACAACAGTTTTAATGAAAACTCATTTTTTGCTGAAATTCCAATTAATATGGAATATACCAATTTGTTATTCATTAAAATAACGTTTATTGATTAATAAAATATAGTTATGAAATAAAGTAAACTAATTTATCTAGTTTTATATAAATTTTAATGATAAATACATACTTACACAGAGATAATAACTGTTTTAATATTAGTCTTTAATATTTTTTTATATAATTTCCTGTTACTTGACGGGCTAGTTTCAATATAGTAATTGAGAGAGTCCAAATAGTCACAAGAGACTCAATATTACAAAATAATTCCAAACATAGAGAAACCTTTTAACGGGAGAAAAGTGACAAGGAGTAATTACGTTAACCAGGCAGACATAATCTGAGATATATATTGCTGTATGTTAAAAAAAAAACTGTGCGAAATAAGCCACGGTATTTCACAATCTAATATTAATGGACGATGATTTTTTACGACTCTCATACTTTACTAACTTTATGCGATATTTTCATTCGTAACATGTTTGTAACCCTTGAAACTCAATCGTTAAAAATATTTGATTGAAAGTATTTTTCTAATATGATTCTGTCAAGTATTTTTACTATAGTATCTACCTAACATTTGTGTAGTTTCGTGTTATACAAAAATATGTTAACTTGTGCTGAATCTCAGGCTTCCATTTGAAAAAAAAATTTAAATCCTGACTTTTTAACAAATATTTGGAAGATATTTTCATCAAATAATTTTTGTGGATCATCTTTTATCACATACTAAGATTAACAAGCATGTATGCAGATCAAAATGCTTTTATAGAAAAAGATTATGTGAAAAGCAAGATTATACCAAAAGATGATGTGAAAAGTGAAGAGCTATCATCAATTGACACAATAAATTTTTAGATACAATGATATATCGCATTATTTGCCAGATATTATGTCTGCCTATTTGGTGTAATTACACATTGCCCATTTTTCTGTGGTTAAAAATTTTCTCTCCGTTTGGAATCATTATGCGATATTGAGTCTAATCTGACTATTTCTGCTCTCTTTTATTACATGGAAACTGCTACGTCAGAAAACAGGAATGTATTATAATCAATATAAGTAGATTAGACTTCAGATAGTTATCATTTGCGTAACTCAATGTTTCCTTAAAAATATTCACTGAAATTCAAATAAACACAGCAGTTTCTCATATTACAAGTTTTTTTTTAAATACTGCGTCTTCATAATTAAAGAAATAAATGTTGCTTCCAAATGAATTTTAAGAATTCGAACAACATGGAGTATTTTCGTAAGACTAATTAAGCAGATACTATATACAAAATGAGTTTAAATTCAAATTAATAGAAAAGGCATTTTTTTGAGAAAAAAATATTTTATTGTGTATTTCTCTTGAACTGCGTCTCACTCTCACTATTCTCTCAGTTTGGATTTATAAAATCAGCTATACAACTTTTAAAATATTTGTCCACTAACCATGTTTCATTTTCTAATCACCAGAATATTGTAAGTGCCAATATTGAAGCGCGATGTGTTAAAAAAAAAAGTAGAGTAACAATGCTTGTATCTAATCATAACTCTATAACTAATTATAATATGACGAAATCGTTATCAACCAAATTTACAGTTCAAAGAAGTTACAGAGCGTTGCAACACTATTATTCAGAATTTACTAGCAGCAGATTCACAGATTCCACTACTTTACCAAATATTTTGGTTTAATCATCAATGTATAATTTTCACCGGGTGAACAAGCAGCAATTAAGTAAGATTTTATTCTTTAATTTTATATATGTGAGCTGGTAAGCAAAATTGTATTTAAAAAATATATCACAAATAATTCGCTATAATCTTTCAATCTAAATGGAATCTTTTAAATAAAAACAAAATTTTCAAATTTTTATTTCAAAAACAGCATTTTAAAAATTATTCTCAAAATTTTAAATAAAATAATTTTAACGAATGTGTAATAAGCATGTTAAAAACGAACATATTTCAGAAATTTGGATAAATATGTGAGTAGTAAGTTGCCATCATCCATTGACGATAAATTTTATGATTTCACGACTAATCGCGTGATATATTTAATATTTTGCAAAGTTAGTCAGGCACTATATCTTAATAGTTGGTGTTGTTGCTTATTGACATTTTACTCTGGTGAAATGTTTTGCTTCAGCAGCGAATAATTCTGGAATATTTAGTCTCTTCTGACTGTTTCAGCCTTCGTTTATTACATTAAAACTGGCTTGTAAAGTAACAGGAACTTATAAAAATCAATATTATAGAAAACTAATTTCAAGAGAGTTATAATTTGCATAACTTAATATTTCTTATAAAAATTCATAGAAATAAAAATAAACACCTGTTTTTTATCTTGTTAAATGTTTTGAGAAGCTCTATTTCTAAGAATAAACCGCAAATATTAATTAAAAGATAAAACATATTCAGTTCTACAACAAATTGAGCGTAAGAAAAAAATTTGAATAAAATATATTGTCATACTATTTAAAATAATTCTTCAAATTTTGTTAACGCAATAGATAAAATTGTAAGGAACATCATGTAACACATTTTTTAAGTATATTTAGAAATTTTAATAAAATGATGTATTTTAACAGTTTTTTAAAAAAGTAATTATACATAAAGTAAAAAAAAGTGGCTCTATGGGTGTAATATATTGCACTAATATTTTTAAATGCTATTACAAAGTGGTGGTAAATATTTGCGAAAAAACTAAAATTTAATTAAATTCTGAAAAATGAAAATTTAAATATATGTATATACGTTTGGTAATAAAAGTAAATGATAGGAAAGGGAAGCGATTCTTCTAAAAATGTGATTGTTCACAAAAATTTTTAAAAAATGGACATTTTGAGATACAGAAAAATTATTTTTAAATTATTAAACAAATGAATAATTATTCAAAATTTTAACAAAAATTATTTCATATATTATAATTTTATTTATTTACATTATTTCGTAACTACTGTTTGTCAACACATGTAATTTATTTGCAGTTTGAATTTTGTCGCCATCTGTTGATATTGACGAAACAATAGCATTCATTCATCAATAATATCTTTTAAGTAGCAAGTACATAGTTTTTAACAGTCTTTAATTATCTGAACAGTCTTGTCTGATATCGGTCCTTTTCCTGGATATTTTCTGGACGATAAGCAGTACCACTCTTGCGCCAGATCAGTTGGCGTCTACTATCCGATGACAGACTGAACCTACTCTCGTCTGAGAATAGTAGGCATGCCTAGTCCTTTTGAGTCTAATTGCGGTGCTCACGACACCATTGCAATCGGGCAGTACGGTGCTGTCTGGTCAATGGAACACACACAACAGGTCTGCGGGAATATAGTCCTCCTCCATTCTAACGTTTGGCAACAGTTTTTCGAAAGATCTGCTTTCCTGTGGCAGCAAGAAACTGATTTGCCACCTGCTGAGCTGCGGTGCACATGTTCCTTTTTTGATGATAGGACGATATATATGTCTTCTGCAGGCGTCGCACTTCTAACACGACCTCCCCCGTGCCGCCTATTACATATTCCAGTAGTTTTAAATGACTTCAACAGTCGTAAAACAACGCTGTGAGTAATCACGAACTACCTGGCAACATCTGTTATTTTTCGCCCTTCTTCGTTCTTTCCAATAATTCGGTCACGCATAAAATCACTTAAGGGATGTCGGGAAGACATGCCAAAAATTTCAAGTTCGTCTATTTAGTTTTTCCTATAAAACTTTGACTTGAAACAACAACTGTCCACACGAGTCAAAACATTTAAAACTCTTAAGAAAGCTATCACGTGATGAACAGGCGTGGAAAAATAATTTGCTTATGAATACTACTTCTTACTATATCCCGCACTTATTCTAATTTTCCACATTTTGCTTCCTTTCATTTTGTGGTTGCTACGGATGATAGTCTTATCCGTCCTTAGCAATTGTCCAGAAGTGTATAATATATGTATGTATTCTTGATATTATATGGGAAGATTGATTGATTTGATTTGTGTATCGCTCAACGGTCATTTTTTGCACACTAGGGCTAATTATGACGGGACCTAATACCACGCTCTATGACAGTACGTTAATCACTTATTATTGTAACGTTATTGTACACCTAAAGTTGAAACAAAATGCAAATAATATGTAATCAATTATATAAAAGGTGCAAAATTTATTAAATTTATCCATCAAATTTGTAATTTCACGATACAAGTTTAAAAAGGACAAGCAACATATTTAAATTTATTTATGTTTTCTATAATGTCCTTCTAATTCAAAACAAAAAAATATTGAAAAAATTTCTGGGATAACGGGTACAATAATTAAAATTTAAAATAAAAATATACTAAATGACATTATAATAACATTAAATATTATGTAAATATCTATTGAGTGTCTCTAAAATTAAAATACGGCACATTTTGGTATATTATTGTGAGAAACCTGTTTTCAAACTTAGAGATAGGAAAATTTGTCATCAATTATTTTATTTTTCTTATATTACACATAATTTTCGCTGAAAAAGAAATACTGAAAATTATTTTAGATACGTACGAATTATGGAATACATTAATAAATTAGGAAAAAATGTAGAATTTACAAGGTAATTTTAAAAATTTATACGATATGAAAGTGTAATCTTACTAGAATGCTTTCATAGCTTTCTTGTGTACATTTCCAAAATTTATTAAATTTATCCATTAAGCATGGAAGTGGTAATGAATTATGAAAATGTGCAATACATAATAGATGCAAGTATTTACTGTTATGGTTCCTTTGGAGTGAAATTCATTTATTCAACATGTTAAAGTTTTATTTTTAAATTTTCATAAAAATATGTGGATCCTGTGGTCTGCATTATCAGGAATAATGACCGATAAATGCTAAATTATTTAATTATGTACTCAAAGAACAAGATAAAGCTATTTACATATTTACAACTTAATATCAAAACACACTGTAACATCTTAGTTATTATTCGAAAGTACAATATCAATTCGCGTCTTTTCTCTTCCATCACCTCGTAATTCTCCTCTCCTCTCTTCTCTGTATATCCGGTGGCAGACTCGATGGGAATGACTCTCTGGTGGTACTTTCAATCCCACAGATATATCTACAAATTTTACACCATGTTCTTATCAAGAATATAAATACAGGAACACAGCTCTTTCATTTATAAATAATCTCTATGAAGTGAGAATAACATATTATTCATGTTCTTCGATTATCTCTTGTAAATGAAAATAATACAATGTACTGATTATGACAATATTAAAGATAATGTAAAATATGCGAACAATAACTTATAATTTTAAATTAAAATTTATTACATTTGATAGAAATTGAAATTTGATGTATTTAGAATAAAATTTAGAATTAAATTTAATAATTTGAAATCGTTTTCCGGCGTGTATCTTTCTAAGTGAAACTAAATATTTATATGGGTTAAAAATCGCATATTTTATCTCATATGTTTTATATTACTTGCATCAAAGAATACAAAAGTATTATTTTCGTACCATTTCAGAATTCTATCATTATATTACTTTCAATGTCTGATACTTACCTGAAACTTTAAATACGACATTAGAATACAAGAAATATACAAATCGGTGCTTTAATAATCTTGGCATCAAAAAGTTCCATATTTTGTTACCATCAATTTGACAAACTTTGTAATAATACTAGAGATATGATGGTCGTAATTATCGCCAACATCCTAAAGTAGTAGAATTTACTAACAACAAACTAAAGTAGTAGAACTTGCTTTGCATTAACAGACAATTTGTTTTATAAGCAGAGTCTATATAGTTATTTGCGTTAAATTAGTTTGGATACATGTTTCTAAATTTTAGACACAAGCCTATTCACAGTAAATTGTGAATATTCCGATGTCTGAAATTTCAATCTATAGATATTAATTCTAGAAGAAAATATATATAACTCCATTTTGATCATTTTCTGGTTGACGTCATTCAGTTCTGAATTACCTGAAAAAAGGAATAAAGTGCTTATGAGTAACAACTTGCTCTGATCAGTAATTATATTATTTTTGTACCAAACACATCTCTTTCTATATCCGTCACATCTTTTAAGTACTTTAATGTATTATTAATTGAACTATTTTCCTTGTGCCTTTGACAACTATTAAGTGTCAGAAACAGAAAATCGTCGTTTTCCAAAAGAATGGCTACGTTACTTACCTTTAGGGAACCTATGAAAACAATTCTTTTTGAAAACAAAAAATCACTGGAGAAAAACATTCCTTAAATGTTGTTGTTGATAATTATTCGTTATCTTTATAACTGAAAAATATTTAGATTAATTTAAGAATTATTTTCCATGACGAGTGTAAATTCAACGGAGACATTCAATTACATTGTAACAAATACATTAATAGGAAAGGATGCCCATTCACGCGTATTGCAGGAGATATAAACCTCAAAATAGCAGAGATATATATTATTATAAAATTATTCCATATTATCATCTCGTATTACTTTCAAAGATATTATTTGCTCAAGGAGATATCTTATATAAAAAAAATGTTTTTTGTGTATTCCATATGCTATAAATAAAAACTCTCATTAAAAAATATAAATTATTTAATATCTCCGATATTTCAAAAACTATCAAAAGTTATTATGTTGTATGAATAAAATGATATTAAATGTAAAAAATAAAGATTCAATTCATACCTTTCATAGCCAGTTTAAAAAAATTCTATACGTTTGGATATGACTATTATATACTTTCCACCGAAAATTGTAGTTAAGTACTTACACTTAGTATAAAGCGGTGGGTTTAGGGTAAATCTACTGCTGATATTTGTAAAAACAATTGCCTCTTTTAAAAACAGGTGACAAAGATTTTCTTATTTTATGTCATATTGAAAAACATCTAATTAGCAACACTAGAATATGTTTAACGAATTGGAAGTAAATTGAAGTAGAATAAAATTATAGCTTAAAAGTATTTTAATAGCAGGTTAGTCCCTTATTATTTTTAACCTTATTCTTTTTACCTGAAATTGAAATCAAATGCAAAAAATATTTTAAAAAATGCAGAGGTGCATAAGAGACTAAATTTGTAATTTCAAGATATAAGTGTTTAAAAAAGACCTGCATCCTATTTAAAATTAATTGATTTTATCGATAAAAACCTAAACTGAAATTGGAATCATCAGTTATATTTTCTTTCTGGCATCATTCGCGCAATTTCTAAAATTAATTATAAAATTATACTAAAAGGAATTAATAAAATTAACGATTATGTAATTATCCAAATTTTATATATTTTTTAACAATGACAGGCACTGGGTGACTAACTCTTCACCAGTATACAGGCAGGAACTTGGTACACATTTATTGTAACTCTAGGACACCTGTGAACCAAGTCACGGAGGCTAGTAGCATTACTCATGTCATATCCGTTTATAGGGGTTGGCTACATTCTCACATCATTTCAGAAGAAAGGATACAGAAACACAGAAAGAAAGAAACATCCATGCCCGAACTGGTATTTGAACCCAGGACCAACAGCCAAGAAGTCAGGAACGTTAACCACTCACTCTTTGGCAGGCCAATATAGAGGATTATATTATACTATTATGAGAATCATCTTTTCAATTTTACCTTGAGACCAGAAAATTTAACATCAATCATTTTCTTTCCGATACATTACAAATAATTTTCGTTAGAAAAATGTGTGCTGATATTTATTTTATATTTATAAATAAAGTATAGAATATATATACAATTTAGGAAAAAATATAGAATGGACAAAATGATTTTTAAAAACATTATGTAACATAAACGAGCAATCTCAATAGAAATCACAAAGTTTTCAATGCATTTTTGAATACTTTTTTTAAAAAAAATATTAAATTTATTCGTCATAAATAGAATTTATACATGAATATTCAAAGTAGAAAACATAAAGTACATATATTCCGTACCTGCTTGCTTTTATGGTTCTTTTAGACTGAAATTCGTTTAGTAAATAAGTTAAAATATTATTTCTCAATTTGCTGTTTGATATATCTACAAATTTTACATACATTTTTACCAGAATAAAAATACATAGAGATAGATTTCATTGAACAGAAATATCTCTTCAGTGAGAATTATATTTTCTCATGTTCTTAAATTATGTTACAAATAAAAATAAATCAAAGTACTGATTACGGCCATGTTGAAGTCACTGTTAAATTTACAATACATTTTTTAGCATTTTTAGCTGTTTCCATTCATTTTTTAGCTTGAAATTTAAATGCATTTTATAGAGTTTGTTGTGTACTTTATAAAGGTTAATTATAAGGACACAAAAAGGCTTTTTCCATAGTTTTTCGACATTCCATCATTATGTTTAGCAGACTTGAAACTAGAAAGGAGAAGTTAGAGAAGAATTTTCACAAAACAGCACTTCCATATATTTTGTATCAAAAAGGTTCCATAATTCGGTCTCCATCACTTCGGTTTACTTTGTGTTAGTACCATAGGTAAGATGGCATTAATTATTTAACAAACATTCGGAAAAAAATTTTGTGCGTACTAGTCTCTAATTAAAGATTTTTTTGGTCATTTATTCATTCTTGTCATATAGATCAATATGACTTGAACGAATAAATGACACCCTAGTAGGCAGCAAATATTCCTTTGTAGTTCATTGATTTTTGCACCAACATCCTTTCCTAAATGTGCTTCACATTAGTTAAAAGTACATTACTCTATTATAAACTGAAGTATCTTCCATGTGCCTTTGACATCCATAGAGTATTAAAAACAATCATAGCTTTACAAATGAATGTCAACGCTTCCTTATTTGAGAGAACCTATAAAAACACTTATTTTTGAAAGTAAAAAATCAACTGGAGCAAAACATTCTTCCAAATTTTATTGATAGTTATTCTCTAATTTATTGATTGAAAAATAATAAGTTTAATATAAGAATTATTTATGCATGGCATAAATTCAAAGGAGATTGGAATTTATATTAGTTTACATTGTGACAAATGAATCGAAAGAAAATTATGCGCATTTGCGTATTGTAGGAGATATAAATGAGAGCATACAATTGAAATATTAATAGAAAAACATTACTTATTATTATCTCGTGCAGCTGTTAAGGGTATTATTTGTTCAAGGCTATGTCATATATATCTAACTTATGTTTTTCGACGTTTTATGTCCAGATCTTACCCTTAAAAAACATAAATTATTTTAACACTCTTATATTACAAAAGAGAATAAACTGAAAGATTATAAGCAAACACACACCCACACATAAAAAATGATATACTATTACAATGCAATTTTATATTTTTTAAAAGGCTTTTATTGCGAGTTTAATTAATTAGCATTGTACCATAAATTCTACATATTTAAAAGTTTCAGCTAGTCAGAAAATAAACAGCAGCCTATTTAAATATATTTATACATAGTGCACTAAACTAAATTTGGATTTAATAATATTAAAAAATTTCTGTCTAACAACATTTGTACACTTTTCCAAATTTATTTTAAAAATACACTAAAAGAAATTAGTAAAATTTAAGACTATAATTAATACTAAAGAATATAACTGAGACTAAAAGGAATTAATAAAATTTAGACGTAAATAATTATTATGCTATAATAATACGTGCTATAATTATTATTATTCCAAATATTAAATATATTAAATTTTAATATAATAGTATGTGAAACATCTTTTTAATCTGATTTATATACCAGAAAATCCAATAGCAATTATTTCATTTCTGATATATTAATCTGATACATCATAATTGATAACATTTTATACGTAATAATTTGCACTAGAAGCGTATATGGGGGAAAAAATTAACAAGGGAAATTATTTGAAATATTGCTTGCAATCAAAGCAAAAATTTTATACTTATTGAGATTAAAGTAATAAATAATTTGAAATAATTACTTTAGTGAGATATTCATTATTAATCGCAGTACATAAAAAGCTAATATAAATTTTTACACGACTCGTTGCTATTTATTCAATAAAAATTGAAGAGATAAACTTTTAAAAACACTTTGAGTTATTTGCCATATTCGCAAGAGTGCGAAAATGGCAAAAGCACTTTTATAAAAATATTAGCTTATTTCTCCAGATCTGTTTTAATATAGTTAATACTTTTAAAATAAATGATGAATATCTGACATTGTTATATTTGGTAATATGTAGTACAGTTGTTTTCATCCTTTTAAGCGTCAAATCAAAAAATAATTATTCAAACTTAATCTTCATTTAATATAGTTTATAACACATTGAAGAATTTTAATTGAATGAAAAAAAATTTTTCTTTTAATAAACATTTTTAACACCAGCAAAATTTAAACTTTGGATTTGTCTTTTATTTTACTGAACGAGAAGGAAAATAGGTATAATAAAAACTTTATTGCCATAAAAAGCAAAGCACTAAAAAGAATCGTTTTGAGTTTTTCTATGTTAACTCTGAATATTATTTATATTATTCTAGTTATGAATATACACACATTTGGAATAATTTTTTATCAAAGAATAATTGTAATATATTTTGAAAAAAATTCATTCTGATAAAAAATACTTACGTATAATGATTAGAAAATAACTTAAATGGTTAACATATAATTTAATATAATATACTAAAATAGTCAAAAATATTGCTCTGAAAAATTATTGAAAATATAATTTAAAAGCATAACACATGCATTAGAATGACTTAATTTACTGCACGTTCTTATCACTTTTAAATATATTAAATTATGGTGTACTTCTTAATTTTTGTAAATTACTGGTAAGAGTTGTACATTTTATAAAAACAAAAATGTTTCCCAAAAACTGTTTAAAGCCTATATTTATTTGAATCTATTACTAATAAATATTTTTTCCAACGGTGGACCCTTGGGTGACGAACCCTATACCACAGTAAGGCTAGTAACTGCTACTCATTTATCGTTACCCAACGGGCACCTGTGAACCAAGACACAGAGGTGAGCAGCATTACTCACGCCATACCAACACAAACATGTGTATAGGGAGGACCACATTCATACATCATCACAGAAGAAATTACAGAGAAAGTAACATCCATGCCTGTACCGGGATTCAAACCCGGGACCCACTACTCAGTCAGGAACGCTAACTACGCAGCCATGGGTCGGCTTACGATTAAATATTATAAATAATGTATCCTATGAATATTTTTCAAACCTTATTCAAATCATTTTATGATTATAGAGATAACATTCAAATTATGAAACAAATATCATTGAATGGGGTTCTTATTCATTTCCTTATAGGTTAGTTGATTTTTGTTGTCAGTATTCGGTATTATTGTGCTTCATCAAAGCTACTCAAATAACAATAAATTAAATATTCATACAATTGTTGCTTCTTTAATATTACAATTAACCCTACAAGAAAGTATTTAATTAATAAATATTTTAAAAAATAAATTTATTTCAATTTTTTAAAAGATAGATTTTGAAAATTATAAATGCAGATAATTTTTTAATCATAATCTTTAATAAGATAAACATTTATAATGCATGTGTCACAATTTTTCCAAATGACCGTCTACTAGGATTTTCTTCTTTCATTACTAGAAATGATTTCTCCTTTATATCATGAGATAACAATTGGATTTGCAGTCCTAACTCCAAAAGTGAGTAGCTCTTCATAAATAAGAAACACTGATCAAACAGAAGCATGTGCATGTGAAATTATACCTCCTAAGGATGGCAGGCATTTTGGTTCCATTTGCTTGGTGCATCTGCTTCTAAATTACGAGGATCCACTCACTTTTGGGGTAACGATAGCATGTCTACTTGGTGTCCACTGTAAAAATGTGCTGACATAGCAACTTTAATATGTAACATTCAAAGTCCATACGCTAGTGTGACCTGGATGTAGAAAAAAAAGCATCAACTCAAGGGTGAGCTCTTCACCCCATTGTGGTTCAGTATAACTAGGCACGTAGTGATGGAGGAGAACTTCAAGCTCGTTAACTTTAAGGTACAATCTGGGGCTCACCTGCACCGTTATGTATATATGTATAAAAATGTGTGCCAGCACTTCCCTACTTGTAGTGCAGAAAGGTGTAAAACCTAATAGCTGAAAATTGAAAAAAAGTTGTTTCTTAAAGATGTAGTAGATGTTTTTCACAGTTATACTCCATAAAAAATTATGTAGTTCACATTATAGTCTAGAACGAATCTCTAATCATTTTTTTCCTACGTCAGGAATTGGCCACATCAGCCATTTTCCTTCTAGCAGCCCAATACAAAGTAGCCTTAATATGATAGTTATCAAGCATAAGAGAATTAACGTTGTCCGGAGATGAGCAAATGGTCAAATTACTAAAATTCACTGCCTCTCCAGTGAAACACAGGGGGTGGTCTGGTTGATTAAAAAACCAATAAGACAAAGATGATCTCGAAGGTAGTCATGTCTACTCTGAATTCTAAAATTTGCACTAAAATTTTGCCGTGGGAGCTCCATAGGAATAGGAGTGTGTATGAGTTTAGACCACACTTTTTCTGTAGCCTCTGCTTTCTGGCATTTTTTTACAAAGACAATTGTTGTTTTGGTAATTTCCGATGAAATTCGGTTGTACGAGAGAGACAAAGAGGGCTGTGGGAGCAAGAATCCCTGTTAAAATCTGCAATCTGTAACATAAATAAATTAATCAAGAAATGTTACATTTACTTTTATAGATCTTATGAACAAATGTAATTTTTCTTTTTGATTTCTTCATTAATAAATTTATTTTTTTAAATTTTAATTGAATATATCAGCTTTCATAAGAATTTATTTAAAAAAAGTTTGACATAAGAAATTTTAATTTCTAATCCTTTTTAATGCAGCAAAATTTCCCATACTTAAAATAACACTTCCCTTTTTGCAGGTCAAATAATGTAATCATGTTGTTAAAGAAATATATTTATAACTGAGAAATATCATGTCTTAATTAAAGATTCTACAGAAACTTTATATTTTAGTCTGAAATAAAACAAAAAGGTAACATCTTTAACTATTTTTCCAATCAATTTATGAGTTGCTTCCTTCTAGGAAAAGCAGGACAGTGGAAAGTTCTGTCAATTACTTTTTTCTCACATTCCTCTATATCATATTCTTCCATCCTCCATTTACACATCAAAGTACGTTTAACATTTAAATGGTATTCTTTGTGAGGAATCTTAAAGGCTTACAAAGACAGCATTTGAATAAAAAACTATAAATTGATTTACTTAAATTCATCTTTGTTAAGAAAAATTTGAAAAGGATTATTTCATGCTTAACAACCAGTTATAAAGAAAAGAAAATTTCAGGATCCTTATTATAGATGATAAAGTTCGATATTGACAAATTCGGTGTGTAATTTATAATGCAAAGAATAAAAATAGAATTCCATAGAAAATATTTTATTTCTCTTCAATAGAAATACGAGTAAATAAGGAACACAATATTTAAAATAAAGTATATTATCTTAAACAAATTTTATGCATTTATAAACATTGATATATCTTTATATGAAATATGTCAAACATTCAGGTAGCTTTTAAGGAAATCAATAAATCTTAGTTGAATAAATGACAAATTACAATATTTAAAATGAGTTCTGTGTACATATTTCAATTCTTTATTTTTATTTTAAAAAGCTTCAAAGTAAATTAAATATTTCTAACATTTGATTAAAATTTTATCCATTTTAATTTTTTAAATACATGTACTAAATAAAAATATTATTTCTAAAACTATAAATAGTTAAAATGTTTTAATTTTCTACGAGATTTTTAGATGTATAAATATTTTTTGTTCAGAAAAAATAAACATATTTTCTGTCTAAGAAGGGTACAGATTCTAAACAAATTTCAATTGTTTCTTTGTTTTTTTATTATTAAACAACATTTTTATCAATTGTAATTTATTATTATCAGATTTTTGAATAATTATGGCGTTGATTGCTTCAAAATTGGTAACTGCCCTAGAATTTCACTGCAAATTTCTGATTTACCCACATATAAATAGCAGCTATTTTTAAGCACTGTTCTCATTTTATAGTGAGTTTAACTACTTAATATTCCATGCTAAGAATGCAACATATGAAGATAGTTTAGAATTCATAATATCCAAAGAAGTTCATCCTGTATTCATTTATAAATACTTATTATCGCATATTTTTCTTTCTATATTGAGTATTTAACAAGTTATATTAGCATAGTAGACATATTTCAATACTATAAAAATATATGACTTGTTTATCTAGAACAAAATCACCATTTGCTTTTAAAGTCCAAATCATGTTCACCTATCTTTAAAGTTTTAATTTCTGTTTAATTGGTTAAGAGATTGCTAATAACAAAGTCATAACAGTTACTTATGTTACAGAAAATTTAAACTTACTAAATATTCAACTTTCTAATGCAAGAACCATGATAAAAATAGGGCAACATCACAATTTTTTTCTGCTAATTAATGAGTTGTGAAATTAGGTATCAGTTTTGCATCTAGATTATTCTGCATTACGCGTTATCCGAAATCAAAAATTATTCCAGTGGTATATATAATAGATTAGGGAGAAATTTTAATCATGATTTACTATAAATTTCTTTTAAGAAATCCATTATACTATTTTAAAAATAACAATTAAGCAGTAATATAAATACATCACAAATCAAATCTTTCTTTGATTTATAAATATTAAAATTTTATAAATGAAAGAAGAAGGAAGAGCATTCAGTCTGTTTGAAATGTATTCAATCCAATTAAATTTAGGTTGGTTTTTAACGTAAGAAGAAATTTAGAATAACCAAAATTCATTCATCTTGTACTTCATGTTGGGTCAGATTAAAATACGATGAATTTGAATTTGAATGTTAATTTAAAAAATAAAAACTAAAAAATTGAATTTTGTTTTATTGTTCCTTTTGTTTTTGGTTGCTTCAAAACCATATTTTGATATTACCTTTTTCAAATATATTAAGGAGTCACATTCTGTGTGTGTTTGATTTGTTGAAGGGCAGTTCTTTTTAAAGATAACTTTTTGGCGTTAACATATTTATTTATATTTTTGCTAAAAAAGCATTTCCAATATATACTGGTCCAAAATTAAGTGCAACATGTATGGCATCAAGTGCAGATGCCATACATGTAATTGGACAGCGCTCCTTAGAGCCCAGTTTTCTATGTTCTATCCAATCTTTAGTTATATAATAAATGGCCGATGTTCGAATTTTGACTTCTGCATAATCGTGTTTTTGAGTTGGAGGTTATTTCCAGGTTTCCTTATTTTAAACCTGTGAATAAATCTTACTTGATATGAATGTTTCTCTTGAAAAGCGATAAATGTGACAGAAATCGAAATGCTTTGCAACATCGTCATAGACCATCATACTGATCTATATATAGCTACAAAATATATATAACATGTACAAATATAAATAAATACAATTATATACAAATATAAATAAATATAAGATGGTTTAAAGTTAGATTTTCATTGTTATAAAATTGAATCTTTAGTGAACTGCTCTTATAAATATTCTTCAAATTTTTGCTATTATAAATGCTTTTATTTCCAAAAGAACATTGTAATGTTAATAAAATAAATTTATATAATAAGTAAGCATAAATTTTAAAACTTTTAATCAAATTGTATTTTGTTGAGATAGTCATCTTATTATATACACATATTTTTATTGACATATGCATCTCTCAAGATAAAATAGTCACTTTACATCTTGGATAAAAATGTCTGGAATATAGTATCAAACTTTTATTCGAATACACTTAAATGTACACGATTGAATATAAACTCATGAGAAAGATTAAAATTAAATTCTGTCACCAAAAACAATCATTCACTATTTATTTACTAATATGCTACTAGGATTTATTCACTACAATTTAATGTTTTCTCAATGTTATGAAATTAGTCAAATCTAATTAAATTTAGAAAAAATTTATCTAATTTACAGATTTAGAAAACATATATAAAAATACAAATATGAGAAATCATCTAATCCTTTCTCTCAATTCAGTGCTCAAATTCAGAGTTGAATATCTTCTAAACTTATAAAAGGAATTCTTATTTAATACACTTAATCCTTTTAAGGAAGCTAATAAAATGCTCTCCTTAAAAAGAGTGCGAGATCCCTTAAGATGCTATAAAGCTGCTTCTAATCTAATTTGTTGGTAAACATTTGTAAAGTATCAAAGTACTTCACCATAATCAATATAGTCTGCAACAGTTCAAGAACAGCCGAAATATTTACATTTCTTATATTTACTTTACACTGGTTTCAAAGATGTGGCTATTAAAGAAAAAAAAAGATACCGAATTAAAATAGTGACATACTTTAACTCCTTTCCTCCGACTCATACGTCGTGTGATTATTCAGCCAGGTACCCGCATTGCAGTATATGTTATGTAGAAAATATTCATGCTTATTTTTCGAAAGATTTTTTATGCAAAATATTGATGATGTAGGTGCTCATAATGACTATGCTTCAACGTCTGATCTAAATGGAATAGAGGAAATTCCCAGTATTTTTAGATCAACTACATTTCTATAGAAATATAAAATATAAAGCAATGTTTCATAACCTTTTTGGCACAATGAACAACTTTAAAAGTTTTAAATATGTCACGGACCCCTCTGTGAAAACAATTGCTTAAACATCCTTTATTACAAAATATATTCTGTTTTATTATTTAATTAATTTAATATTTTTATTTCAATAGTATAAAAAAATTGAATAAATTAAAATTTATAATATGAACGCTGTTGCTCATTTTCCTTGATTAACAGATTGAATTGAAGGATGGTTTTTGACAAAGTAACGCGCATATCATGTTCAACATTCAGTCGATTTCGATGATTTATTTTGATTGTCACAAGTGTGGAATATCCCGCTTCGCAAAGATATACTGTAACAAACGGAATAATGGCAGCCATTGCTTGTTTTACAAGCAATAGGTAGGCTTCTATTAAAGAAGACCGAAACTCTCCAAGAGTTTTTTGAATCGAAATCCATTTTTAACAAGGACTTTGTTTTCAAATCAATTAGCTTATCTTTGTCAAGGTTCATGCAATCGATACAGTTAAAATTACAAAGAAAAGGATTATGAATCCACAACTTATATTTTATATTTATTCCATCAAAATTGAAATATTTTTAAATGAAACTTGGAGTACTTCAGGGTGTTCACAAATTTTATATTTCAAGTTATTCAATAACAAACTATGTTTCCGCAATCCATTTTCAAAAAGCACTTCATCCAACATTTGAAAGTTTGCATATATCCCATTTTGAATTCTAATTTTCCAAAGTGATATTTTCGACAAAAATGCCTCCAATTTCTAGGAACCATCCATAATTGTTGTATCAGGCCCTTTAATTGAAAGAGATATATCCATCATGGGGTAAAAATATCTGCCAGATAAGTCAATTTACATATAAAATCTTTTATCTTGAAATATTCGAAGAGTGATCTTTTTCTTCTAAAAATAGCGATATTTCTGTCTTCAACATGAAAATTTGTTTCGAAACTTGCCTTCATGACATCCAGCCCATTTCCATGTGACACAGAAATACCTCATGCTTTTCTTTCATTTCTTGACACAGTGTTTTAAAAAGACGAGAATTAAGAGTTCTCCCTTTAATAAAATTCACAATTTTAATAACTATTGACAATACTTATTTTAAGCTGGTTGGAGAGAGTTTGTAGCCAGTGCATGTCTATGTAAAAAACAATGTGTAAGAATAACATTATTAACCTCTTTTTTACCAAATGGGCAAAACCAAATTTATTTCCAAGCATCACAGGTTCCATCTGTACAAAGTAACCGAAGTTTTTGGTTCCAGTCGAAATCTTCAATTACATGTATATATATATATATATATATATATATATATATATGAAAAGTAATCTCAAATTTATTTCCAAGCATCACAGGTGCTCCATCTGTACAAAGTAACTGAAGTTTTTGGTTCCAGTCGAAATCGTGTTGGGAAAAGAAAACAATTAAAATCATTAAAACATCAACTGCCTTTTTAGTTTGTAAAAGAAGATCACATAATAAAAATTCTTTTTTGATAGTAACGAACAAAAACAAGAAGTAGACACGTAACGAAAATAAAAGAAGTTGACTACAATTCGAATCGAGATGTCTATAGTTTCATCCAGTTGTATACTAAAAGGAAATGGTGATGCTTTCAATTCCTCGATGATGTGTTGCAAGATATTGCAAGAAATTTCAACTATTCTTGAATATATCACATCCTTGAACAATGGAATAGCCTCAAGTACTTTTACTCTGTTCCAGTCCCCAAACTAATTCAACCATTTCCAGCGCATATGGCTTAATTAATGTCTCTCCAATAGTATGCTTTTTCTTAATTTTGGCAATATGATATGCAACTCTGAAAAATGCCTCAACCAAATATTTTTGTCCAAGTTTGGTTAATGTTCCAGATTGTACTTCCTTTGTAAAAAATTCTAGACCTGTATAAGCATTTTCAGACTAAAGAGATTTGAAATGCTCGATTAATTTTGACTCCTGAAGTACAGATGAATCGATTCCTGAAGTACAGATGATTCTAAACCATAAGGCTTGCACAGTGACTTTAATACTGAGCTACTGCGATCCATGCAGTTTGTCAGGTATTGTAGTAAATCATACATGGTCCTCCTGTGTAGAACAACTTCATCCACTTGACTTGTATCCATCTTTACATCCTTTGCCCTTTTACTTGGCAAATTACGAAAGATAGCTTCATTATCTAGCGTCACATAGCTCATTAGCACCGTCAGCAAGTGATCATTGTTGTGATAAGCTTGAATATCTTCTAGCAGTTTCAGCTTCTTGAAAACACTGTCGGCATGCTTCTTCACATCTTGCCGTACACTTGCATACATCATTGCCTTGGTCTGAAAGTAATCCACGTATAGCACCTTAAACATTGCTTCAAAGGCTTGCAACGAAGTTAAATTTGCCCGGTTTCATACTGGTGTTTGCCAAAACTTTTCCACACAGAAAGCATTGTGGCTTCTTAACACCATCCGATTTCTTCATGCAGCAGAATCCATATTTTACATAATTTTCATCATACCTCCTTTTTTTGAACATTTTGTGCAACAAAAAATATTAAATAATCAAATGAAACATTAAGAACAAATGTTAAGACACAAAATAAAAACACTTGAGAAAAATACTTTAATTACAACTTTTGAAAAAGTAAAACAAATATTTTGTTTTAAAAATTTGCAAGAACTTAGCGGAATTGATTTTAACATCGATTTATTTCCAAGTGAAGTAAAATTCAATGGCTACTTTGTGTTTCTAAAAATTTCACATTTTATATGGTTTGCGAATGCTGTTTTTCTCGTATTGTGGAGGTCTCTGTTATTGGAAAATGGCAGACACACAGATTACAGAAGTTGCCCTTGACAAAAAAGTTTTATTTAAATATTGATGCAAATATTTTAAAAATTAGGAGCAGTCAGCGGACACCCGAAATATGACCCATGGTCCCCCAAGGGGCCATGAACCACAGGTTAAGAAACCTTGATATAAAGAGATAGTATGTCGACACTTTCAATATATTATCGTCATAGAAAATAAATCCAAGAGAAAGGAGGAGGCAGTTTTAAATAGTGTATGAAAATATAATGAAAAAATTATGTAAAAGAGAAAGTACGAATAGAAGTATGCTTCCATAAAAGAAAAATATCAGTAGTGAAAGGTACACAGCTGGCCCCCCAAAAGGAAAATTAAGAAAGACAAAAGATACCACAATAAAATTTATTTTGTAGATTACATGTTGACAAAGTATCAAATGATTATATTTATCGACTTTTGTGAAGTGTGGTTCATTCCGAAATCAGTTGCCAGAGTAGCTGCCATTATTGGAGATCACGGATGCAAAACGTCTTGGCATTGATTCAATAAGAAATTGTATGAGCTCTTGGGATACAGTAGACAAAGTAGCTTCCACACGTTGCCAAAGTTGATCTGGTGTGGCAGTTGGGATGTAATCTTGGTCAGTTTTTGAAAAACCATGGACCATCGGTGAAAGATCAAGAAAGCGAACCGGCCAAGAAAGCAATTCAATCTAGCAATTGACGAAGAATCCTTAGACAATGCGTGCCACGTGTGTTCGCATTATCCTGTTGAAATATGTCTGTGGGCAAACCCGGAATGAAAAGGACAACTGACTTCAACACCTCAGAGATGTAGCACTAGCTCATTAAAATACCAGCAATGCATACTAGAGGAGTCCAATACCACTCCATACCATAATACCCGGTGCAGCCCCTGTGTGGCGGTACATAATGTAGCTGTTCAGCACCCTCTCTCCACGGTGTCTCCAAGACTCGAATGCAATCATCATGGTATTGCAGATAGAAGCGTTACTTGTCAGCAAAGTAAATTTCATTCCATTCTGCCGTTCAAATCCTTCCTTCATCCCACTATAAGAGGCTAAGACGTTTGTTGTTATGTGTCAAGGGTAGACAAAGTAATTGACATCTTGCGGATAGACCACTCTGCTGTAAACTTCTTCGAATGATACACGCCGACACTGGATGATGCGGTACAAACTGAATGCGCTGTTCTATGGCTCATGATGTGGCTGAGCTATATGTCACTGCCACGCACACAATTTTCCTGTTACCCCTTGAAGTGGTGGACTGAGGTGGATGCGATCGATCACGTCGGTCCATCTTACCCTCCTGCATTCAACGATCATACTTCCGCGTTACAGTTGTTTCGTTTCGTATAACACTACTACCGATTTCTCTTAAAAGTAATCCGCAATCTCGGTAGGCCACGATCCTTCCTCTATCAAACTTGGATACTTGATCGAAAAATGATCGCTGTTTTCTACGAGGGATAATTGATCGTTTTTTGAAAAGCTACAAGAAATACGTAATTATCGAACTTGAAATCGTCGAAATTTCCAAGCCTTAAATTGAGCTTTGTAATGGCGCCACAGGCACACATGATGTGCGACTGCACTGGAATTTCATTCATTTGCACATCTCACCTACACCAATGCATGTTGTAAATTTCATTTTTGCACGCTTCCTTCAGGGTGTTCCATTTACGGTGGCCAACAATGTATAGAAAAAAAAAGTCATGAAAACACTCGGACAAAAAAACGAAGAAATAACTACACAGAGAAGCAGTTTAGACAGGATGTTAATAAAATAATCTGAAAAACTCTGGACAATTTTTCTTTTAGAATAGTGACCTCAAGTAATGAATTAAGCACTTGGTGCAAAATTCAATGGTAACTTGAAAGAAAATTTGAAAAGGAAGTCAATTTGAACTGGAACTGGATGAGACTAAATACAACACAATAAAAATCTAATCTCATAATCGATATAGTTTGTTATTAAAAACCTACATTTTTCTTCATAAATATTACAACAGGCAGAGATTAAGGATATATGTTTGATATTATTGATATATTAGACAAAAAGAAAATAATTGGAATTGGCAGTATTGCATTGCGTAGGAGTTCAATAAAGGGGTTATTAAAGCAAAATCAATTTGAAAAAGAAGCTCATTTTGAAATATCCTTTTTTTATACGACAAAATCCTTTACTAAGAATGAAAATCATGTTTAAATTAATTTATACTGTTTTGTATGAATTATACTTCCTACGCAATAAGTCTATTTTATTGATTTATATTATCTAAATATTAATCTAATTTATCCTGCTTAAATACAATGTCGATTTTTAATACATTTTCTTGAGTGGTGTATTTCAGAACAATGATGAAGATTTACTGATAAAATACATTAGAAAATTAAATTTTCCATTAAATATATCTTTTCTGAGAAGCACATTATTTGTAGATATTTTTCTATAATATAAGAATGTCTGAAATAATTAATAAAGTTTTAATAGAAATGAGTACTTTTAAAAGAATTACTTTAATTTTATAAAAATTAAAACCATTTTAAATATTGAACCAATGATTTACTTTAATTCAGTTTAAGTGAGTAGGTGTTAATGAAGTACATCTTTATAAAGGAAATAGAAATTTAAAATGTTACTTTATTTTATTTTACACAAACTTTATTGAGTTTTATAATGTGACAGTGTGCCAAACTTTATTAATTTTTCAAAACTATTGAGATAGCTTGTATAATACATACTTGCTTGTTAGAATTACTCATGTTGTATTACTAAATTGTACATTCATAAAAATTAAATCAAATTTTTAAATTGACCTCAATAAATAAAAATATATTACCTGAATAAATATACGCTTATACTTTAAATAAACATGTTTAAAAATATATTTCATGTTTAAGTACATAACATGATTAAACGTATGACTTATTGATTCTGAAATGCGACATTAAAGAACTGCGAGTACGTAAAGATTGAAATTAAAATATTTATCTATTGCATTATGCAAATTTACAATGTGAAAGTAGTTTATACAATAAATTTTTTTAAATATTATTATTTTACGTTGAGATAAATTTGTTTCATAATTTTTAAATTAAACTAGTAAATGAGAGTAAAAATCAAATACAGTTTAAATTTAATATATATATATATATATATATATATATATATATATATGTATAGAAAAATATTTAAATAAAAATATTTTATATTTATAATAAAAATTCTCTTTTTTAATATAAATAATATAAAAAATTAAATCGTTCTGGCTGATTTAAATTAACAATAAAGTGGATATTTTGCCTTACCATTTTTTTTTTCATTTTCCTTCATCTTCTGATCTGATATCCAAATTAGTTCTACTATTGATAAAGGCATTCGTTTCAAAGCTATTCTAAACGACTTCTGGAATCATAGTTTTGGATTCTTGTAACAACCAGTGTTATATGCACAATATATTCATCAAATCAACACTCAAAAAAGGAATCGAAGAAACTCTAATGGATTTCAAGAGCACGTTAAATTACAACAGAGATATTGGGAGCTGGAGATCCCGGCAAGAAAAATTGAATCGGTCAAAGGCAAAAATTAGCAAAAGAGAGCAATACAGGAAATTTTGGAATCAATGCCACTAAAAATTTAAAAAATTTTAAAACTATTTATTTGGAACAACAGGTAATTTTAAAAAGTTTTACAAATGGAAAAATTATTATTTAAAAATACTTCCTGATAACCGGTAAAAATCATGAATGGATTTTTTTCGCATCGGTGATGAGATTCAGTCCTTCGATGATGAAATTCGTCTTGTTTGCGTTATCCCTGTAATACTTTTGTTAATAATTAATACCAGTTATTGATGTTACTACGTTATTGTTTTATTTTTCTTATACTCAGTAGATTCACTTTATTTTATTTACATTGTATGGAACCAAATGTTATGTGAATTTTCATTTAATTTGCTCATTTATGAATAATGAAAAATACTGTCGAATTATTTTCACTAACATTATTGTAGAATAATGATAAAAATTAATGACCGAATATATTTTAAAATTCACAATTTAAGTTTTATATTGAATATATTTCATTTGAGACTAAAATTATGAATAAAAATTATAAGTTTACAAATAGATTTAGTCTCAAATAAACAATGTTTCAAATGACTATAATTCTAAATGTTTTGTATTATGGACTTATAATGAATTCTTAAAATATAAGTAAAATTGTGCGCCTATTCTAGGGAAATACTTTTTTGATTTATAAAAAAATTCAATTTAGATAGACTGTCCCTCGCAAAGAAAGCTATCATGTTTCTCATTTGATTTCAGATTTAATTAAATGTAAGGTGAGACACATTCAAAAGTATAAAACAAAGGGGAATATTTGAGTTTTAAACAAACATTCTAGTTCATTATAAACTTTAAAAATCAGTTTAAAATGTCGTTTATTTTAGTTTATAAATCAGATTTTTAAATGCATATATAATGAAGTAAATATAATATTTCAAAACCAGAAGTATAGATAGTAAATTTTACATTTACTAAAACACTAAATAACTCACAATATCCATAATGATTTCTAATCATAGTTTCTTAAAAACCAAAGGGAAGTGAATATTTAAATAGTAGTTTGCTTAAATCCTGTTTTTATTAACCTCTTTTTATATCATAATCAATTTTTATATTTCAGTACATTTAATTGGTAATTAAATGTATTATAATAGGAATAAAAAAATAACTAAAACGTCTCATATTAAATTTTCAGACATGATGAGGCCTTGCTAATTGAACTAGCTATAAATATTTAATATTTTTGAAAATCCCACATTTTTGTTTAGCTTAAAGTTTGTTAAATAACATTTTTCCTTTTGTTTTACATACCATTTCCTTATAAATATTATTGTACATGAAATGTTTACATAAAAATATATTTATGGGCTTTTCATTGATTTTTTAAGCATAAAACTTACAGTTGATATTTTACAAATAGATATACACAACGCTAATATAAATAAAATCTATTTCATTTTTTATAAAAAAGAAAATGGCACAAATTGATGTAAGCAAAATTTAGCAAATTAATAGACAAAATGTTTTAGTTACTCAATGTACAAATGTACAATCTTTATTTTCAACTATTCAAATATATACATAAATAGAAATTATTATTAACAAAAAAAATTATTTGTAAGATATTTTTATGTACACATAGAGAAAACTATATATATATATATATATATATATATATATATATATATATATATATATATATATATATAACAAAAGCAAACACAATTCTCTATTACAAGGCCAATAATGAACTCATGAAAACGAAATATTTCTTTTAAAGTTGTGGTAGTTTTAAAAGTAAATTATCTTCTGAGCCGAAATTTGAAATAAAATTATTGCATTTACGAGACTAAAGGTATATAATTAAATTTACTAAAAATTGATATATTAACATAAATATAATATTCATTATAAACTCTTGTAAATTTCTAAAATATCAATTATCAAGAAGAAGTTATATGTAATAAAAATACGATTTCTAAATCCGAAAACATAAATCTTAAGCAAAAATTACAAAAATATTAGTTATTAATTATTAAAAATATTATATTTTTAATTAATATCGATCTATCTCTTACAAGCAAAATAATTAAGTATTGAAGACTATTCCTACTACTTTTTAAACTATCCAGACACACAAGATACATTAAGATAGTAATCTATGAGAGTTTTGAATTATTTTACCTAAATATGCTTTCGATCACCAGTTTAAATTTACAAAAATTAATGCAAATTTTTAGAAAATGAGTTTTTCAGATTGTTTTTACAATAAATACGCTTAAACATACCTTCAAAAAATAAGATCTTAACTGTATCAATTTGAATGTGCGTATATTTTAAATGAAATAATAAATTGCAGTAGTGTATAAAGTAACTGCTCGATTAAAAAGTTTGGTAACGGGGAAATATTTAAAAATTAAGTACTAAATTAAATATATCTTATCTATGACTTAAAATATGTGTAATATTAAATTTTCTCTGATATATATATATATATATATATATATATATATATATATATATATATATATATATATATATATATATATATATATATATATATATATATATATATATATATATATATATATATATATATATATATATATATATATATATATATATATATATATATATTATAGAGAAACTTTAATTACACACACTTTAAGTGATGTTATAATTAATTCCTGAAGTTTTAATGAAATTGTGCATCTTCTTTAGAAGCGTTTTAGATTTGATTTAAGGCCAGATTCATTTTAAAGATTGCATCCCTTGGGATAAGTAGTTTTATTTCTCACAGTTGATTTTATATTTAAGTATAGTTAATGTAAAACATTGAAATAAACATAACAAAGTGAAAACTTTGGGCTTAAAATTACTTTTCAAATTTATTATACATTGTAAAAAGGTTTTAAAATAACCCAATTTCATTTTAAATTGTAAATGATTGTCAAGAAAAAATATTAATAAACATTTTTTATTAATTTATGTATTTATTTAAATTTAATAACATAAAAACTTAACTAAGTTTTCTTCTATACTCTATCACTTAAATAACAATTATCTTTTTCAAAATAATATAATAGTTGCGTGATATTCTTTTTTAAATATTCTAATATGTAATATTCTTTGCTAAATCCAGATAATTTATTGAACTTAAAAATTTCTTTACGTTTCTCTAGTCCTTTTTCTTTATAAGTGGCTAATTTAAACGTGATAGAATGGTTACAATATTTTAAATGTTGGAAAATATTGCATAATCTCTGCACACGAAAATCTTTAATGCATGCTCTTTTTGACAAAGCAAACTTTCAAGAAAATATGCACAATTTATAAATTCTTTCAGTATGAATCTCTAAACTGTAATACATAGTCTTATTCAGTTAAATCTAAAATTAAACAGCTCTTGCTATAATTATTTTATACATAAATTAAAATAATAGAGATGGATGATTGTGGTTTAATAATTTTAATTGAAATTTACATTCATAATTACATATTTTTATAAATGTCTACATTTTAATACATGAAGCATTGTACGTTAATAAAACACAAATCTAACTGAAGTTGTGTAAAGTAGTTCTTTGAATGATCTTAGTTATAACAACTTTATTTTATTCATTAATAAAATTTCCTTGAAGAAAATAACATTTTGCTTCCTATATAATGAATATATATTTGTAAATTTCAATTATTAGGAATATAAATTTGCAACCCACTTTTTCATTTGTACAGCGAGATATGTAAGTAGACTGATTTTTTTCCCCTACAATTACATTTAATCCTAATTTGGGAATCAAAAAATATTGAACTAAATGATAGCAAAAATTGTATGCTCAATCCGTAAAAAATGTAGGGATATTAATGATTTAATGACGAAAATAAATTAACCCATATTATAATATAAATTAACTCTTGAAAGCATTTTTTTTTGTCTAAGACAATTTTAGTTTTAATCATGTTTCTCAACTCAGTTTTCCATATCCTACCTAATAAACTTCTTGTAATAATTTCTATCATCAATCTTTTATAAAATTTTCTGCGGTAGTCATCATAACAAGATATAATTTCTTATAAGCTAGAGAAAGTTAAACAAAAATCATACAAATTTTAAAATTCTCTCAGTACTGATAATTTAACCAGTTTTCTATATGAATTGAGGTTTGAAATATTTTTGGTAAAAGTTTGAAATATTTTTGCAATATTTCAAACTTTTGTATTTGTTAGATTCTTACATGAATTGATAAACATTACTGAAAAAATGACTTATAATATTAATGCGTCAGAATATATCTCTGTACATAAAGTATCAACTAGAAATTTCCTGTGTCTGTTCATATTTGGGAAATAAAGAATAAAAATCGATCCAAATCTTGGTTAAGATATTTCTTAACCAAGATTTGGGTCGATTGGATAAATAATTTTGTAAAAGAATACACATTATAAAAAATCAAACTCTGTTAATAAATGTGCCATCTTTTGCATTACACAAATATATTTTTTAATATTTATTATTCAAAAGTTTTAATTTCTTTATTAATTATACATTTATTAAAATCGTATCCTTCATCGTAGAATAATAGTAACGAATAACATAAAACTCATGATAATAGTTATAATGTGAAAGCATATATATCGTTACTGTAAGTAAATCTGTATAGGAAAATGATTTTTTTTATTTATTTATTTATTTTTTTTTTAATTTTGAGAATTCATTATTTTTATATTTTGAAAAAAATATTCAGATACCGAGAACCTATAATAAACATACATTTAAAAAATATTACCTTCAATTATAAAAGCATTCTCTCTTTACATGATAATAAAAAATATTCACACTTAATCTGAGCAATGCTTAGTAAAATATACTATCATTCATTGTTCAACCCTTATAAAAAGTTAAAATTGAGAGACATAATGAATCGATATTTGTTGTATAGTTTAAAAACTGCATTTAGGATAACCCCTATTAATCATTCATGTATTTCTTTATACACTCATTCAACAACTATCAAAGTAGGAAATTTCAAAAATTTCTAAATTTATTTTCAGAAAATAAATAAAAAATTAGATCATAAGCCTATTGATTTAAAATATTTGTGATAGTCACAAGAAAATTTAAAGAATTGCAAAGTAATATCATTTAAATATTGAATATTAATATTTTTCACCTGTTACAGAGAAATTTTTCGTTTTCCTTTCTTGAAAAATCATTCAATTTAAAAAAATGATTTTATATTCTATGTTATTTAGAATTATAATTTTTGCATTTTGAAAATTGTTATCTTTAAATTTTTAACCTAAAAATATGAGTTTTATATTAATAAAATAATTATTAAAATTTTAGCAATAAATGTATCAAACCCCTTTTCGAGACATATAAATTTATTTTTGAATTTAAAATACAAATTAAATTTATTTAAAATGTTTTACGTGAATCTCAACATTACCTATTTCTAACTATTTGAAACATTGTTCATAGTATTTCCAATGAATTATTAGAAATATTAAAATATTTGAAATTTAAATGTTTTTAATTTTTTACTTTTCTTTGTAAGCTTTGTGTGCTTCTCATTTGTTTCGAAACTCTTTTTGATACACACTAAAAAGAAATCTAAGTCTATGGCTCTCGAAATTTGTAGAATTTTGTAGCAGTTATTACTATATAATAACATTTATCTTTGAGAATTACTTTACGCCATCACTAAACAATGTGCCCATCACAAAACAATTTTAAAAATTAAAATTAAATTATATTTAAGAAAAGAAAGTAAATTTTACTTTCTTTTCTTAAATATAATTTAATTTTAATTTTTAAAAAATTAATTAATTTTTTAGATTATAGTAAATAGAATTTTTCGATATAATAATATAGAAATAAATATAACAATTTTAAATTCCTCAATAACATTAAGCTTAAAAAACATAAAAATATTTTCAAAATGTTTCTATTATACTAAATGCAAAAATTCTTTAAAGCCGAAAAGATTTCCTAATTAAATTCTTAAGAAAATGCGTGTTTACGAAATAAAGCTCTTTTGTTATACAGCCAAAAATGACTTTATTTCAATACCAGCTGTTCTTTGATGGAATAAATCCTTGAATTATTAACACGGCTGAACAAAATCGAAGATCCCAATTTCTAAATAATTAAATTAATTAATGTAATAATGTATACATCTTAATTGCATGCATAAAATACAAAAATTAATTGAATAATGGATCATACTTTTCTGTTTTATTATAAATAAGTTACTATAAACGTTTCCTGTAATTACATTATCTTTAAATGGTAAATACCAGTATAATATCTTTTTTTTAAATGTATATCTTACATTATATATCTTCAACACAAAACAGTTACAGAAGTTAATTTTTTTCAACAAATTGCTGACAAAGTATTCCATTGTAATTTTCGTATTTGAATACAATTCGCTATCTGCATCATATTATTTAACATATAATAGTTTATATCTCATTAAGTATATATATACATGCTATTTTTCCATACTAAAGAAATTATTACCTTCATTAAATATAAGAAAAATCATTTTCATTACAATACTATTAGACTATAGTTACTAACAACAATAATAAATAATAAAGTTTAATTCTCAAGGGAGAGAATGAATGTTATAAAATGCATGTTAAAAAGATTAACGAAAATTATTTTTAAAAAAATGTATTTTTTGGCTCATTATTTTAATTATAATTGCAATCGATATTTTAGTGAGATTGTTTTAGATATTTTTAAATGAAATTTTAATATTGTAAAGTATATTTCAAACACATTATCAACCATTATAAAAGGAATTTTGCTTATGAAATTGTATTTTTTATAAATTAATTTTCTTAATTTTATAATAATTCTAACATATGCATCTAGTAATTATTTAAAAAATTATTAATATCATTAAATTTGAAGAAAACTTCACAATAAGTTTTAAAAAAGTTAATCAAAGTTTGACAAAAGCAATGTGAAAGATTTTTATAACAATATAGTTAAACTTTTATAAGAAGAACTGTAAAGAAGTATATAATGTTACAAATATATATATATATATATATATATATATTTCTGAAAATCAGCACAAACGTTATTTTATCTGTCCATAAATTAATAGGTTTATTTTAGTTCATAGTTTTATGTATAAAATAATACAAAATACAAAAAGAGACTGAAAAATAAATAAAATTGGATCCTATAAACTTTAATAATGTATTTCTTTGATATTATTTATTTATTTTGATTTTTATACTTTTAACACAATTATATTTAATATTTACATTCTAACTTTTCATAAAAGTGTAGATTATAATGTATATTAAGTAAATTTTTTTAAAAAAAAGGAAAAGGAAAGAGGGAGAAAAGCGACTTAAATATTTAGGGTACATCTCGCTTTCTCAGTACAAATATGTATCTACTCCTCAATAAATATGAATATTTCTTATAATATTTCTACTATATAAATTTACTGTAAAATTTATATATAAAGAGTCAATGCATTTTTCAGTATTAATTCAGAACATAGTAATTCACAAACTAGCTCTTTGTTCCACAGACTACACCATTTGCTATTAAATTTATATTGTGGGTTCCAACCTACAGTTATAAAAAAGAACAGAATTCCTTTTTCTAAAGCAATTATTGTTATAATTCTCAGTTTCTGGTTATTCTGATTAAAATTACATTCGGATACAAATTAGAAATTTTGCATAGGGTTGTATATTTTCTCCTTAGAAAATTTGCTAAGTGGTGTTTTATCTTATGAGAGAAAAATAAAGGATTTTTCTTATAGATTTGATTTTAGTTCTGCAGAAAAAGAAACAGTTGATTTTGAATCCAAATAAGCTTTGTAATTTGTAAACTATTTCCAGAAATCATTCAACCACTTGCTATAATGGAGGCACAGGACAAGGCGTTTCCACAGAAATTCTTAAAATGAAAATTTCTAAAATATCCTGAACATTTAAGAAATTCTATTTAAAATTAAAAATGTCAAATACATTTTTAGGTAAAAATATTTGCATGATCTTTTCCAGTGTTTAATTTTTAAATTGAAACATATTTAATAAAGGCGGTCACACACACACAACTTGTCTAATGGTCAGCGTGCCTGACTACGGATGGGGAGGGTTCGAATTCCGGTTCAGGCATGGATGTACTCTCTCTCTCTATCCTGTCTTTGTCCTTTCCTTGTGTGTGTGAATGAAGTATGAATGATGTCTCCCTGTAAACGGGTCCATATGGCATGTATGAGGGTGCGGTGGTGGCTTACCCCCTGTGGTGCATCCGGGGCAACGCCTCGGCGGCTAAGAGGTCGTTGTATCTGGCCTGTTCCTTGGTATCAGGGAATAATAGATTAATAGACTGCATTGCAGTTGTAACTGTCTACAATCTGCCATTGAAAAAAAAACCCATTTAACAAATACATTGCACAGATAATATATCTTTAAATAAAAACAATTTCTTTACAATATATCCTTCAAGAAACACTTTCTAGACAAATGAAATCGAAAATCAGAAAAATTATTAAATATTTTTAAAATTTAGAAACAGATATAAAACACGAATTAAAAGCTGTGTCATATATGAATAAGTTCACCTAAAAATGAAATAACGAAATTATTTAATATCTACCCTATATTATGCAATAGAGCATTAGTAATATTTAAAAAGGAGAATTCTCTAAATAATAGTACTGAGTATTACTGAATTATAGAGATTCATGTGTGTCCTGCATCAATGCTAAAATATTTCTTGATTTAATTTATTTTTTTACATTAAATCTAACATTAAAAACAGAAAATTTAGTCTGAAAAGGGAAAATTTACAGATAAAATTCTAAGAAATGGTTTCCTAATTTCGCTCTAAAAGTAATTTTTACGGAAGAATTTTCTTTTGTTATATTTTTAGAACATGTTATTATAATACGTTCTCCTGAGGAACTAAGACTTTAACGCCACACGAAATTTTTATGAAATTGCAAAGCAACTTAAATGAAGTAACATTTAGTCCATCAAACCTCTTATAAACATCTCTGTAAAAAATTATATCTTACAGCATTTTCTCCTAACTTTTAAGAAATATAATGTGTTTAAAGCATTTTTTTAAATAATTACATAGATTATTTATCCTTATTCGACAAAATCTTTCAATAAAAAATCACAAAGTAATTAATGAAATTATTTTTGACAGTCAAATTAATATTTTACAGTATTAATGTATATTTAGAATTAAACAGCTGTTAGTTCTTTTTTAGATACATCATGGAGGAAAACCAGTAAATTGATTTACATAAAAAAAATCAGAACTTTCAGTTAAAAAGTTTAGTTATAACTGTGAAGTTTTAAGACATTTCACAGCTGTAATGCAGAAATCGATGCATACTGTTCTCAACTTTACAATTTTATACCAGAAATAATGTATTATATAACATGTACTATAAAACATTTGTTAGAATGACTTGATGATTTGCCAATTTCACTATTGCGAAGTGTCATCAGAGTATGAATAAGTTCTAAAAAGATTATTGCAGATGAATTGAAATTAACTAGCGAAAACCTCAAACTATTTCCCTAATTATCGTTGAAATTTCACAACAGCAAGATGTTCAGTAACACAAATACTGAATTTTTCGATTGACTTTCCTTTTCCCAATTATTTATGCGATCATTATAACAGAGGGAGGAAAACTGCAAATGAAGATCAAATTCCTAGTGAAGACTGTTGAAAATCAAATTCTTCTATTCAAATAGTATCTGGTTTTAACCATTATCGATATCAATTAATATAACACTGTCAATGAAAAGAAATTAAGTATCAGCCAAACAGACACTAAAATAACACATTATTTTATAAACATTATTTCAATTGTTACAAACATAATTGCTCTCCTATCGGTTGAAAGTGCCTTTTCTAATCCATAGATGAAACAATCTTGTAATCAGAAAATTGCTCCGACTTGTAAACTGGCTGACATATCTCCAATAATTCCCTCATTCAGATAGTAGAAACTATTTAATTACAAAAATCACGTAACATAATTCTTTTGGTAATAAATGATTTTATTACATTTATAAAATCCCTATCATTTCTAGACATAATTACCTACACATATTTAGAATCTGGTTATGAGTTTCTGAATTTCCATATTACGCGATTCTATCCTCTTTTCGTTAAATATGTATTTAATATCATTTTTAATCTAATTGAAAATAATACCTAGCATCATTTGAAAATAAATAAGGTTATTATTGCATTTGTGATCAAAATCGCTACAGCCGATGTAAATCATTTTTGTGAGATTCTAATTAATAACGAGACATGAATGTTAGAAAAAGAAATTTATTTGATACTGGTGATGTAGAATGCTTTGGGCAGTAATTGAATACTGCATAACTTCTTCTAGCCCTAACATTGGTGCAGCAATTCAAAACACTCTAAATAAAACTAAATAGAATTTTTGTAGTTTATATTGTGCTTTCTGTAATTTCCATTTTTTATTACAATTGATAGTTTCTGGGTTTGAACTAAATGATTTAAAAATAATACAGAAATAAGCATTTGACTTAATGAATTAATTACTTTTCGCTTTTTGCATTTTCTTGACGCAACATCTTGCTATTCTTTAAATGAATAATGTGTATAAGGTCCCCTAAACAGTTTTCAAAAGGCACCTTTCGTTAAAATTCCAAGAAAGAAATATAACACTTGCTTCTAATTATTTGTGAATTCAAGTAGTACTTTTTTTTGCTTATTATAAATATGTGTTTTAAAATGCTGCTCATTTACTTCATAAATATTAAAATTAAAAAGTTTGGTGCTCAAGTATTTTTCAGTTGCTCTCACATTTTTTGTAACAGAATGGTTATTTTTAATAATTTGGGTTAGCAATTAATGAGATTTCATTCCTCCTATTTCAAAATTTAGGGAAAAAATCAGCTGATTAAGTAATGTATTTTGGATCAATTGATTTCGCTTCATTGTAGATTGTAACAAGAACTAACACATCATTAAAATGGAAGAACATAATTGAATTATTAATCTAAAAAAATAAATGTGAAAATGGAACTTTTTGATTTTTCTCTACTGAAGTTTAAAAATAACGAATTATATTTTAAATAAGTACCTAAAATACCTAGTTTTGAATAAATACCCAATTTGAATAATTAAATATTTTATCAAGAATCACTTTTATATGATTTCATTCAACTAATCAACTTTTTTAGAAAACCACTATATGTAATTTATTGTATAAGTATTTAATTATTTCATTACATTCACACAGTTTTTAGAATATTTGGAAAAAACTAAATAAAATACAATCTCAAAAATTAGCTACTATAGCAATCTTACAAGGTTTAAAATTATAATATATGTGAAAGTGTAAAATAAAAACAAATTTTACAGATTGCAATTGGCCTCGAGGTAAAAAATTTGGAAAAAAAAGTTTACAATAAAAAATTACCAATATGAGAAATTTTAAAATCCTGGCAACATCGAATAAAAAATTTGTTTTAATTTGAGTAGCTTTCTCGAATTTTCCAATGCATATTTTACAATTATTCCCTCTTTTTTTTAAAAAGAAAAGAGCGGCAACAGCTTTTTATAAAATTTTTAATTTATACCTGATTTGCTTACCTAACCGAAATCAAAGTGCTTTCTCATAAACCTATTTTATGGTATAGAAGAATTCAATGATTAATCATAACTCAGATATTTTTTAAGAAAATGATGAGTAAAATTGAAGCTTTTGATGAAAATATGAAACATGTTATACATCTTTTAGAAATGAAGCTTATATAAGATTAAAATATTATAATATGCACATGAAGTGTGCATTCAAATACTATTATAATCCCACATCTAGCGTAATGTAAAATGACAAAACCAGGTTATTATGACATTATGACAGTTACTGACGAATGATTATAAAATTTGAGATTTTATAATCGATTAAAAATTAGTCAACTTTGAAATCTGATACCAAAGTAGTTAGCAATGTTAGTAGATTTTTATAATTCGTAATGGTTTAGGGATTGGCACACAGATCTTGTATTCTTGAAGGTCTTATGATAAATTTGAAATATCTGTAGGCTAAAGAAAATGAGTACTGACTGTAGTGCAATTTTTTTCTTGCTTTATTATAAAGATTTTAGTTACGTTAACAGCATATTTTCTGGTATCAATAGATAGGGCGCTCATAAAAAAAAATTCATTACATATATCATGACAAAAAAGAAATTTATTTGAATTTAACAAATATACTTATTGAAAAAGCCAGAATTTATTTTCATTTATTTTTATTATGTTTCTTTCATGTTAACTTTTATATCATTAAAAAAATATATTATATTTTTGTGTAAGTGGGGGAGAGTTATGTCGTAGTTTAAAACGACATAAACAAAACCTGAGAAAACAGTTGCTTTTATTATTATTATTGTCACCTTAAATTTAAGAGTTTTTCTTCTTGGGAAAATGAGACACATTAATAAACAAATGAGTTTTTCCTTTTGGAATGAATGAGTGACCTTGAATATATTTCAAGATCTTTGGGTTTAGTAATACCTCTTATATGTACATCTAACCAGTCGTAATTGAAGGGAAGAGATCTCTGACCAAAGAAGTATAAGATGTATTGTCGAATTTTAGTGAAGCAGTGGTGTAAAGGGGAGGAGCCAAGATGAGAGTTATGAAGAATTGAAAACTGCAGCTAAAAAAGTGGAGTTATAGAAAAAAGATGTCTACTGTTGGTTGGTTTTTATGGCGCAAGGTAAGATGTCTACGATTGCAGGCCAGATCGTCATTCAGGACTGGATCCGCATTGAGCAGAATAAAAGAAGCTTGAAAGATTTAAGTTGTAAACGGAGTACAACAGCCCTGTCCAGTTGAATCCCAGTCTCCACTTTACTGAATGGAGATATAAGACATCCGACAAGTAGATAAAGATAAAAGAGAAGAAATTAAAAGGTGAAAAAAAAACAAATTCTGATTAGAAACAAAAAAGAAAGCACATGAGGAATAAGTTATCCAAGCGAGATGCTGAGCAGTAAGCCAAGCGATTAAACAAAGGAGCAGAAAGCCATACGAGATGTTGAAATATCGGTGGATGGAAATGGAAAGTGAAAATGACGAGTAGAGGATGAGAAGTTTATGAAAGAGAATCATCGACACCGGAAAGTAATTCCTTAATGATAGGAGGCAACCCAAAACAGTACCTCTGAAAGGGGTGAGTCCCATCTCTCGTTCTTATTCCATCTGGTCAGACTAAGTTATGATATATTATTGTGTAAATGTCAAAAAAGAAATTTAAAGTTAGAATTTCATCAATTATTTATTCTAGAATAATTTAATTGTAAAAGTAAACTTCTTTTGATATTAAGTTGCGAAAATAAATTATTAAGTTTCATTATATTTATTTTCAATGTTTGTCTCTATTATTCAAAAATAAAAACAAATCTGGGTTTTCCTCGGAGTTTTTTTGAAATTACGAAGTTACACCACAATATCAATTGTTTTGAAATCAGGACAGAGAAAATAGAAATAGTTGTGCAAATAAATGAATGTGGTTGGTACAGGTAATTAGATTCATAGAAATCAACAAATATCAGAGAAATATATTGTTGCATTTCATTTGTACGAGAATAGCGACATATATGCTAACTTGTCAACTATACCGAACGTGCTTTGACTTTCAAATTACTATTTTGTGGAATCAATTTTCAACCCAGCCATGTAGTTTCATTCGATTCAAAATCCATTTCGTATTGTAAATATATAATGTCTTTAAAGTAAAATGATGACTTCAAAAAGAATATAAAGTCAAAATTAGCCAAATGTATGAAAAAAATTTCACATTTATGATAAGCGACTATATTTAACTCTTATTTCTTATCTGAAATTACTGATAATTGGTTTTTGTATACTCTGAGCAAATATAAGCCTAATCTTTAATTGCCTTGATATTCATTATTTCAGGCTTAGTATAGCTATTAGAATCAGTTTTAATTCTAATAATGTATGTTTTCTTAATAATAATAAATAATTTTTCAATGGGTAAAGGAGTATATTAAATGTTATAAGGTAAAAAACAAAAAAATGTCAAACTTACATCTCACTAAATATAGATCAACAAGCAGAAATAAATCATGCAATTTCATTTGAGACCTTCTTAAGGGAAAATAAATTTTCACCAAATGCTAATATAGGTTAAGAAAATCTCCACCAAATTTTATTGACTTCTTATCTATGACGTATATGTTTGTTTCAATACATGAAATATTAGAAATTCGTATGAAATTATGAGATTAAAATGATCTTATTTAGGAAATTATAACAGGATAGTGTTTATGTAAATTGGCATTTTCCCCTTTAACATTAATCGATACGTTTGAAACATAAACTGCACAAACATAACTAATATCTTAAATGTGTGAAAATTGATTGTAATGGTTCGCATACTTAAAAATAAAGGAATATAAGAAGTCAATAAATATACTCTAAAAGCATATAAATTCTTTTAGCAAATTAACAACATTTTAGGGCGCTAAATATTTTTCCTTATTTCAAACTTGTTATCACTCACACTAATTTCATAAATTATAGCAACTTTGAAAAAAATTCTCTTTAGTAAAATCAGAGTACAGGACCGTAAAATGTTTATAAAAAAACTAATTAAATTCATTTCAACAGGTGCTAACTACAACTTTCACTAATGAATGTATGGTTACTAATAAAATGTCATACATACGATTTTCGAGTGTTTTGAAAAATATTCAGAGTTTTCTATTATTTCTAGCTTGGCGTTAGAAGACATAAGCAAAAAGCAATGTAAATACAAGTTTCCTTGGTAAGAACTTATTTAAAATTCTAGGAAAATACTTTTAAGGGAATCTTTAAGCCTATAGGGAAGTTTAATTTATTCTTTTCGTTTTTATAAAAGATAGTACACTTGATATTTTACTTAGATATTTTTATACTGAATATTTTAGTGGGAATAAAAATCCGAATATATTTTCTTCCGCTTAAGTAAACATTTATAAACAAAAAATATGGAACTTTGTTTATTTAAAGCATCATTGCGAAGGAAGTTTTCCTGTATTATTGATGCTTTTCGCATACAGATTTACCTACTCCATATCACTTGCATTATTCAAACATGCATTAAACATTTCATTCAAAAATATATATTTGTATTTGTGTTTTTTTCTATTTAAGAAAGTGAAACATTCAGTATTACATAAATGTCAAATTTTCTGAAACAAATTCTTCCAAAAACTATATATATTTGTACAGTAATATTTAACATACGCATAGAAAGAACAAATATAGATGTAAACTTATTTATACTGAATATTGTCGGTTGTTATCATATGAAACGATAGGCATACAGCTGAATGGGACCCAGAAATTAAGATTTGTAAAAGGAAATTTTAGCATTGGGAAAAGTTTTTACTCATTACATTTAAAAAAACTAATGTTCCAAATTTTTTTATTTAATAAAAAATTAAAAAAATAATAACCGTTTCATTTGTAAAATAACAAGAATATGATAGAATACTTTATTTCAATTTAAGATTAAAACAAGCTAACAACATATGTATACAACTATACTCTGGAAATTTTACCAAAATAATTCATATGTGTTGCTAAAAAATCAAGGAAACAAATCATATTGAAACAAGTCGTAGTACACTTAAGAGTGAAGCAAAAATCGAAATGTTTGCTCCAACTTCTAGTTTGCTTATCATTTTCTTTTAGTTGTTTACAGTATATAACAAGAATTAGATAGTTATTTTTACGAAATGTTTATTAGAATTACTGCAATTTTTTTTCTCTTGTATGATTTTACAAAGATATGCCTCTTAAGCATTCTGTAAAAATATAATTTTTAATATTGATGACGTAGTGATTACATTAACCTTCATCTTACATAAAAATGAACTAAATATATAAATATATGATTGTTATACCTAAAAAAATATATAAATAATTTTAAAAAATCCTAAGTATTTATCATTAATTTAAAGACAATTTTATTTTTGATACTTAAAGATAGTTATTTCGTAACATTCATTAAAGATAAATTTAAATAACTAATAAAAAAATCAAAAATCTTTATTTTTTTTTATTCATATCAATTAAATAGCAATTTCTCAAATTTTACTGTAATAGAATGATTTTTGATTATTAAAAAGTATTTATTGAAATATTCTTGAAATATTTGTTTTTAGACCATTAAAGTTTGAGTATCTTAGATGTTAAATTACATTATATTAACTATAACAAATGTGTTATGAAGCCATTATTTTTAAACAGCAATAAATATTACTCTAAATTTACCTAAACAGATTAATATTTGGTTATTAAGAAGTATTCTTGAAGTATTTGTTTCTAGTACATTAACATTTAAGTGTCTTTGAAAAGTTTTTTCCTACGTTTAGCCTTGGAAAATCGGCCATGCGCTGTCTTCCTGACAAGTAAAGATGTGAAGAACTGAAGGGGAAATTATCTCCAATGTCTATATCTTTCAGACCAGAACACTCCCATAGATGACTAAGTCTTTGAAGGTAAATTCCATTATATCACTTATAACAAGTTAAATGAAGCCATTATTTTGAAGCAGCAATATAAATATTGGAGTTAATATTTTAAATAAAAAGATTTTTTAAGTATTTGAATTTATAAATGTAGTAATTAAGTTATTTAAATTAACAATTAGATATCTGCTTAAAAATTATACTTGAAATTCTGGTAATTTGAATATATATATATATATATATATATATATATATATATATATATATATATATATATATATATATATATATATATATATATAAACATGTGTGTGTGCAACTCAAATATTCTTGAAGAATTGAAGTACTTATAGAACGAAAAAATTAATTTAAATACAAATAAAAAGATTTACAAATCGATTATTCCTATATGGTGTTTTGAAACTAATTTAAATAATTCAAAAAGCTGTTTTTAATGTAAATTTTTAAAATATAAAAATGTTACATTATTAAATTAATATTATTATTAGTGCTAAGTTAATAGTACTTTTAAATATTTTGTCTTTGTTACGCATTTTTTCTTTTAGATTTGTGGCATTTATTTTACCAAATTGATGGTTGTAATGATAGTAATCTGAGACTCAAGAAATATATTGAAAAAATTATTAAATTGCTCTGTATTCGCTTACGTTATTAATGGAGAAAGTGGAAAGTGTTTCTTCAAGATTTTTTTACGCAGGTTGAATGATTCTTAATGCCTGTATATCTTTAAAAAAAAAAACATTTTGATGTTGAGAAGTAAAGAATGTAAAGAAAAATATTGTGTCTTTGTGTACATTCAAGTAATAAATCAAAAAGTGAGAAAGAGAAATAATATGCATAAATTTAAAATGTAAAAGTTCTCTGTCGTACATATCAGTTATATTTTCATAGATTATATTCATTATAAAATGAGCATTGTAATATATCTACTATTATTATAATGTATATAGCATCTGTTATGGTTTTGGATACGAGGTAGTTAATATTACACTGGTATATGGTTTAGTTATTACTTTTTTATTTTAAGTATGATAATATATCTAATGAATTTATAGGTAGTAATATCAAAATATTATGTAATTAAAATTATAAATTAATAGTACTTATATAAACGATAATATTTTTCATTATAATAACTGACAAATTTCGAAGCCAAATAGATCAGTTTTGTTCAAATAAATGTAATTGTTTTTATTTTCAAATTATCAGTTGTCTTATTATATTAAGTGTTTTATTTCATCTATTGATAAAAATTTTTTATTTTACTTAACAAAATTACAAATTTATTTTAATTTTACATAACAAAATATTATTTTACATAACAAATTTTATTTTACAATACATTACAACTAATTTTACATAATTTTTTTTTATTTTACACATCAAAATTATTAATTTATTTTAATTGATGAATTAATTCTAATTAGATTATTTTTATTCAGATGAATTATTTATAATTTTAAGGTGACATGCGAAAGCAAATGCAATATGAAAATAACTATTTTGTGAGTTTAATTTACATTTTACATCATATATTTTTAAGAAAATTAAATTTATTAGAAATGAATCTGAGAATTATATAATACTAATTTTTACGCAAGTGTAGAAGATTAAAGAAATCTAAGGTATAAATTAAAATTTTAATTGTTTACTGATAGCCTTATTTCAATAAAGATAAAACGTAACAGAAATAATGTTTTAAAACTAAGCCTATTGAATCAAAGAAACTGTGCTATGGCATTACCTTCCTTTGAATTTTCCTTGTGTTTCTGCACTGACCAAATTTTAGACATAATTTCTCCAGTAAAGACAACACATCAGATATTCGTATCCTTACTGTGGACTTTGCAATCTGATTTACACCTACACTGATCAAGTAAATTTCATTCAAAAGTAGACGAAAGATGTTTAATATTTATGTTTTTTCCATTTCCTCTCGTGTTGTGTATTTTAATCATGATGAGGAAATAATTTAAATTTTTTTACAAAATTCTAATACTAAATTGTTATAGTGAATTTTTATGCTAATTATTTTCATATAATCTGCAGATACACTTTAAGAAATCAATCATAATCAGATAATTGTTTCTTCAAAATAGATATGTCATAACTTTTCAAATGATGAAATTTTGCTTTCTCCTATATTTTATAAGTAGGTAAAACTATGGCACGATCTAACAAACAATCGTTTATAAAAATTAAATGAAAACTGTGTCCATAGATTTCACTAAATTTCTAAAGTACAGAAAGTCAGGCTCACTGAAAACATTTTTTGATACATTCAGAAAAATAAAAGGACAAAGTGAATATACTTTTTATTACGTCGTTCCAAATTATTTTTAATTTGAATGTAAATGAAAATATTTGAATGTAAATGAAAAAATGCCTTCCTACTTAACGCAATATACCTCATAATAAAATGTTTTAAATTAATAAACAAGTGTGTTTTTAACCTATCAACAAAGTCAAATATTTCAGTCTTATTTAATACGAGGTACTGCTAATGAATCTCATATAAAAATATCTTCAAACTATCACAAAACTTGTAATTTAAAGAGTATCCTTAAGCACAATGGAGCTTTTTAAATAGTTAATGTTTCTTATTACACTTATTGACTTAACAAATGAAACAAAATATTCTGTAACATTTAGTTTTACTATTACGCTTATGTATACTCTGTTTCTTTTAAACTAATTTTTACATAGTTGTTTGGTAACATTTTGATGTCTTGTTTACAAAATGCTAACTAAATTTATGATGTTTCAATCGCTTACAATAAAAAATATGAAAAAGGGTTTGTACGTTAAAAATAAAATTAATTGAAAATTTTATCAAAAAAAAAACATGGCTACTCCTGAATATCAAAAATTTCAATCCAAAATTTTTATTTTTGAGCTTCTACGTCACAATAGAATGTTGAGAAAGATAAATTGACATGAAGTAGATAGAAAAAATTCGGTTTTTTATCCGACACAATCTATCGTAACGTACGGGATACGTAGCATTCAATGGATATATTTCTTTTTGGAAAACGTGGTAAAGTGTCCGTGAGAATCAGGGCATTTGAACTTGCAATTGTAAAAAAACTCTCTCTAAAAATTGAGAACTGTCCAGGATAAAATAAGTGAACTATTTTTATATGCAAAGCATATTTTTGTGCTGTTATGCATGTAAAACAATTTATACCCATAGCATAGAGATATCTTTTATTAGCTATATCACGTTAGATAATTCTTTCAATTTAAGACTGAATAGTGTTTACATTATGATATTAATAATTAGAAAAATTTAAATTTTTTAAATTATTTTCTTATTTAAAATAGAAATGTGGAATATTACAGAGTACACTACAAATTATAGGACCTTTTCTAATTAGTTTCTGTGAATAAAATTGACAGAAATGTAATAATCAAAACAGAAATATATTATGTATTTGAAAATAAGTTATTTAATTTTCTAATAAATTCTTATATTACTGAAATAAAAAATAAAAGCAAAAAAATGCATCAGAAACTCAACAAAATAATAGGAGAGAATAGGAATTTATGCACATGTTCTGCTATTCAGTTCAAGAGTTCATGAATTCGAATCCAAAGTATAGATGTTTTCAGTAGTTTCGAATTCATTACACAATCTAAAGATTCCACTTTTATTATCTCACTGCTGTAAAAAGTGTCAGTAGAACATCAAATAACCAAATTATTTTTTTTCTTTTATATTTACTAGTAGAAACATTTTATCTGAATATTTTATTTTAATCCCTTATAATTATTGATACCCTATAAACATAATTATCTTATCATTAATATAAAATGTACAATTTTTGCAATAAAGAATTAAAAATTTTTAATGAATATAGGATGTAATTCTATCAATTAAAGGAAACCCAACAGCATTAAAAAATTTATATGGATTTGAGCTGAATTCATGGAAATTTAAACGATAGCTTCAAATTCTAAATTGAATTTCCATTTCATATTTAATCACACTTTTCTGTATAAACTATTTATTCAATAATGGAAGAAATCTATTTTTCTCTTTCTTCCAATATAAAAATTCTTCCAATTTTCCTTTACACCAATTTAAATGCTACATGCTTAAAATTAAAGTTTAAATGTTTCTTCTTTTAGATTTTTTTTCAAATAACCTCTCCATTTCATAGTAAATTCATTGATCGGTAAAGACATTTTTTAACTATTAATCAACTGAAAATTTATCCTCTTACGACTAGATAATTAACCTAGTTTTCATCATCTTAGAAACTGTTTAAAAACTAAATAATTAAGCATTGAAATAATATATATTATGAAATAACAAATAAAACTTACAAGCATATTGATTAGAGAAGAAAATGATAAGTTAAATCTCGCTCTTCGGAACTCGTTTAAAACTTAAGAAATTTATTAAAAATTCCTCCATTTATGAAACTTGATTGTTAGTTAAATTAAATTACTAAGATATTCTTTGGAATGTAAATAAAAAATACAGCATCGATTCCTCCTCAAAATATCTCTTCATTCATTGTTTAGAAATCTATCTATCAGCATATTCTTCTGAACTTGTACCACTACAGTTCTCCTGTTTTCCTGATTGAAACTGACAAACAAAAGATTTAGATTTATTAAAATTTCAATTCATTAAATTTTTAATCACTAAGATGCTCAAAAAGGAATTTACCAAAAATGATAAACATAATGAAAAATTATAGAGACTAAGATTTTTTTCACAGAAAATGATTTTTTTTTCTGAATAATATTTTAAATTTTTATAATTCTTAAGCCATTCCCTTAATTAACCATTGGTATATTGTGGGAACACTAAAAGGTGCATAATAAGGGATCATCTTGTGAGAAACATTTTACCCAATGAAAATAATAATAATATGAAAATTCATGTTTTTTTCATATTTATATATTTTATTTTAATACAACATACGTTAATAATAATACTGATATGAGTTAAAAATTATTTTCTGTTAACAGTTAATTCTGTTTTCATTTATATTAAAACAGAAACTTATATAAATCATCTTCAGAAACATACATTATTGCTGAAATCTCGTATTATATAATGCTGGGTATATGAATATTTTTCATTTCGATCTACAAAACCATTAAAATTTTTCATGATTTGTAATTAACTTTTGTGTCACATTTACAAGCTTGTTTTATACAGAACAGTAGTAGATTCAGTATAATACGATTGATATAATGTAATTTTATTATACATACAATAACATGCATTGCGAAATGCTAGAAATACTCCAGAATTTTAGACACAACAACATTCTTGGATCATTCGAAAATTTTCTCCAACACAAGATAAATGTAGATTTTAACTATACTTAGTGCACAATTAGTATACATCTAAACTGTGCAAATGTGAAATACAATCCTTATTAATATCATATATAGACTGCGTAAATTCTGTAATGAATTCTAGAACAGATGCAATGAAAATAATAAGCGATGCAATGATAACATATGCAACTTTTTCCGAATTATTTTTAGCTACTTAAAGCTATTTAAATTAAGTTCCAGTTCATCAAATGACTGTATTTTTCATAATAAAGCTGTGATTTAACTAGTCAACATTATTACGAAAGCAATGAGGGAGGAAAGTAAACAAGTCTTTCATTGATCATGAAAAAAATAGAATAACAAAAGATTTTAAATTTTGAATTTCCACTAGATGCTGACATACTCATTAAAAATGCTTATTCCTATTCTTGTGAAATCATATTCGTAATTTTGTACCAATTTTAATACTGTCTAAAAAAAGTAAACATTTTTTTTAAATTAACCTTAATAATATAATAGATTGTGTTAACTTACACGGATATGCAAGACATAAAGTCCATTTAATAACATTCGATTTATACAATACTTAATTTGTACAAATTGTACTTTTGTACAAAACTCGCACATTTTTATAGAATATTCCATAACATAAAATAAATAAATTTGAATATATATATATATATAATATATATATATATAATATATATATATAATATATATATATATAACTGAAAATAAACAGAAATATACAATTAATATACCCCCCTTAATTTAATATTTATATTAGAAACTAGTCATTATTCCTATTCTTTATCTTTGGACTTTTATGGATTTTAAGCATTATTTAGAATATATTTGCACATTTCAATATCCATTCAAAAATCACCAAAATTGCACTTTCTCGAATGAAACATACTTAAAAAGCGAACTTTTTGAAATCTTACAGTAAAATCCTTTTTATTACAAAAATGTTTTAGATTGTGATTACTACAGAAATCGTTCACTATCAAAAAAGATTGAAATATATCTCTTAACTACTCAAAAGGACTTTGCTTTTTTCTTATATACATTTTCAATATTTTTCACATTTTGAATATAGATTTTACTATCAAATGCTTTTAAAGTCAAAAATGATACAAATCTGATACATCACAAATTTATTTTTAGAAATTAAATTCAATTAGAAATTCTTAAACATCCTTTTTCGTCAAATATATCACATTTAACATCACGTCATTATTAAATGAAAAATGAAAAATTTATAATTTTCAGCTTTCCTACAACTAGTTCAAAGTATTATATAAATGCATATTTTTATTGAAAACAAAAGTTAAATTTAAAAAATATTTTATAATATAAACTAAATTATATTAATATATTTATTTAGCCTTATAAGAGAGAGATTAGAGTATATAATGTAATGTACTGGAAAATTATTATGCTGGAAAATGAACATATATGTATAGTAGCGGAAAAATGATTGATAGCTAAAAAATACTTATGTTTTGGAAAAAAATTGCGATTTATAAAAATAATACATATGCTATATTCAACTATAAATATTGTAGTCTGCATTTATTCAAAACATTATTTTGCAATACGAAATGATGCCTCTTGCATGCCTCAGTGAGAAACATTTGAATAAACTATTTAAAAAAATCGCGATTGGATATCGCAATTGGAAAATCGTGTTTAAGTACAAAATTGTTCAACAGAATTCGTCAATTTTTTATTGCATTTCTAATACGATAAGGAAAGCAGGAAATATTTTCTCTGAAATCGTTAAAAGAAGAGAGTAATACCTTTTTAAAAACTCTTAAAAAAATAGTGAATATCATTATTTTTTTAAAAAAAATTGTACAAATATTTAGGAATAATGATTCAATAGCGTACATATTTCTTCTGCCTTCAAGATGTTTAGCTAAGAGTGTTTACCCAGTGAATTTTGTAAAATTAATTTTCACGGGTAAAGCGCCGAATGGAATAAAAATGTCAATTCTAAGCAGAAAAATTGCTTATTTGGCATCATATATGAGAGGAGTGCATGGCAGGGCAATGTACGTTTAACTGTAGTCCCACACACGGAATCAGATTGCAGTTTCATATACGTGGGACGAATATAAAAATAAGGATTGATCACATTGATCCGGAAGTTTTCATATTGGCATAGTTTAATATTTGATTCACCAAGAGCAGAATAAGAAATATATAGATATGCATCGGATTTACGAGTAAGTAGTAGGCAGTGAACATTTAGAGGAATATATATATCTTCAATGAACAGTCGCCAATTAAGTAGTGGTAACAGAGACGGTACCTATTCCAAGGAGCAAGGTTTAATTAAGTGTAACAACAAAAACTTGGATAACGAAATGAGTTATATAAATATTTTTCCCTTCTGGTAACAAGTTTAATAGTGACTACAGTTTGACTGAATATGCAAAAAAGGTGTAAAAACTTGCGCATGCAGGCAGGTGTATCCCCACCTACAGAAAGAGCAACTACTCAGGTACAAGAAATAATATATTTATGATACACAAAAAAAAATAATGCTTTTGTAGTCAGAAGAACATATAAATGATTTTCTAATTACTATGTGATCCTTTTTCTTACTCATCGTCTATTCTTCATAAATATATTGCAGTATTTCTTACTGGATAATATTTCAAATACCATATTTTACGTATTTTTCATTTTGATGCATGTTATTAACATTCTGAATTAGCACGCACTTCCATAGAAACAAGTACGTATGATATTTTTTACCTTATATTTTCATGAAAATAAATATTGTGACAAATATGCATTGAAACATTATTTAAATTTTTAAACCAGAACAAAGAAAACAGAATGAAAGAGAATCCTAACATTCAGATTCTCTCAATATAAAGTGGAGAATGCATTTTGATCTACGACGGAAAAGAAACTCGTATTTATTTTTTTAGATTGCATTATTAAACTGTTTAATTTGCGAAGCATTAAAAAAAAGGGAAAATGAATAATTACATATTTTTATAAATGTACGTAAAAATCCATTTATTTAGTTGTCTCTAATCTACAGTTTTTTTTTTTTTTTTTTTTTTTTTTTACATTATTCGTAATAAGAATTGAAAATGACACAAAATTAATATATCTAATTTAAACTCAATCATAATGAAGGAATGGACGTTAAAACTCATAAATACATTTATTAGATTAAAAAATAAGCTTTAATTTCATTGTTTTATAGTCTTTAGTGGTTATTGCAGCTGAATGGTAGGTACCAGTTTGAAGGTAGTTATTGTTGAAAAATGATTGATATTTACAACTTAATTGACGTTTACATACATATGAGTCACAATGGATACTTTAACACTTCCCAGTGAAGAAGCTAATGGCCTAAGGGAGAAGTAAAGCAGTTTTATGTTTACAATGCAAGTTGCATTTTGAGAGAACAATTCATGAAAACTGTTAACTAACCTCTTAAATGCACTACCAGCCACAGCGTGAGCTAAGAACAAATCTTTGACATCGCCTAGTTTTAGATTTAAAAATCTAATACTATTTGGCATTTTAATGTCACCGCATTGCTTTCCAGCACAGTTTTTTCATATGTAATGGGTCCTTTTTACATAACACAAAAAAAACGAAAGAAGGAAAACTCTCAACAATCCAACTCGAAAGACGTGCTTACACAAAAAAGACAAAAAGCAACATAATTTGATAACGTATGAGCTGACAATGGATTGCATTTTAGATAATTTATGTAAGTAAGCGGAAATTATTTTGAGTAATTCTTCCTAACATAATTGCGATAACTTGTAAGCCATGAGAAATAAATACAATTGTTTTTGACAATTTTCAATTAAGAGCTACCAAGGAGAAGTGTATAGTGTAAGTATATATATATATATATTATTCTTAAATTGATACTTCTATCAAGACTTCAATCTATTTTTTATTCAAATGAAAGGGAAATTTATTCAAATGAAAAATAAATCAGTCATTTTTCAATTTTTGAAGAGTACAAGTACTCTGCTTCACTCGTGTAATTTAAGCATTTTCCTTATTTACAATTCTTAGGAATTTGCACAGCAACATAGTGGAGAAATTGAATCCTTTACTTTTCCGATAACTTTCCAAACAAAAGCTTTCTCTTTTCATTAAAGATAAATAAATTTTTAAATTCACATAGTCTTTTCTTAAGAATGAATAAAGAGAAATATTGGCATTTTTCCCACAAAATATTAAACTTTTGAGAATAAAATTAAGTAATTTGAAATATGCTTTGCCACTGTATCGAAAAACTATATATTTCAAATTTATATGTTTTTTATTATATCTTCATTTAACTATTTTTATAAAATTAATATCAGAGCTTATTAGTAAACGCACTGTGTCATGAATATTTCTCATTATTCACATAATAATTGGAAATATCATTGCTATTGTAAAAGTAAACTTCTTTCAAACTTCAGAAGCAAACTCTTCAAATTACATATGCAAAATGAGTAACAAATTAACTGAATTCGTGAATAAATTTTAAATTTTACTTCAAATGAATTATTAATTTTTAGCACATACAAAAATGTTGCCAAATGAGATTAAATTTTATTACATCAGCAAAATATTTCAATTAATTTTTTAGCAAAATTAAATCAGCGATATTTGTTTCAGAAAGTGTGATTATGACTGCAAAGTTTAAAGAATGAGATTCATTGTAAATATTTAAATTCTTTTGTCTTTATATTACAGCAATAATATTTATTATTCATAATTGATAAATACGTAATCAAACATTATTAACTTTTTAAATCCTACAACAATGTATATATATATATATATATATATATATATATATATATATATATATATACTAACTTATTATCCTCTTAATAAGATAAAAAAAAACTTCTATTAAATATTTTCCTTTATTTATACCTATTATAGTTTCAAAAGATTATGTTAAATATATATAAGTACTGATGTTGCAAAAATGTACTGAAGCTGATATTTTTATAAACCTACTACTCGACATTAAAATTGCAAACATGAAAAAATGTAAATACTAAAATAACAGTTGTTGAACTATTTTTTATATTAAAAATAAAAACCAACAAAATTTCCAAAATAAATATATTTGGAAATAAACATCCTGAGAAATACTTAATTAACCATCTCTTGTAGCAATCACGGTACACTTTTTGCAAGTTCCTTATGAAGAGAATAGACAAGGACCATGACAAAATAAAAATATTATTATCTCTGTTTAACCCCTTGCCTGTCGCGGGCGTATATATATGCCTCGCTAATCCGATGCGTTGACTGCCCTAGATGTATATATACGCCTTTCCGAAGTGCGTTTCTCTGCAATGCGCTGCTATCAGCAAAGCTAGACACATGGCTCTGGAATGCAATAGAATGTCCTTGACATTGTTTACGATGGACTTACCTATTTCAAAGAAGAAGGGACGATTTGGAGAAGGGACTATTTCTTGGAATGCGGGAAGCTGTTGCTTGTTCCAGACGTGGCAGTTATTTGTGTTTCTTTTCGAGTAGTTCGTAACTTTTTATTCATTCGCAAACGCGGGAAGCTGTTGCTTGTTCCAGATGTTGCAGTTATTATTTGTGTTTCTTTTCGAGTACTTCGAATCTTTCTTATTTTTCCGCTTCCATTTTCATTACAGTGTGTTATAAAAGCTTTATATTTTTGTAGCATATGTCTGATAGTGAGGACAATGAGCTAGATGACTACATTCCTTCATCTTCAGGATCAGAAACGTTGGAATATGACATTACATCCGATCAAGAAAATTCTGATTACGACTATTTGCAAGACGCCCGAGGTTGGACAAGATTGGATATAAGAAATTTACCTGTGACACCTCCATGCTTTCCATTTTCGGGACAGCCAGGAATACAGAGAAAAATAACTGATGTTTCAAACCCACTTCTCTTTTTTGAATTATTTTTTATGAGGAGCTGGTGCTCTATATTGTTACTGAAACTAACCGTTTTGCAGATCAATATACAAGAAACATCCTAGTAAAGAGAAATTAAGAACAAAGTTGTGGCATCCAACGGATTCAGGGGAAATATATGTTTTTTTTAGGTATAATGATTTTACAAGGAATAACAGTAAAACCTGAGATTGCTCTTTACTGGTCTAAAAATAAACTGATCGAAACTCCAATTTTTGGCAAATTCATGTGTAGAAATCGTTTTCAGCTTACCATGAAGTTTCTGCATTTTTCTGATAATGATAATTTTGACGAAAATTCGCATCCAAACCCAAAACTTAGAAAAATATCTCCGGTTTTTTCTGACTTGATGAAGAAATTTTCAACTTCCTATACACCTGAAAGAGATCTAAGTATAGATGAAAGTTTGATGCTCTTCAAAGGCAGGCTGTCATGGGTACAATACATACCATTGAAAAGAGCTCGCTTTGGAGTAAAAATGTTTGTACTTGCTGAAGCAGAGTCAGGATATATTTACAATACAACTATATACACAGGGAAGAGTACAATCTTTGATAAAAAAAAAAAGTATGAGCACTATGGAGCCGCTACAAAATCAGTGGTGACGCTTGTTGAGCCTTTTCTGGGAAAAGGTTATTGTGTAATTGCAGACAATTTCTATCTCTCACTAGAATTAGCTGACCTTCTTATCCAAAATATCACTGACGTATATGGAACTCTTCGACATAATCGATGTGATTTGCCGGAAAATTTCAAGAAATTTATTTTGAAGAAAGGTGAAATTGCCGCTTTCCAAAGAGGCAAAATTACCGCAATGAAATGGCGAGACAAGAAATATGTATCTCTACTTAGCTCTATCCATACAGCAAACTGCTCTGAAACCGATAAAAAAAGTTATAAAACCGGCTGTTGTCATAGATTATAATTTGAAGATGGGTGGGGTAGACAGAGCGGATCAGGCACTAGTTTGCTATCCAACAATTTGAAAAAGACAGAAGAAGTATTATGTAACAATATTTCGCCATATGTTAGATATGGCTATTTGGAATGCCTTCATCTTACAGAAAAAACAACTCCTCAAAACTGACAATTACAACTTTTGCATGAATTTGGTGGAACGCATAATTGAGAAAGATCATGTTGCTGCACTACGACCCACCAAACGACAAAAGTTGCAAAGTGACTGCCCTTTACGACTGACTGCAAGACACTTTCCTGACATAGTACCACCAACGTCTTCAAAGAAAAATGCATTGTTTGTTCTAAGAAGAAAATGCGACGTGAATCCCGATATCAATGCACTGAATGTGATGTTGGCTTATGTGTCCAACCGTGTTTCAAAATATATCACACTACAGATAAGTTGTAAAATTTTTGTTCATTATACTCTTTCTTTATACTTTAAATTTTGTATTTTCGTTTTTTTTTTTTTTTTTTTTTTGTTTTTTTCTTTTGTAAAGTAAACAATTAGAATGGAAAGCGGGCCTCTTCTTTTCCTCCGATACACCGCATAACTGCGCGCGCCTGTGTGAAAACCTGCGGTACTGGGGAGCGAATCTCGTATGTTTTCCTCGGCATGTAAGGGGCTAAAGTCGCTTTCAGTGCGAACAAGAGATGATCAAGACATGTATTTAATAGACCCTCAAGACATTCTTTTGAGTAGGAGATAAATAAGAAGATGATAAATATACTCACTTATAATACAACTTCGATAAGATACCGTCAAACTTGAATGATGCTGTAAATAAAAGTGTAATTTCTCCGAAAATATGATATCACGATATTCCTGCATCTGATTTGTTGCTGTATACACTACTGAAGGGGATTTGTCTCTAGTTTTGCAGCTTAGGTAACCCAAGAATTTGTTGCTAAAAGGAAGAATGGATACTTCTGTAAAGGTTCACGTATTGTTCGCATGGGTACTCGTGTTGCAAACGAGCCATTTCTTTATTAAGGAGTCATAATATAGCCGTATAATTCTCTAAAACATCGTAGATAACATTCCTATCTTCTCGACTGTTAATGGTAAATTACCATTGAGTAACACAGCATCCCTTATGACTATTTTGAACCTACTGATTCCTTGTTCTACAAAAAATTACTAGATTTCGATATATGTTAACAGTAATACTGCAATACTGTATGCTACAATCACATGAGTTACGCGTAATCTTCTTGGTGTAGTAAGTTCATTAGCTGGCAGAGTATTGTTGCCAATGAACCAGCATGCTTTTCTGTACCTAGCACTAAGATGGACTTTACCAGGTAGATAGGAAAAAATCGGGGAGTGCCTTCGTAATTTTGAAGCAGGGACCAAGCAAAGACCCCCATATTCTGTCTGTGAGCTATGATATCATTTCATTTGGAGGACATTGGGACCACGCCTAGTTTTATGCATCCCAGCCACCTTTAGGGAACATGACGGATCTTTATTTAAGACTAGATTCAAACTAACTGTTTTTCTTTAATGAGAACGATGCCTAACCCAGTAGTCGGCAAATTGTGACTCCAGAGTCACATATGTATCTCGTTGGCTGCTTAAGTGGGGCTCCTGCTCAAATATCCACAGAAGACGCAAAAATTTATTATTTAAAAAAAAACTTGGATAAGATGAAAATTACATCTGTTTTTGATAAATTAAAATTCTATAATAAATGTCTAATTTTTTGTTTAAGTTAAAAAGTAGATAGGTAATTAAAATTTTATATTGTTGTAAAAATATGTAACGAACATCGAGTTTAATTCAAACAGAACAATTTATTTCAAGCATGAACATCATCAACAGTAAACTGAGAAGTCGCGCGTCTTATTGATGAAAAACAACAAAATACAAACCTGACTTACTCAAACTTTCCAAGGAGATGCAAGCATGTTTTGTTCGCATTAATAAATATTTATTAAGTATGAAATTTAGTTTTATTTAGTGTAATAAAAGTTTACTGAACAAGCAGATTTGGCTCCCATTTTTCTTCTAAAATTGTTGTAATGTTCATATTTGGCTTTTTGGTTAATAAGTTTGCCGACCACGGCCCTGGTCATCAGTGTAATCAAATTACGAAAATGGCATACATGAATGCATATATATATATATGCATATATATATATATATATATATACATTAAAATATTGCACAAAAACATACGGATATAATACCATTCTGTTAGTGGTGTGTAATCACATTAAATCTCTCTCTCTCTCTCTCTCTCTATCTATCTATCTATCTCTCTCTGTGTCTATCTCTCTCTCTGTGTCTATCTCTCTCTCTATCTATCTATCTCTATCTCTCTCTCTATCTCTCTCTCTATCTATCTATCTCTATCTCTCTCTCTATCTCTCTCTCTATCTATCTATCTCTATCTCTATCTCTCTCTCTATCTCTCTCTCTATCTATCTATCTCTATCTCTATCTCTCTCTCTCTCTCTCTCTTTAGTTCTTTTTTTCAAATAAAAACTGAATTTATGAAATGAAAATTGAAATATATTTGTTTTTTGTATAGTTCTCATTATTTTGTGTTACACCATATTATACCTCTATATAAATAAACAGCTAAAAATTCCTTTGCTTGAAATATATATTTAGTTATAAATTTTGAATCATCATAAATATGTAATACCTAGTTTTATTATTATAACTAATTTACAAAAAGTTTTCATATTGCAAAATATCTAGCTCTATCTAAAACCATAATCTGCATTTATCTTTTTCCATTCTTGAATAAGTAGTAATTTTATAGCAACTTTAAAATGTGTATAGATTATATATAACAATTAGTGAAATAAAGATTCTTACAGTTTTACTAATTAAATTTTCATTTTCCAATATACTTTAAAATAGTTTCCCTATTTTTGCTCAATCAAACATTCCCTTTTATTTAATTTGACTAGTTTATATATAAATATATATATATATATATATATATATATATATATATATATATATATATATATATATATATATATATATATATATATATATATATATATATACATTCAAAGGTAACGAAATGCAAAATTATTTAAAAAATCCCTTGTCGCATTTTAAACTCCAGTTGGATACAGCGTATTAATTTCCTTTTTCAATTCATACTTTATAGATACTCTCTTTCTAGATTACTATAATTTTATGATTAATATTTATTGCATTTACACCCTATTATTACATTATCTTTTACTAGTGAGTATATTCTTTTATGAGTATATTCTCACGTATACATTAACAAAATATCTGCAGTTACTTAATCACACATTTTGGTTAAATTATTAATTCATTATATATATATATATATATATATATATATATATAACCATGAGATATAAAATATATATTTAAATAGAATAAACACAAAACCTATGCATTATAAAAACATGTTTTTGAGAAATTTTAAACACATGTAATTCACTTAAGCAAATTCTTAACACATTTTTATTTACATATTCTTTCATAAATTTTCAGTATCAGAAATAAATGTTTTATGGTTTGATCATTATTTATTACAAAAACAGTAGATGAACTCAATAGAATTTATTCAATCAATTCCTTTCTTCCCTTTCACTTTTCAAAAGCGCAAATTTAATGTGTATTATTTTTGTTAATAATGCTTTAATTAAGGCGTACTAGGTAAAAAAAGAAATTTACTTAATGACCAAAGTGTCTTATTTTTCAAACAAACATTTCTTTCTCGTTTATCAATAAACTATATTTCCTTAAAACATTTTAAAGAAAAATGTTATTTTTATATAATACTTGTGAGAAGGCTTTTTTGTTGAAAAAAAATTGTAAGTTTTCTTATAAAAAAAAATAAGAAAACTTAGTCTTAAAATGTAGTCAAATATATATATGCAATTTTCTTTTTCTCAAGCAATTAATGTTTTATAGTAACAAAAAATTATTTTTTAATTAAAACTGTGTTTATTAATAAATGCCCAGTTTCATTTATTTAAAATATCGTAAAACTAAAAAAGTATGTTATTTTAAAAATAAAACATTTTTCTTAAGTTATTCAAGTCAGAAACAACATATTTTTTCTTAGCATCATAAGGAATAAAAGCATTATTTCAAATATTTTATTAGAAAATAGAGATTTACTAAGACATTTGACAAGTTTAATCTACATAAAAATGTTTTATGATAAAACATTTCTTTGTGCAATTTCAGAAATAACGTAAGAATAAATTGAAGACAAAATTAAGAAGTTCATCAAATTCATATGATGTTGTTTATGGTTTCCTAGAATATTTATAGTAGATAGGTCCATTTCAGATTTTGTGCTACAAAACCCAAACAACCAACCAATTTAGTCAATTTATTTAATTGAATCTTTAAAGTAATTCCTAACGAAATCAGTTGATTTACTCAACATATCACAGCATTTGCAGGAATATACTTTAGATTGTATTACAAATATTTTTCTATATAAAAATTTAAATCTTCATCAAAATTAACAAATGCAGTGATACACGAAAGTCAGCATACACCTTTTAAAATAAACAGAAACTTATTTATTTCAAATATTTACATAAGAATTAAGTTCAATTTAGCTTAAATTGATTAGAAACAAAAAGTTGATGAACAAAAACAGTAGTTTTTTATCATTAGACAAAAAATATAAAATGTTGGAGAATCAATCATATCGCAATTCATAAAAGTGAACATACAGGAAAGTCTACGTTTGAAATTTCCATACTTTAATATTTAGTTGGTCCACCTTTAGAATTTAAAACAGTTCTCATACGATTAGAACATTGAATATATCATTCCTTTGGTTACTGTGATGGCGATTTTTTGCCATTCCTCAAGCAATGCCTTTTTAAGATCGTCTTTGCTTTTAATTCGCCTTTTTCTTATACTTCTGACCAGTTCATCCCATAAATTTTCGATAGGATTAAGGTTAGGGCTTTGAGGTGGGAAGTGTATTTGCCTTGAAGTGTTGTACAACAGCTATCCCTTGACAACACCAGCTGTTTGTGCTCTGGATCCTGTTATTGTTGGAATATCCAGTCATTTCCCATACCGAATTTTCTCACTGATTGATTAAAATTGTTTTTCAATATATTCAAATATACAAAATGGTTCATAATGGTTTCTATAAAGACTAAATAACCAACAGCTGAAGCTGAAAAACAGCCCCAAACCATCACTGAACCTCCGCCATGTTTTACTGAAGGAATAAAATTCTTCAATTCTAACTCTTTTCCGGGTTTTTGCCAAACATTTTGCTTACCATCCTAGCCAAAAATGTTAATTTTAGATTCGTCTGTAAAAATAACTTTGCTCCAATAATCGAAATAATCGTTTTCATAAAGATGCGCAAATGCTAATTTTTTATCTCTATTGACTTTACTAATGATAGGTTTTTTAAACGGAATTTGGCTATTATATCCTTCTTCTCTCAAGGCTCTTCTAATACATTCTGGATTTACATAAGTTTATTTAACATTTTCAAGGTGTTATGCTATGTCAAGTGCAGTAGTTTTCGGATTATTATGAATTATTCGAACGATTTGTCTTTTATCTCTACGGGTCAATTTTGGTGATCTACCAATACAAGGCAAGTTTTCCGTATTTTTGTCAAATTATATTTCCTTATTATTCCTCGCACTGTAGCTCTACTTTTACCTATAATTTGACTTATTTGGTTGAGTGATTTTGCCTCATTTTTCAATTTAATAGTCAGTTCTGTGATTTTTAATGATATTTCAGTTGCCATTTTAAAATTAATTATATTAATTTCAAAAATGTCCTCTAATACTTATATAAAACAAGGTACAATTCTTACAAACATATTAAGACTATAAAAATCTGCAAAAATCTATTTAAATCCAACTGTACTTTTGTGAGTTTTAAAAACGCATAATTTTAACTTAATTTGAAAATAATTATGAGTATATTAAAATGTTTGATGTCTATTAGACACTTAATGCTTCAAATGCATACTGGTAGCTGTACGAATGAGAAAAATTAATTTATGTGCATTTTACTTTAAAAAAATGGGAAAATTTGCAAGTGTATACTGACTTTTGTGTATACATAATAAACAATAATAATAGAACTCAAAACTATTATTATTCAAAACTGGGTTAAAATTCTATGTGACTTTTTTTATTCTAAAATACTTTTAAGAATTTAAGATAACTAGATATTTATTTAAGAACACAAGTATTTTTCATTTTTTATTTCACAATTGCCAAGCATTAGGGCTAAACCCTAGGATATTATTAAAGCGTATTGGAGAGCCCGTGGGCTCTCCAATACGCTTTAATAATATCCTAATACAAAGAAAGTGCAAAACAGATATTAAATGCTCAAAAATCATTGGCTAATTAGAATCAGACAAAACACTACTCAAGGAATCCATTTCTGAAGAGGTTGTCTTGCAAACAGTCCTGCACAATGAGGCATCTAAATAAATTAAACGCAGTCTTTTTAAAAGCAGGGAAACGTTCTTTTTTCCTCCAGAATTCCCAATTTCTTATCCTCAGTTCATTGAATCTTATATTATATTGAATTTTTTTTTCAATGTCCAATTTTCTCACATTAATTTTTATTTCCTTGTTTCTGGCATAAATTTATAATATAAAATTGGATCTTTACAAAAAGTAGCTGAAAATTGTGAAGAAATTATGTATTTAAAAATGATTTCCATTTAGATTTTCAAGAGCATTTGAAAAGAAATGCTTTAGTCAAATTTCTTTATTCTTAGCATTTGCTTTACAATTAATTACAATTTTTATTTATTTAAGTCTTAATATCTAAAAACCTTTTTAACCCTTACAATAAAGAAAAATATAAAATAAAAATTTCAAACTTTTTCCCATAAAATAATAATAATGTAATACCAAACAGCATTTTATAATTATATAAATATCTTCAAAAATATATTTTACAAATTATTATACGAAATCAAATTAAGAAGTTTTGTAATTTGGTGAAATACATATTTGTTTCATTTGAGTACATGCTCACGATATTGTTAAAATTGTACAGAAATTCAGTAACGTAATCAATGTAAATTATAATGAATATGAATTCATTACATTAATCAGAAATACCTTACTGTGTTTACATTATAATTAGCTGAAATAACCATAGCAACATGTCCACATAAGCGTTTTTTTTTACCAACAAAAAATATTGCTGTAAATTAATTGTAGAAACGGCAAAATGATTTAGTTTCGTTAAAGTGTGACTAAAAAGACATGTTTTACACTCGCTGGGTAGTTAGAGAGAACCTGTACTACAAAACTCATACGATGATCTCTAAAAAAATTCTTAAAACATCAGCTTAGGATCTACGTCCTAAGCTGGAATCAAATACAAGATTTGATGAGGCGAAAGCAAAATCTCCAGCTACTCGTCTGGCTGTTCTACAAGGGATAAGATGATATTTTTAAGTTGCATTCAGAATATGTATTTTAAATACACGCTTGTTAATAAATTAAAAGGGAACCTCTGAAAATGCTTATATCTCAAATATATTTTATTAACATATTATGTACATCAATAATTTCAAGATTCACTCAAGCATAACTGTTATATATTTACACATATTTTAAATATTATCAGATAAACTGTAATTTAGAATCAGGTTCCTTTGTTTTAATTTATTTATAAATATTTTATCCAAAGATTGTGTAAATTTTTTTTTTATTTTTATTTTCCATCCCATATATGATATATTTAATGTCAAAACATTTTTAACATTTGGCATTTTTGACACTCTAATTTAGATTCACATTACTTTTTTAAGTTTATTTAAAAAAATTTCTTCGAAATATTTAATTTAAAAAGGTTTCACCATTACATTTAATTTATTTTTAATGAATATTTATTATACATTACATATGAGAAGATGTTTGACGTTTCCACATATCTTTTTAAAGTTTTTAAAAAATTTTTTCACAAATAAACTTAATTTACGAGGCACTTTACTACTTAAATGTGATGAAATAAATAAAATCATTTTTATACTGTGCAATAACACAAAATTTTTAAGAACGTTCAAGTCTATAGCCATGTAAAAAATTATCTATAATACAAGCAACGACACTCTAATAGATTGCAATAGATTTTCAAGAGTCAGTTGTTGTTTATGTAAATTGGGCGATACAAAAATCTTATAATTTTAAGGTACGAATTTTTATATTATAAGAATGAAGTTTATTTTTGTCATTTTTACAGCTAAAAGTTTTCGTTAAAAGTTTATTTAAAATCTTCCATCCCCTACACTTAAGAATATGGTATAAACTAAAAGGAATATGCATATAAAATTGTATATTGGTAGGATAAATATAGAATTTAGTAATCGTGTGTCCAACATGCATAAAAAAATATTAATTAAAGAAAGGAACTGTAGCAAATATATATTTTTAAAGTAAATAAAAAGGAATTTTATGAAAAATATTTCACATGTAATCATTTGAATAAAAAAAATATATAAGATTAAAAAAAACTTACAAAATAAAGGTTCAGTTTTCATTCAGATTAGAGGGAACTTTCAGGATATAATACAAAATACAAACCGCAGTTACATGTTGAACCAAAACAACTAACAAACATATAGAGTTTTAGCTTCTTTAAAATATAAGCAAAAATTTTGGGACAATTTTATTTCCACTGGGTATGCAAGATGTTTAATGTTACAACCCCAGATAAAAAAACTAATCAATACTTTTGATAAATTTATCCACCAATTTTTTAAATACTATGTAATCGTAATCAAAATTACAATAATATATAAGTTAAATTTATCGCGAAAAATTTGAGTTCGAAATTTCTACAGGAAACTTTTACGGAATTTCATATGCAGTAAAAAATGTGTTTTATTAAGTATTGTAGAAAAAAAACAAAATTGTTTTTAAAATACTTTTTAGTTATGCATATTTTAATACTATACAAGTAATTATTATTTAAATTTAAAATTGCAATTGTACATTACTAATTAAAATACAGAAAGTGACATATCGCATTTATTTCAAACTGCTGAATTACGACATCATATTTTTAAATTGTTTGTAAAAAAAAATAAAACTAAACTTCTTTAAGCAATTTAATATATTTAGTTAAAACATTTTGTAATAAAATACTAAGTTGGTTGAAACAAATGTAGTAGAAACAATTAAATATTAAATATACTAGTCCATTGTTACAAACTTCTAGAAATGAATTTAAAAGACTTTTAACTATAAAGCTGCTGCTTAGACTAAGAAAATGTGGTTTTAAATTTAAAATTTTCTATTGAAGTGAATCATAAAATTCTCACAATTGTTATTGATTAAACAAAAGGAAATTTTTAACTTAGTAAGAAATAAATTATAGTATTAAGATTACAATTAGTAGCTACATCAAAACTAACATGACTTTGTGAGCATTAACTTTGTAATACTTATAAATAAAAATAATTTTTATTATTTCTAGAAGAGACAAAAGGATTTTTTTTTTGGTTTGTTTGCATTGAATGATCAGTTTTTGTTATTGTGAAATACATAACAGTAATCATGGTTTTGTATATTCTAAATCCATGACAAGCATCCATGACAATGGTAGGTCTGCAACCCATTGAATTGAATACAAAGACTCTACACATTTCGCTGACAGTTCAGCAAAGGACAATATTTGTAAGTTGGCACGAAATACAAAGAATTATTAATAACACAATTCCTTTTAAACAAATACACAATAAAAAACATTGTTAATTATAAATTTCTTTCAAAGTAACATTTATTCTTTCAAAGTCATAACTAAAATGTTTCAATGTTTTTTTTATTTTAATTGTGTAGATTATAAACATATATTATATGTAAAAATTAAAAATATTTTCATATTTCCATCAAAAGCCAAAAATATTTGCCATTATATATTTTCATAAAAATATACTAGTTTAAAAAAATTTTAATTAATTTAAACATATACAATCACATTTATATTACACTATGCAATAAAATTTCTGAAAAGACTTTCAATCCATGTGTGTGAAAATTAGGCCTACATGACTGTCATATATTGCAGTGAAATGCAATAGATTTTCAAGAATCTATTGCATACGTATGTAAATATGCCAATAAGAGAGTCTAATGATTTTGGTGTTCCAGTATTTGCTCGGTAAAACTGAAACTAATGTATTATATTTCTTACAGCTCAAAGTTTCATTTAAACGTTTGTTTCGTGTGTGTATTTTCCTGCACTTAGAAGATGGTATAAATTTGAAAATATAAGTTTTTGCACAAATATTTATGGGTTAGAAAATATTATAGTATTTATCTATTGTTTATCCTAAATGTGTAAAAAATTGAAATTAAAAAATGAACTTTACGTATATTTTAGCTTAAATTATTTCCAAATAGAAAAAAAATCCTTAAAATAAGCTACATTAAAGGGTATTTTATAAAAATTAAATAATTTCAAGAATACACAACCAGTTTTATTACACCCTGCAAAATAAAATACCTGAAAAAATTTCAGTCGATACCTATGAAGCTTACAGAAACTACTGTTATCTACTCGAGGTAAATATTTCAAAAGAATAATGGTTAGTCTAATAATTTCAAAATTAAAACTTTTTGCAATTTAAAACTGTTTCCTATATATATTATTTCTTAATGCAATGACTTTTACTTAAAAGCTTATGTCGTATATGCATCTATCGATGCTTAGAATATGGTATAAATTTAAAGACATAAGCTTCTCTGCACATGTTTATGGGTTTGAGAAAATTGTAGTATTTATCTATGGTATATATCCTAAATGTGTGAAAAATTTAAATTAAAGAATGATCTTTAAAAATATGTTTGCTTAAATTATTTGAAAAAAAAGGAAACACATTAGAAGAAAAATTTTCAAATTAAATAACTGTTCATAAATTTCATGCAAACCCAAGAATAATTGCAATATTTAATTTCAACAAAATTGCAGACACATAACAGAAAAATATTACTAACAAAGGTGGTGTAACATACTTAATCTTCAGTAGAAACAAAAATTGAAAGACTTATATTTTTAGGATTACTGCTTGTTTCAATCTTAACGTTACTGATAAATAAACCAATAACAAATTTTAATTATTTGAATATGAATATTTGCAAGAGCTACAGCACACAGTAAATGTGAAATGAAAGCGCGTAAAAAGTCAAATTATAACGAAAATTTCTAAATTAGCAAATTCTGTATGAATAATTTATAAACTTTTAAATAGAAAAATACATTTTTCTGATAAGTACTCCGTAAAAATGTAACTTTTTAAAGAATATTTTTAAATACATATTTTACAGCTATGAAAAATTACATTATTTACGAAAAATCATACTGACACTGTTCATGAGTTAGTAAAATTTGTGTTAGACATGTCGGATATATTTCGCACTGCCACATAGTTTTTACAGATAACTTGAAATTAAAAGACTTGATTTCTTCAAGTTTTCTTAGATAATTTAACATTCCAAGTTAACATTTGTTGTAATTAAATGTGTTGATCGAAATCAAATATCATAGAAACAGTTAGGAATTGAATACACTCTAATCCCATTATAAAAATACACTACTGGCCATTAAAATTGCTACACCAAGAAGGCGACATGCTAAAGACGTGAAATTTATACGAAAGGAAGAAAGTGCTGTGATATGCAAATAATTAGCTTTTCAGCGCATTCCAACAAAGCAGGCGCCAGTAGCGACACCTACATTGTGTTTAAATGAGGAAATTGTTCAGCCGGTTCCTCATACACAAATTACATTTGAACGTTGTTGCCTGGTGAAAAGTTGTTGTGATGTCTCTTGTAAGAAGGAGAAATGCGTACCAGCACGTTTCGGACTTTGATAAAGGTCGAATTGTAGCGTACCGGGAATGCGGTTTATCTTATCGCAGTATTGCTGTTCGTGTCGGTCGAGATCCAATGACTGTTAGCAGAATATGGAATCGATGGGTTCAGGACGGTAATACGGAACGCCATGCGGGATCTCAACGGCCACCTATCACTAGTAGCCGAGAAGACAGGCTTATTATCCGCATGGCCGTAATGGATCGTACAACCACGTCACGAGCCGTGAGTCAAGAAACGGGTCCGGCCCATCACCTGGCGTGATAGCATGGGGTGCCATTGGATACACGTCTCGGTCACCTCTTGTTCGCATTGACGGTGCTTTGAACAATGCACGTTACATTTCTGGTGTGTTACGACCCGTGGCTCTACCCTTTATTCGAGCCCTGAGAAACCCTACGTTTCAGCAGGATAAGGCCCGACCACATGTTGCCGGTATTGTACGGACCTTCCTTGATACGGAATATGTTCGGCTGTTGGCCTGGCCGGCACTTTCTCCAGATCTTTCATCAATAGAAAACGTCTGGTCAATAGTTGCCGAGCGACTGGCTCGTCACTAAACGCTAGTCACTACGGTTGATGAACTGTGGCATCGTGTGGAATCTGCATGGGCATCTGTACCTGTACATGCTATCCAATCTCTGTTTGAATCAATGCCCAGGCGTATAACTGCTGTTATTACTGCCAAAGGTGGTTGTTCTGGGTACTGATTTCTCAGAATCTATCCAGCCAAATTTTTTGAAAACTTAATCACTTGTTATTGCTAGTATAATAAATTTGTCCAATGAATATCATTTTGTTATCTGCATTTCTTCCTGGTGTAGCAATTTTAATGACCAGTAGTGTATTTTTGAACCATGATTTAAGTAAACATTACCTTTGAATTTGATACTTAGAATAATCTAATATTATTTGAAATTTATAACTATTTACTTACATAAATCTCAAAATCTATGCAATTTTCTTTAAATAAAATAAAACAAATTCAAAAATAAGATCTTTAAATTTTCTGTCATAAAATTAACATAAAATTTAACCAAAAAAAATTTCATAATAATGTAAATGTTTGAAAATAAATTTAAATAATCATTATGCAAAATTTTACGCATTTAGTATATTTCAAATTTAGGAAATTAAAATTGATACTTTATTTTTAAAAATGTATATCATTTTAAAAGAAAAATTATAAAACTGTATCGTAATATCGAAAATAAATAGCTTTAAGTAAAACAAAAATATATCAAAATAAATTTAAAAAATCCAAACATTTGATTTTTATTATAGAAAAATAAGCTTTAGATTTAATCAAAAATAAAATATTTTGTTAAGATCACAAATAGCAGCTATATCAACAATAACATGTCCTTGTAAGCTTTTATTTTGCAATTCTGGTTTAGAAAAATATTTTTAACTTGTAGAAGAGACACAATACATTGATTTGTTTATTTACAGCAAACATCCACGGCATAAGAAAGAATCGAATTCAAGATCTATAAAGGATGAATAAAGTTTAAAGCCCTTACCCTACCATCCCTAAAAGAGAAAGGGCAATACATTTAAATTGCATTTACAATACTAAAAGTATTTCAAAGACATGTTTACCTGACAAAGACATGTTTCAAGACCTTCCAAGACATGTTTATCTTAAAAACATACTGATACTGTTCATGAGTTAGTAAAATTTGTGTTGGATATATTTCGCTCTGCCACATAGATTTTATAAATACATGAAATTAAAAGACTTCGTTTCTTCAAGTTTTCTTAGAAAATTTAACTTTCCAAGTTAACATTTGTTATAATTAAAAACAAGCAGGTATAAACATGTGATAACTCGATCATCAAAATATTTCTGAATAAGTTCATGTGGCACCCATTTTGAAAACTTCCGCACAAATTCTGTCTTCAGAAGGGGGTCTGAAATAGTTTGCTGCACTGAAATAAGCAATCTACGTTCTTCGATGCAGTCAGAAAAAGATCTTGTTCTAATATGGTTTTACAAACATCATCTCTCTCTCTCTCTCTCTCTCTCTCTCTCTCTCATTGATCAAACCACAAGAATATCCAGCAGACCTAATAATTTAAAAAGCGTCTTTTATACTTGAATGAAACAGAACAGTACACATTCTAGCAATTTCACTAACAAACACAGTACCTTAGCCTTCAATGAAGTTAGAGTAAACTTTAGAGAAAACTCTGGAACCTGCATTTGGCATATTATGAACTTGGGATCTATTGGTAATATCTAATTCTACTTTGGTTCGGGTTAAAATAATGTTTAATACTTCGATATTGAGGGCTCTTATAGTAGAGGTGTCCATATTGCTTTTAGTTATATTTGGACCCCAACAATTGTTGGAACTTTGTTTTGATTTGAGGAGAGAACCCATTTGGTGGTTTCTTAAAGGCAGCTTTTTAGCTGGAGATTAAGATTTATTTAAGTCTCTAACATATAAGAATATCACTGTTCATTTACTGAACAGGTAATAAATCCATGAAGAGTAACTTGCTTAAAAATATATAGATTTAAAATGAATGAAGCAATTAGTTCACACTATACAATTACTTTTATATCAAACAAGGATTTAGTGTGACAATATAAAGGTTTCCAGTCATGACAATTATGGGTATTTAAAAGTTTGTGACTGTGAAAGTTCTTTCATCCGCTCAGTTCCATGGCCCCGGAAGGATTTCAAATTAATTGGATTTCGTGGCGGATCAAGTAACATATAGTTCAATGTATTTAACCAAATAAACTTTTTAACTAATGAATTCTCTATAGAAAATTCATCTGTTCTTAGATTTCTATTTGTATCTTATAGAAATTAAGTTCCTCATAGCTCATAAAGAGAATCAAAACATAATTATGTAAAACGCTTATTGCAAAAGATACAAAAATATTTCAGCTACTCTTCAACATAATATTCTTTTAAAAATACTTTTCATATACACATTTTAATGCTAGGTAAAATTATAATAACTAATTAAATATATACAGATGTTATTTATGATTTAGAAAAATTCGTTTTGAACATATCGGATTTATTTTGCACAGCCACATAGTTTTATATATAATTTGTAATTATAATACTTGAGATTTCAACAAGTTTTCTTATGTAATTTAAATTTCCGAGTTAATATTTGTTGTAATTAAATGTGCTGATCGAAATCAATGTCATGGAAACCCTCAGTGATTATATATCAGTGAAATATCAGTGAAACCTTTAGTGACACTATAACCACATAAATACAATATTTTTAAACATGAATTTAAGTAAATTTTAACTGTGAGTCTGCTACTTACAATAAAGTTATATGGCTTCAAATTTATAAGTATTAATCTAATTAAAACTTAAAATCAATGCAATTTTCTTTCAACAAAATTAAAAAAACTCAAAAATAAGATCTATAAATTTTTTATAAAAAATTAAAATAAACATTATTCGAAAAACTTTCATAAGAATGTAAATGTCTGAAATTGAATTTACATAATAATTTTTTAAAATTTTATGTATTTAGTATGTTTTAAATTTAAGAAATTAAAATTGTTACTTTGTTTAAAAAATGAATATTTTTTGAAAAGAAATATGTAATACAATATCGATATAAGAAAATAAATTGTACTCTAAATTTAGCAGATATATATCAAATTAAAATTTAAAAAATCCGTACACTTGTCTTTCATTAAATAGAAATAAGATCTTAACTTAATCAAAAATAAATTATTGTGTTAACATCACAAATAGCAGCTATATCCACAATAACATGTCATCGTAAGCTTTTATTTGTAATTCTAGTCTAGAAAAATATTTTTAACTTACTTGTAGAGGAGACAGAATATATTGATTTGTTTATTTACAGTTCACACATACACACACACAAATGAGATTTTCTGTCATCCACTCTATAAATTGGAATTACGGTTAAAATTTGATCTGCAATCAGTGCAAACATCCATGACCGTGAAAAGTTCACCACCTTTTTGTATTGAAGGTGAAAGCTCTCGAATTTTGCTGCAAGGTTTTGCAAAAAAAAACAATATTATATTTGTAAGATGGTTAACTATACAAAGGTTTATTATCACACACTTTCTTTCAAATATACACTCAGTATAAATATTATTACAAGTAACAGGTTTTCTTTGAATGTAACACTTTTTCCTTCACAATAATAACTGAAATGTTACAACGTTTATATTTTTGTTTCAATTTTAAATTACAGATATACTATAAGCAAAATCCAAAATCATTTAAAAATTTGTATCGAAAACTTGATCATTCTCAGTCATTCATTTTCTTAAAAGTAATCTAATTTAAAGGGTCTTTAACAAAAGTAAAATGATTTAAAAAGTAATTAACCAGTTTTATTATAGCATACAATAGTTTAAAATTTCAGAAAACATTTCAGGCTGTACCGGTGAAAATTTAAATAAGGAAATCAGGATGCATTACTCTATATAAAAGGCAATAGATTCTTAAGAATCTGTTGCTTAAGCATGAACATAAGAATTATTGTATGTTTAATGATTTACAATTAAATATTTTAGAAAGTAAAGCTGTTTCTGTGTATTATATTTCCTAATTCTATAAATTTTCTTTAACCTCTTATTTCGTAAATCAATATATCGTTACTTACAAGATAGTAAAATATTAAAGACATAATCTTGTACAACATACAGTGTTTTGACTTCGAAAAACTGTCGCACTTAACAATAGTTTTTCCCATATGTGTAAAAAACCTAAATTAAAGAACAAACTAAAACATCTATTCCTTTTAAAACAAAACAACAAATGTTTTATTAAACATTTAGTATTACATAATTTGAAAATATTTGAACACACAAACATTCGAAAGGAATTTTCTAAATTAAAGGGCTTGACGTTCAAAATACTTGAACTCCTGCAAATTAAAAGTGCATTGTTAAACTTAATAGTTTAATTAAACTGTCTAATACTAGAAAAAAATATAATTAAGAGTCAATTTCTGTACACTCCAAAACTTTTTTGTACGTAAGTATTTAGACAGTACGAACAGTATAAAATGGATTCCGAATGACAGCATACATTCACGACATAGGTAAGAATCGAGTTCAAGATCTAAGAAGCATAAATAATGTGTTTCCAGCCCTTAAGTTATCATCCCTAAAAGAGAAAGTGCGATACATTTAAATTGCATTTACAATACTAAAAGAATTTCAAAGACATGTTTACCTGTAGAATTAAGCAGAAATCCTGAAAATCCAAAGTAACTTATATCCTCATAAACAACTTGGTATTGGTCAAAATACTAAGATTTTAAGATTCAGTCATATGAACATTATGTATATTTGTAAATATGAATTTATCGATAAGTTCTTTTCCCTTCATTGTAATAAAACAAAATACAAATTCTTCGTATCGTAAATGAACTTTATTAAATAGCATAGTTCTCATTATTACCAATGACTTCTTTCAAACGCGATGGCAATTTGAAAAATTTCATTTTTGAAAAATGTCTTCTTTTCTCATTCGAAAAATGTATAAAGTGCTTGAGTAAAATCTTCCTTTTTGAAATTTTGGCCCTTAAAAAACAATTATGTATTTACAAAAACAATGATACATAAACATTAAGAACTTGGAATTCATTGGGAATATCAAAATTACCTTTGGTTCAGGTTAAAAAAAAATGCTTAATACCTCCATATTGAGGTCTTTATAGCATAGGTGTCCATATTGCTTTTAGTTATTTTTGGACACCAACAAATGTCGAACTATTGTTATAACAAACTACTCTAGGTAAAAGTCAATAGTCTCTTAAGAGTCTGATGCTTATGCATGAACACAGGAATTATTGGTTGTCTAATGATTTGTGAATATATAAGTATTTTAGAAAGTAAAGTTGTTTCGTGTGCATTATATTTCTAAATTCCATTCTTTTACGAAATATGATTTTATTTTATATCTTATTTCGTTAATGAATGCATCGGTACTTACAAGATAATATAAAATTAAAGATATAAGCTTCTACGACAGTCTTTTGGCTTCGAAAAAATGTTGTACTTAAAATTAGTTTTTCCCATATGTGTAAAAAACATGATTAAAGAACAAACTAAAACAACTATTCGTTTTAAAGTAAATCAACAAATTTTTTATAAACATTTAGTATTACATAATTTGAAAATTGTGAAACACACACATTAGAAAGGAATATTCTAAATTAAATTTCTCAATGTTAAAAAACATTGAACTCCTACAAATTAATAGTAAATTGTTACATTTCATGTAAAAATTATACTGTCTAATACTATAAAAAATTTACTTATACAATCTTGTAAATTAGTAATTCAACCTTGGAATCTTGAAAATCAAAAGTAACTTATATCCTCATAAGCAACTTGGTATTTGTCAAAATGCTAAGATTTTATGATAAAGTCTATCGAAAATCTCTACCATTTTTCAATAAAACAAAACACGAATTCTTCGTAGAGTCAATGAACTTTATTAAATAACATATTTGTCATTATTATCAATGATGGCTAGCAAACATGATAACAACTTGTGTACGTCATTTTTGAAATTGTTTATTTTCTCATGCGAAAAATGGATGCAGTGCTTGATTGATATCTTTTTCATTTTAGAATTTTTTGCCCTTCAAAACATTATATAGTTATAAAAATAAGTGGTAGATGATGGGTTATAATTTCAATGAATGTGGTGCATAGGACAGAATTTGTCAGCTTAACTCTGCAATTTTTTACAGAATATTTATCTTGATTTCCTTCTTGGACTGCTCTTTCTAGAAATTTTTCTGGCATATTTGATTTCATTGCCTCCTTTAAATTATCCAGTTGTTGACAATATTTTTTTAATTAAGCTTTACGTTCAATTTTACTGCTGATATAGTGTTGGTCCTCCAATTTCCCAACATATACATAACATTCTAATTTTCATAATGATTTCTTTTATATAATTTCAAGGACTCGGTTTTTTTACAAAATTACACTTTTCCTGAAACCATTTTTCATCCCCAGTTGTCTTCCTGTTACGGACATAAGTTTCGTCCGAAGAATGAGATACAAATATGTGATAACTCGATCATCAAAATATTCCGAAAGAATTCAATTGGCATCCATTTTGAAAACTTTCACTCCGGTTCTGTCTTCCAAATGGTATGAAATAGTTGGCTGAACTGAATTAAAATTTCTGCGTCCTTCGATGCTGTCAGAAGAAGATCTTAATCAAATATTGTGTTAAAAACATCACAATCGACCAATTCACAAAATTTTTCAGTAGTCCTAATAATTTAAAAAACGTCTTTTTTTTTAAATTAAATCCATGTTACTTTCCTAAATCTTTTCAAAAATATTTCTTACATAAAAATATTTAATATGATCAACATTTTTATTTATTTCCCATGTTATATATAAATTGTTAAAAATTTATAGATATCCTCATGAAACTTTTTAAAATTTTCATACATCATATTTTATTAATTGTCTTTATTATTCAGTTATTACCGAATGTCATGGCAGTTGAAACAGAACAGTATAAATTGCAGCAATTTCACTAACAAACACAGTACTTAGCCTTTGATCATTTTAAAATAAACTTTGAAGGAAACTCAGGAACCTGCATTTGGCCAATTAAGATCTTGGAATCCATTGGTAATATCTAAGTCTTCTTTGGTTTGGGTTAAAAGAATGTTTATAATTATTCGATATTGTGGGCTCTTAATATAGAGGTGTCCATATTGCTTTTTATTACTTTTGCACCCCAACAACTGTTGGACTTTTGTTTGATGTGAGCTCAGACCTCATCAGGCATTAATATGACTTCTTGAAGGCAGCTTTTTTTCTGGAGATTAAGAATCACGTAATTCTCTAATATATAGCAATATCACTGTTCCTTTACATTACTATTAATTAGTCCTTGAAGAGTCACTTGTTCAAAAATGTATGGTTCCAGAATGAATGAAGCTATTACTTCGCACTATACAGTTGCTTTTATAGCATACAATGATTAGTGTGCACAACTTAAACGTTTTCACTTATGAAAATTTTGGATATTTAATAGTTCATTACATGTAAAGTTAGTTTGTTCCGCTCAGTTCCATGACCCCAAAAGGTTTTCTAATTAATTGGATTTCGTGGTGGAACAAGTAAAATCTAATTAAATGTATTTAACCAAATTAACTTTTTAACTAAAGAATTTTCTATAGAAAGTTCATCCGTTTTCAGATTTCTATTTGTATCTTCTAGAAAGTAAGTTTTCCATGGATCATAAAGAGAATCAAAACATAATTATAAAAAACGCTTATTGCAAAAGATGCAACAATATTTCAGCTACTTTTCAACAGAAAAACCATCAAAATTAATGCCCTCGTCATATTGTGGGTCAAGAATTTTCTTATACCTTTTGCAAAAAATGTAAATGTTTTAAGAAATACTTTTTATAGCATATTTTATGCATATACATATATTAATGCTAGGTAAAATTATAATAACTACTTAAAAAATATACAGATGTTATTTATGATTTAGTAAAATTCGTTTTGAACATATCGGATTTATTTTGCATTGCCATATAGTTTTTATATATAATTTGTAATTATATTACATGATGTCAACAAGTTTCCTTATAAAATTTTATTTTCCAAATTAACATTTGTTGTAATTAAAGGTGTTGATAGAAATCAATATCATAGAAACCCTTAGTGACTGAATACACTATATTCGCATAAATAAAATATTTTTAAACATGAATTTAAGTAAATTTTAACAGTGAGTCTATTTCGTAGAATAATGTAATATGGCTTCAAAATAATAACTATTTATTGAAATACAGCTTAAAATCAATACAATTTGCTTCCAATAAAATAAAAGAAAATTAAAAAAAGATATTTAAATTTTCTATCATAAAATTGAAATAAAATTTAATTGAAAAAATTTCAAAACATTGTAAATGACTGAAACTAAATTTAAATGATATTGTCTTAAAATATTATGTATTTGTTATGTTTCGTATTTAAGAAAATAAAACTTTTACTTTGTTTAAAAAATTAATATAATTTGAAAAGAAAAATTATTTTACAATATCTTCATAAAGTATATAAATTGTAAACTAAGTTTAGCAAAACTATGTCAAATTATAATTTAAGAAATCCGTACTTTTGCCTTTCAATTAATTCAATAAAATTTCAATTTGTAAGATCACAATTAGCTGCTATATACGAAATAACATGTCATTATAAGCTTTTATTTTGTTAGTTCGTGTTTTGTAAAATATCGTTAAATTACTTATAGAAGAAACGGAATATATTGATTTGCCTAATTACAGCTCTACCACACACATACACACAAATTAGAATTTCTGTCATCCACTCTATGAACTGGAATTATGGTTAAGATTTGATCCCGAATGGATACAATTATCCATGACAGTGTTACGTTCACCATCTCTTGTAGTAAAGGTGAAATATCCCGCAATTTTGTTGAATATTCATAAAAAACAACAAAATATTTGTAAGATGATTAACTATACAAAGGTTTATTCTCACATACTTTCTTTTAAATATACACTCAGTAAATAGCATTACGAGTAAAAGGCTTTTTTTAATTGTAACACTTTTTCCTTTACAGTCTTAACTGAAATGTTTGTACGTTTTTATTTTTGTTTTAATTTTAAATTACAGATATACTATAAGCAAAATAGACCTTCTGTGTTATTACAATTGTAAGATGTTAGTTTTAAATCTTTTCCACTTTCCTTTATGCAAAATCATTTAAAAATTTGTATCGAAAACTTGATCATTCTAGGTCATTCATTTTCTTAAAAGTAATCTAACTTAAAGGGTCTTTATTAAAAGTAAAATGATTTAAAAAGTAATTAACCAGTTTTATTATAGCATACAATAGTTTAAAATTTCAGAAAACATTTCAGGCTGTACCGGTGAAAATTTAAATAAGGAAATCAGGATGCAGTACTCTATATAAAAGGCAATAGATTCTTAAGAATCTGTTGCTTAAGCATGAACATAAGAATTATCGTATGTTTAATGATTTACAATTAAATATTTTAGAAAGTAAAGCTGTTTCTGTGTATTATATTTCCTAATTCCGTTCTTTTACTAAATATGATTTTATTTAACCTCTTATTTCTTAAATCAATATATCGTTACTTACAAGATAGTAAAATATTAAAGACATAATCTTGTACAACATACAGTGTTTTGACTTCGAAAAACTGTCGCACTTAACAATAGTTTTTCCCATATGTGTAAAAAACCTAAATTAAAGAACAAACTAAAACATCTATTCCTTTTAAAACAAAACAACAAATGTTTTATTAAACATTTAGTATTACATAATTTGAAAATATTTGAACACACAAACATTCGAAAGGAATTTTCTAAATTACAGGGCTTGACGTTCAAAATACTTGAACTCCTGCAAATTAAAAGTGCATTGTTAAACTTAATAGTTTAATTATACTGTCTAATACTAGAAAAAAATATAATTAAGAGTCAATTTCTGTACACTCCAAAACTTTTTTGTACGTAAGTATTTAGACAGTACGAACAGTATAAAATGGATTCCGAATGACAGAATACATTCACGACATAGGTAAGAATCGAGTTCAAGATCTAAGAAGCATAAATAATGTGTTTCCAGCCCTTAAGTTATCATCCCTAAAAGAGAAAGTGCGATACATTTAAATTGCATTTACAATACTAAAAGAATTTCAAAGACATGTTTACCTGTAGCATTAAGCAGAAATCCTGAAAATCCAAAGTAACTTATATCCTCATAAACAACTTGGTATTTGTCAAAATAATAAGATTTTAAGATTCAGTCATATGAACATTATGTATATTTGTAAATATGAATTTATCGATAAGTTCTTTTCTTTTCATTGTAATAAAACAAAATACAAATTCTTCGTATCGTAAATGAACTTTATTAAATAGCATAGTTCTCATTATTACCAATGACTTCTTTCAAACGCGATGGCAATTTGAAAAATTTCATTTTTGAAAATGTCTTCTTTTCTCATTCGAAAAAATGTATAAAGTGCTTGAGTAAAATCTTCCTTTTGAAATTTTGGCCCTTGAAAAACAATTATGTATTTACAAAAACAAGTGATAGTTGGTGGGTTATAAGTTCAAAGAATGTGGAGTATAGGATAGAATTATTAATTAATTCTGCACACAATTTTTGGAGAACTCATTTATACTTGGTTTCTTCCTTGGTCTGCTCTTTCTTGAAATTTTTCTGGCATCTTTTTTGATTGCCTCCTTTACATTATCCAGTTGCTGACAATATTTTTTTAATTGAGCTTTTCACTCAATTTTTAATGCTGATATAGTGTTGGTCCTCAAATTGCCCACCATATACAAAACATTGTGTTATTCTGAGTGAAATTTTTTTTTAAAGTTTCAAGGACTCGGTTTTTTTGCAAAATATGCGCTTTTCCTGAAAACACTTTTGCAGTTAATCCACTTTTCACCCCTAGTTATCTTCCTGTTCAGGAAACAATTTTCATCTGAAGAAGCAGATACAAATATGTGTAAACTCGATCATCAAAATACTTCTGAATGAATTCAATTGGCTTCCATTTTTAAAGTTTTCACACCGATTCTGTTTTCCAAATGTAGTCTGAAATATTTGGCCTAGCTGAATTAAGATTTCTGCGTTCTTCGATGCTGTCTGAAAAAGATCTTGTACTAATATTGTTTTAAAAACATCAAAATCGATCAATTCACAAAAATTTTCAGCAATCCTAATAATTTAAAAAAACGCCTTTTATACTTTAGTTTAAATCACTGTTACTTTTCTAAATCTTTTCAAAATATTTCTTACATATATTATTTTATTATGATCTATCATTTTTATTTATTTTCCATGTTATATGTAAATTGTTAAAAACTTAGTGATATCATCTTGAAACTTTTTAAAATTTTCATACATCTTATTTTATTAATAATCTTTATATTTAAGCTATGATCAAATGTCTTGGTAGCTGAAACAGAACAGTACAAATTGCAGCAATTTTACTAACAAACACAGTACTTAACTTTCAATCAAATTAGAATAAACTTCGATGAAAATTCTAGAACCTGCATTTGGCGCATTAAGAACTTGGAATTCATTGGGAATATCAAAATTACCTTTGGTTCAGGTTAAAAAAATGCTAAATACCTCCATATTGAGGTCTTTATAGCATAGGTGTCCATATTGCTTTTAGTTATTTTTGGACACCAACAAATGTCGAACTATTGTTATAACAAACTACTCTAGGTAAAAGTCAATAGTCTCTTAAGAGTCTGATGCTTATGCATGAACACAGGAATTATTGGTTGTCTAATGATTTGTGAATATATAAGTATTTTAGAAAGTAAAAATGTTTCGTGTGCATTATATTTCTAAATTCCATTCTTTTACGAAATATGATTTTATTTTATATCTTATTTCGTTAGTGAATGCATCGGTACTTACAAGATAATATAAAATTAAAGATATAAGCTTCTACGACAGTCTTTTGGCTTCGAAAAAATGTTGTACTTAAAATTAGTTTTTCCCATATGTGTAAAAAACATGATTAAAGAACAAACTAAAACAACTATTCGTTTTAAAGTAAATCAACAAATTTTTTATAAACATTTAGTTTTACATAATTTGAAAATTGTGAATCACACACATTAGAAAGGAATATTCTAAATTAAATTTCTCAATGTTAAAAAACATTGAACTCCTACAAATTAATAGTAAATTGTTACATTTCATGTAAAAATTATACTGTCTAATACTATAAAAAATTTACTTATACAATCTTGTAAATTAGTAATTCAACCTTGGAATCTTGAAAATCAAAAGTAACTTATATCCTCATAAGCAACTTGGTATTTGTCAAAATGCTAAGATTTTATGATAAAGTCTATCGAAAATCTCTACCATTTTTCAATAAAACAAAACACGAATTCTTCGTAGAGTCAATGAACTTTATTAAATAACATATTTGTCATTATTATCAATGATGGCTAGCAAGCATGATAACAACTTGTGTACGTCATTTTTGAAATTGTTTATTTTCTCATGCGAAAAATGGATGCAGTGCTTGATTGATATCTTTTTCATTTTAGAATTTTTTGCCCTTCAAAACATTATATAGTTATAAAAACAAGTGGTAGATGATGGGTTATAATTTCAATGAATGTGGTGCATAGGACAGAATTTGTCAGCTTAAATCTGCAATTTTTTACAGAATATTTATCTTGATTTCCTTCTTGGACTGGTCTTTCTAGAAATTTTTCAGGCATATTTGATTTCATTGCCTCCTTTAAATTATCCAGTTGTTGACAATATTTTTTTAATTAAGCTTTACGTTCAATTTTACTGCTGATATAGTGTTGGTCCTCCAATTTCCCAACATATACATAACATTCTAATTTTCATAATGATTCCTTTTATATAATTTCAAGGTCTCGGTTTTTTTACAAAATTACACTTTTCCTGAAACCATTTTTCATCCCCAGTTGTCTTCCTTTTACGGACATAAGTTTCGTCCGAAGAATGAGATACAAATATGTGATTACTCGATCATCAAAATATTCCGAAAGAATTCAATTGGCATCCATTTTGAAAACTTTCACTCCGGTTCTGTTTTCCAAATGGTATGAAATAGTTGGCTGAACTGAATTAAAATTTCTGCGTCCTTCGATGCTGTCAGAAGAAGATCTTAATCAAATATTGTGTTAAAAACATCACAATCGACCAATTCACAAAATTTTTCAGTAGTCCTAATAATTTAAAAAACGTCTTTTTTTTAAAATTAAATCCATGTTACTTTCCTAAATCTTTTCAAAAATATTTCTTACATAAAAATATTTAATATGATCAACATTTTTATTTATTTCCCATGTTATATATAAATTGTTAAAAATTTATAGATATCATCATGAAACTTTTTAAAATTTTCATACATCATATTTTATTAATTGTCTTTATTATTCAGTTATTACCGAATGTCATGGCAGTTGAAACAGAACAGTATAAATTGCAGCAATTTCACTAACAAACACAGTACTTAGCCTTTGATCAACTTAGAATAAACTTTGAAGGAAACTCAGGAACCTGCATTTGGCCAATTAAGATCTTGGAATCCATTGGTAATATCTAAGTCTTCTTTGGTTTGGGTTAAAAGAATGTTTATAATTATTCGATATTGTGGGCTCTTAATATAGAGGTGTCCATATTGCTTTTTATTATTTTTGCACCCCAACAACTGTTGGACTTTTGTTTGATGTGAGCTCAGACCCCATCAGGCATTAATATGACTTCTTGAAGGCAGCTTTTTTGCTGGAGATTAAGAATCACGTAATTCTCTAATATATAGCAATATCACTGTTCCTTTACATTACTATTAATTAGTCCTTGAAGAGTCACTTGTTCAAAAATGTATGGTTCCAGAATGAATGAAGCTATTACTTCACACTATACAGTTGCTTTTATAGCATACAATGATTAGTGTGCACAACTTAAAGGTTTTCAATTATGAAAATTTTGGATATTTAATAGTTCATTACAGGTAAAGTTAGTTTGTTCCGCTCAGTTCCATGACCCCAGAAGTTTTTCTAATTAATTGGATTTCGTGGTGGAACAAGTAAAATCTAATTAAATGTATTTAACCAAATTAACTTTTTAACTAAAGAATTTTCTATAGAAAGTTCATCCGTTTTTAGATTTCTATTTGTATCTTCTAGAAAGTAAGTTTTCCATGGATCATAAAGAGAATCAAAACATAATTATATTAAACGCTTATTGCAAAAGATGCAACAATATTTCAGCTACTTTTCAACAGAAAAACCATCAAAATTAAAGCCCTTGTCATATTGTGGGTCAAGATTTTTTTTATAGTTTTTGCAAAAAATGTAAATGTTTTTAGAAATACTTTTTATAGCATATTTTATGCATATACATATTTTAATGCTAGTTAAAATTATAATAACTACTTAACAACATACAGATGTTATTTATGATTTAGTAAAATTCGTTTTGAACATATCGGATTTATTTTGCACTGCCATATAGTTTTTTATATATAATTTGTAATTATAATACATGATGTCAACAAGTTTCCTTATAAAATTTTATTTTCCAAATTAACATTTGTTGTAATTAAAGGTGTTGATAGAAATCAATATCATAGAAAAGCTTAGTGACTGAATACACTATATTCGCATAAATAAAATACTTTTAAACAAGAATTTAAGTAAATTTTAACAGTGAGTCTATTTCGTAGAATAATGTAATATGAATTCAAAATAATAACTATTTATTGAAATACAGCTTAAAATCAATACAATTTGCTTCCAATAAAATAAAAGAAAATTAAAAAAAGATATTTAAATTTTCTATCATAAAATTGAAATAAAATTTAATTGAAAAAATTTCAAAACATTGTAAATGACAGAAACTAAATTTAAATGATATTGTCTTAAAATATTATGTATTTGTTATGTTTCGTATTTAAGAAAATAAAACTTTTACTTTGTTTAAAAAATTAATATAATTTGAAAAGAAAAATTATTTTACAATATCCTCATAAAGTATATAAATTGTAAACTAAGTTTAGCAAAAATATGTCAAATTATAATTTAAGAAATCCGTACTTTTGTCTATCAATTAATTCAAAAAAATTCCAATTTGTAAGATCACAATTAGCTGCTATATACGAAATAACATGTCATTGTAAGCTTTTATTTTGTTAGTTCGGGTTTTGTAAAATATCGTTAAATTACTTATCGAAGAAACAGAATATATTGATTTGCTTAGTTACAGCTCTACCACACACAAACACACAAATTAGAATTTCTGTCATCCACTCTATAAACTGGAATTATGGTTAAGATTTGATCCCGAATCGATACAATTATCCATGACAGTGTTACGTTCACCATCTCTTGTAGTAAAGGTGAAATATCCCGCAATTTTGTTGAATATTCATAAAAAACAACAAAATATTTGTAAGATGATTAACTATACAAAGGTTTATTCTCACATACTTTCTTTTAAATATACACTCAGTAAATAGCATTACGAGTAAGAGGCTTTTTTTAATTGTAACACTTTTTCCTTTACAGTCTTAACTGAAATGTTTCTACGTTTTTATTTTTGTTTTAATTTTAAATTACAGATATACTATAAGCAAAATAGACCTTCTGTGTTATTACAATTGTAAGATGTTAGTTTTAAATCTTTTCCACTTTCCTTTATGCAAAATAATTTAAATATTTGTATTGAAAACTTGTTCTTTTTCAATTATATATTTTCTTTAAAATATTCAAAACTAAAGGGTCTTTTATAAAATTTAAATGATTTAAAAAACAATCTACCAGTATTACTATAGCATAAAATATTGTAAAATTTAAGAAATAACTTCAGGTGCTACCGGTGAAAATTCTAAACAGGTATACCAAACTACTCTAGGTAAATGTCAATAGACTCTTAGGAGTCTGTTGCTTAAGCATGAACACAAGAATTATCGGTTGTCTAATTATTTATGAATATATAAATATTTTAGATAGTAAAGTTGTTTCGTGTGCATTATTATTCTTAATTCCGTTCTTTTACCAAATATGATTTTATTTTATATCTTATTTCGTTAATGAATGCATCGGTACTTACAAGATAATATAAAGTTAAAGATATAAGCTTCTACGACAGTCTTTTGGCTTCGAAAAAATGTTGTACTTAAAATTAGTTTTTCCCATATGTGTAAAAAACATGATTAAAGAACAAACTAAAACAACTATTCGTTTTAAAGTAAATCAACAAATTTTTTATAAACATTTAGTATTACACATAATTTGAAAATTGTGTGTGAAACACACACATTAGAAAGGAATATTCTAAATTAAATTTCTCAATGTTAAAAAACATTGAACTCCTACAAATTAATAGTAAATTGTTACATTTCATGTAAAAATTATACTGTCTAATACTATAAAAAATTTACTTATACAATCTTGTAAATTACTAATTCAAACTTGGAATCTTGAAAATCGAAAGTAACTTATATCCTCATAAGCAACTTGGTATTTGTCAAAATGCTAAGATTTTATGATAAAGTCATATGAGTACTATGCATATTTGTATATATAAAGTCTATCGAAAATCTCTTCCATTTTTCAAAAAAACAAAACACGAATTCTTCGTAGAGTCAATGAACTTTATTAAAAAACATATTTGTCATTATTATCAATGATGGCTAGCAACCATGATTGCAATTTGTGTACGTCATTTATGAAAAAGTTTCTTTTTCTCATGCGAAAAAAGGAAGCAGTGCTTGATTGATTTCTTTTTCATTTTTAAAATTGTTTCCCTTCAAAACATTATGTAGTTATAAAATCAAATGGTAGTTGGTGGGTTATAATTTCAATGAATGTGGTGTATAGGACTGAATTTGTCAGCTTAACTCTGCAATTTTTTACAGAATACTTATCTTGATTTCCTTCTTGGACTGCTCTTTCTTGAAATTTTTCTGGCATCTTTTCTTTGATTGCCTCCTTTACATTATCCAGTTGTTGACGATATTTTTTTAATTGATCTTTACGTCCAATTTTACAGCAGATATAGTGTTGGTCCTCAAATTTCCCAACATATACATAACATTCTGTTATTCAGAATAATTTCTTTTATATAATTTCAAGGACTTGGTTTTTTTTATAAAATTATGCTTTTCCTGAAACCATTTTTCATCCCCAGTTGTCTTCCTGTTCAGGACACAAGTTTCGTCCGAAGAAGGAGTTACAAACATGTGATAACTCGATCATCAAAATATTCCGAAAGAATTCAATTCGCATCCATTTTGAAAACTTTCACACCGGTTCTGTCTTCCAAATGTGATATGAAATAGTTGGCTGAACTAAATTAAACTTTCTGCGTTCTTCGATGCTGTCAGAAGAAGATCATAATCTAATATTGTGTTAACAACATCACAATCGATCAATTCACAAAACTTTTCAGCAGTCATAATAATTTAAAATTCGACTTTTATATTTTAATTTAAATCCATGTTACTTTACTAAATCTGTTCCAAAATATTTCTTACATAAAAATATTTAATATGATCAATCATTTTTAATTATTTCTCCTGTTACATGTAAATTGTTAAAACTTATTGATATCATCATGAAACTTTTTAAAATTTTCATACATCTTATTTTATTAATTATCTTTATTATTCAGCGTTTATCAAATGTCATGGCAGCTGAAACAGAACAGTATGAATTGCAGCAATTTCACAAACAAACACAGTACTTAGCCTTTGATCAACTTAGAATAAACTTTGAAGGAAACTCTGGAACCTGCATTGCTCGTTAAGAACTTGGAATCCATTGGTAATATCTAAGTCTTCTTTGGTTTGGGTTAAAAGAATGTTTATAATTATTCGATATTGTGGGCTCTTAATATAGAGGTGTCCATATTGCTTTTTGTTATTTTTGCACCCCAACAACTGTTGGACTTTTGTTTGATGTGAGCCAAGACCCCATCAGGCATTAATATGACTTCTTGAAGGCAGCTTTTTTGCTGGAGATTAAGAATCACGTAATTCTCTAACATATAGCAATATCATTGTTCCTTTACATTACTATTAATTAGTCCTTGAAGAGTCACTTGTTCAAAAATGTATGGTTCCTGAATGAATGAAGCTATTACTTCACACTATACAGTTGCTTTTATAGCATACAATGATTTAGTGTGGACAACTTAAAGGTTTTCAGTTATGAAAATTATGGATATTTAATAGTTCATTACAGGTAAAGTTAGTTTGTTCCGCTCAGTTCCATGACCCCAGAAGCTTTTCAAATTAATTGGATTTCGTGGTGGAACAAGTAAAATCTAATTCAATGTATTTAACAAAATTAACTTTTTAACTAAAGAATTTTCTATAGAAAGTTCATCCGTTTTTAGATTTCTATTTGTATTTTCTAGAAAGTAAGTTTTCCATGGATCATAAAGAGAATCAAAACATAATTATATTAAACGCTTATTGCAAAAGATGCAACAATATTTCAGCTACTTTTCAACAGAAAAACCATCAAAATTAAAGCCCTTGTCATATTGTGGGTCAAGATTTTTTTTATAGTTTTTGCAAAAAATGTAAATGTTTTTAGAAATACTTTTTATAGCATATTTTATGCATATACATATTTTAATGCTAGTTAAAATTATAATAACTACTTAACAACATACAGATGTTATTTATGATTTAGTAAAATTAGTTTTGAACATATCGGATTTATTTTGCACACTGCCATATAGTTTTTTATATATAATTTGTAATTATAATACATGATGTCAACAAGTTTCCTTATAAAATTTTATTTTCCAAATTAACATTTGTTGTAATTAAAGGTGTTGATAGAAATCAATATCATAGAAAAGCTTAGTGACTGAATACACTATATTCGCATAAATAAAATACTTTTAAACAAGAATTTAAGTAAATTTTAACAGTGAGTCTATTTCGTAGAATAATGTAATATGAATTCAAAATAATAACTATTTATTGAAATACAGCTTAAAAATCAATACAATTTGCTTCCAATAAAATAAAAGAAAATTAAAAAAAGATATTTAAATTTTCTATCATAAAATTGAAATAAAATTTAATTGAAAAAATTTCAAAACATTGTAAATGACAGAAACTAAATTTAAATGATATTGTCTTAAAATATTATGTATTTGTTATGTTTCGTATTTAAGAAAATAAAACTTTTACTTTGTTTAAAAAATTAATATAATTTGAAAAGAAAAATTATTTTACAATATCTTCATAAAGTATATAAATTGTAAACTAAGTTTAGCAAAAATATGTCAAATTATAATTTAAGAAATCCGTACTTTTGTCTTTCAATTAATTCAATAAAATTTCAATTTGTAAGATCACAATTAGCTGCTATATACGAAATAACATGTCATTGTAAGCTTTTATTTTGTTAGTTCGGGTTTTGTAAAATATCGTTAAATTACTTATCGAAGAAACAGAATATATTGATTTGCTTAGTTACAGGTCTACCACACACAAACACACAAATTAGAATTTCTGTCATCCACTCTATAAACTGGAATTATGGTTAAGATTTGATCCCGAATCGATACAATTATCCATGACAGTGTTACGTTCACCATCTCTTGTAGTAAAGGTGAAATATCCCGCAATTTTGTTGAATATTCATAAAAAACAACAAAATATTTGTAAGATGATTAACTATACAAAGGTTTATTCTCACATACTTTCTTTTAAATATACACTCAGTAAATAGCATTACGAGTAAAAGGCTTTTTTTAATTGTAACACTTTTTCCTTTACAGTCTTAACTGAAATGTTTCTACGTTTTTATTTTTGTTTTAATTTTAAATTACAGATATACTATAAGCAAAATAGACCTTCTGTGTTATTACAATTGTAAGATGTTAGTTTTAAATCTTTTCCACTTTCCTTTATGCAAAATAATTTAAATATTTGTATTGAAATCTTGTTCTTTCTCAATTATATATTTTCTTTAAAATATTCAAAACTAAAGGGTCTTTTATAAAATTTAAATGATTTAAAAAACAATCTACCAGTATTACTATAGCATAAAATATTGTAAAATTTAAGAAATAACTTCAGGTGCTACCGGTGAAAATTCTAAACAGGTATACCAAACTACTCTAGGTAAATGTCAATAGACTCTTAGGAGTCTGTTGCTTAAGCATGAACACAAGAATTATCGGTTGTCTAATTATTTATGAATATATAAATATTTTAGATAGTAAAGTTGTTTCGTGTGCATTATTATTCTTAATTCCGTTCTTTTACCAAATATGATTTTATTTTATATCTTATTTCGTTAATGAATGCATCGGTACTTACAAGATAATATAAAGTTAAAGATATAAGCTTCTACGACAGTCTTTTGGCTTCGAAAAAATGTTGTACTTAAAATTAGTTTTTTCCCATATGTGTAAAAAACATGATTAAAGAACAAACTAAAACAATTATTCGTTTTAAAGTAAATCAACAAATTTTTTATAAACATTTACTATTACATAATTTGAAAATTGTATGAAACACACACATTAGAAAGGAATATTCTAAATTAAATTTCTCAATGTTAAAAAACATTGAACTCCTACAAATTAATAGTAAATTGTTACATTTCATTTAAAAATTATACTGTCTAATACTATAAAATTTTACTTATACAATCTTGTAAATTAGTAATTCAAACTTGGAATCTTGAAAATCAAAAGTAACTTATATCCTCATAAGCAATTTGGTATTTGTCAAAGTGCTAAGATTTTATGATAAAGTCATATGAGTACTATGCACATTTGTATATATAAAGTCTATCGAAAATCTCTTCCATTTTTTAATAAAACAAAACACGAGTTCTTCGTAGAGTCAATGAACTTTATTAAATAACATATTTGTCATTATTATCAATGATGGCTAGCAAACATGATGGCAATTTGTGTACGTCATTTTTGAAAAATGTTAATTTTCTCATGCGAAAAATGGAAGCAGTGCTTGATTGATTTCTTTTTCATTTTTAAAATTGTTTCCCTTCAAAACATTATGTAGTTATAAAATCAAATGGTAGTTGGTGGGTTATAATTTCAATGAATGTGGTGTATAGGACTGAATTTGTCAGCTTAACTCTGCAATTTTTTACAGAATACTTATCTTGATTTCCTTCTTGGACTGCTCTTTCTTGAAATTTTTCTGGCATCTTTTCTTTGATTGCCTCCTTTACATTATCCAGTTGTTGACGATATTTTTTTAATTGATCTTTACGTCCAATTTTACTGCAGATATAGTGTTGGTCCTCAAATTTCCCAACATATACATAACATTCTGTTATTCAGAATAATTTCTTTTAAATAATTTCAAGGACTTGGTTTTTTTATAAAATTATGCTTTTCCTGAAACCATTTTTCATCCCCAGTTGTCTTCCTGTTCAGGACACAAGTTTCGTCCGAAGAAGGAGTTACAAACATGTGATAACTCGATCATCAATATATTCCGAAAGAATTCAATTCGCATCCATTTTGAAAACTTTCACACCGGTTCTGTCTTCCAAATGTTTAATGAAATAGTTGGCTGAACTAAATTAAACTTTCTGCGTTCTTCGATGCTGTCAGAAGAAGATCTTAATCTAATATTGTGTTAACAACATCACAATCGATCAATTCACAAAACTTTTCAGCAGTCATAATAATTTAAAATTCGACTTTTATATTTTAATTTAAATCCATGTTACTTTACTAAATCTGTTCCAAAATATTTCTTACATAAAAATATTTAATATGATCAATCATTTTTATTTATTTCCTGTTACATGTAAATTGTTAAAACTTATTGATATCATCATGAAACTTTTAAAATTTTCATACATCTTATTTTATTAATTATCTTTATTATTCAGCGTTTATTATCAAATGTCATGGCAGCTGAAACAGAACAGTATGAATTGCAGCAATTTCACAAACAAACACAGTACTTAGCCTTTGATCAACTTAGAATAAACTTTGAAGGAAACTCTGGAACCTGCATTGCTCGTTAAGAACTTGGAATCCATTGGTAATATCTAAGTCTTCTTTGGTTTGGGTTAAAAGAATGTTTATAATTATTCGATATTGTGGGCTCTTAATATAGAGGTGTCCATATTGCTTTTTATTATTTTGCACCCCAACAACTGTTGGACTTTTGTTTGATGTGAGCCAAGACCCCATCAGGCATTAATATGACTTCTTGAAGGCAGCTTTTTTGCTGGAGATTAAGAATCACGTAATTCTCTAACATATAGCAATATCACTGTTCCTTTACATTACTATTAATTAGTCCTTGAAGAGTCACTTGTTCAAAAATGTATGGTTCCTGAATGAATGAAGCTATTACTTCACACTATACAGTTGCTTTTATAGCATACAATGATTTAGTGTGCACAACTTAAAGGTTTTCAGTTATGAAAATTATGGATATTTAATAGTTCATTACAGGTAAAGTTAGTTTGTTCCGCTCAGTTCCATGACCCCAGAAGCTTTTCAAATTAATTGGATTTCGTGGTGGAACAAGTAAAATCTAATTCAATGTATTTAACAAAATTAACTTTTTAACTAAAGAATTTTCTATAGAAAGTTCATCCGTTTTTAGATTTCTATTTGTATTTTCTAGAAAGTAAGTTTTCCATGGATCATAAAGAGAATCAAAACATAATTATATTAAACGCTTATTGCAAAAGATGCAACAATATTTCAGCTACTTTTCAACAGAAAAACCATCAAAATTAAAGCCCTTGTCATATTGTGGGTCAAGATTTTCTTATACCTTTGCAAAAAATGTAAATGTTTTTAGAAATACTTTTTATAGCATATTTTATGCATATACATATTTTAATGTTAGTTAAAATTATAATAACTACTTAACAACATACAGATGTTATTTATGATTTAGTAAAATTCGTTTTGAACATATCGGATTTATTTTGCACAGCCACATAGTTTCTATATATAATTTGTAATTATAATACATGATGTCAACAAGTTTCCTTATAAAATTTTATTTTCCAAATTAACATTTGTTGTAATTAAAGGTGTTGATAGAAATCAATATCATAGAAACCCTTAGTGACTGAATACACTATATTCGCATAAATAAAATATTTTTAAACATGAATTTAAGTAAATTTTAACAGTGAGTCTATTTCGTAGAATAATGTAATATGGCTTCAAAATAATAACTATTTATTGAAATACAGCTTAAAATCAATACAATTTGCTTCCAATAAAATAAAAGAAAATTAAAAAAAAGATATTTAAATTTTCTATCATAAAATTGAGATAAACTTTAATTGAAAAAATTTCTAAACATTGTAAATCACTGAAACTGAATTTAAATAATATTGTCTTAAAATATTATGTATTTGGAGTGTTTCGTATTGAAGAAATTAAAACTTTTACTTTGTTTAAAAAATGTGAATATAATTTGAAAAGAAAAATTATTTTACAATAACCTCATATAGTATATAAATTGTACTCAAAGTTTAGCAAAAATATGTCAAATTAAAATTTAAAAAATCCGTATTTTTGTGTTTCAATTAATTCAATAAAATTTCAATTTGTAAGATCACAATTAGCTGCTATATACGAAATAACATGTCATTGTAAGCTTTTATTTTGTTAGTTCGTGTTTTGTAAAATATCGTTAAATTACTTATAGAAGAAACGGAATATATTGATTTGCTTAATTACAGCTCTACCACACACATACACACAAATTAGAATTTCTGTCATCCACTCTATGAACTGGAATTATGGTTAAGATTTGATCCCGAATCGATACAATTATCCATGACAGTGTTACGTTCACCATCTCTTGTAGTAAAGGTGAAATATCCCGCAATTTTGTTGAATATTCATAAAAAACAACAAAATATTTGTAAGATGATTAACTATACAAAGGTTTATTCTCACATACTTTCTTTTAAATATACACTCAGTAAATAGCATTACGAGTAAAAGGCTTTTTTTAATTGTAACACTTTTTCCTTTACAGTCTTAACTGAAATGTTTGTACGTTTTTATTTTTGTTTTAATTTTAAATTACAGATATACTATAAGCAAAATCCAAAATCATTTAAAAAATTTTATCGAAAACTTGATCATTCTAGGTCATTCATTTTCTTAAAAGTAATCTAACTTAAAGGGTCTTTAATAAAAGTAAAATGATTTAAAAAGTAATTAACCAGTTTTATTATAGCATACAATAGTTTAAAATTTCAAAAACCATTTCAGGCTGTACCGGTGAAAATTTAAATAAGGAAATCAGGATGCATTACTCTATATAAAAGGCAATAGTTTCTTAAGAATCTGTTGCTTAAGCATGAACATAAGAATTATTGTATGTTTAATGATTTACAATTAAATATTTTAGAAAGTAAAGCTGTTTCTGTGTATTATATTTCCTAATTCTTCTTTTAATAATTTTCTTTAACCTCTTATTTCGTAAATCAATATATCGTTACTTACAAGATAGTAAAATATTAAAGACATAATCTTGTACAACATACAGTGTTTTGACTTCGAAAAACTGTCGCATAACAATAGTTTTTCCCATATGTGTAAAAACCTAAATTAAAGAATAAACTAAAACATCTATTCCTTTTAAAACAAAACAACAAATGTTTTATTAAACATTTAGTATTACATAATTTGAAAATATTTGAACACACAAACATTCGAAAGGAATTTTCTAAATTAAAGTGCTTAACGTTCAAAATACTTGAACTCCTGCAAATTAAAAGTGCATTGTTAAACTTAATAGTTTAATTATACTGTCTAATACTAGAAAAAAATATAATTAAGAGTCAATTTCTGTACACTCCAAAACTTTTTTGTACGTAAGTATTTAGACAGTACGAACAGTATAAAATGGATTCCGAATGACAGCATACATTCACGACATAGGTAAGAATCAAGTTCAAGATCTAAGAAGCATAAATAATGTGTTTCCAGCCCTTAAGTTATCATCCCTAAAAGAGAAAGTGCGATACATTTAAATTGCATTTACAATACTAAAAGAATTTCAAAGACATGTTTACCTGTAGCATTAAGCAGAAATCCTGAAAATCCAAAGTAACTTATATATTCATAAACAACTTGGTATTTGTCAAAATACTAAGATTTTAAGATTCAGTCATATGAACATTATGTATATTTGTAAATATGAATTTATCGATAAGTTCTTTCCCTTCATTGTAATAAAACAAAATACAAATTCTTCGTATCGTAAATGAACTTTATTAAATAGCATAGTTCTCATTATTACCAATGACTTCTTTCAAACGCGATGGCAATTTGAAAAATTTCATTTTTGAAAAATGTTTTCTTTTCTCATTCGAAAAATGTATAAAGTGCTTGAGTAAAATCTTCCTTTTTGAAATTTTGGCCCTTGAAAAACAATTATGTATTTACAAAAACAATGATAGTTGGTGGGTTATAAGTTCAAAGAATGTGGAGTATAGGATAGAATTATTAATTAATTCTGCACACAATTTTTTGGAGAACTCATTTCTTGGTTTCTTCCTTGGTCTGCTCTTTCTTGAAATTTTTCTGGCATCTTTTTTTGATTGCCTTCTTTACATTATCCAGTTGCTGACAATATTTTTTTAATTGAACTTTTCATTCAATTTTTAATGCTGATATAGTGTTGATCCTCAAATTGCCCACCATATACAAAACATTCTGTTATTCTGAGTGAAATTTTTTTTTTTAAAGTTTCAAGGACTCGGTTTTTTTGCAAAATATGCTCTTTTCCTGAAAACACTTTTGTAGTTAATCCACTTTTCATCCCTAGTTATCTTCCTGTTCAGGGCACAATTTTCATCTGAAGAAGCAGATAGAAATATGTGTAAACTCGATCATCAAAATACTTCTGAATGAATTCAATTGGCTTCCATTTTTAAAGTTTTCACACCGATTCTGTTTTCCAAATGTAGTCTGAAATATTTGGCATAGCTGAATTAAGATTTCTGCGTTCTTCGATGCTGTCTGAAAAATATCTTGTACTAATATTGTTTTAAAAACATCAAAATCGATCAATTCACAAAAATTTTCAGCAATCCTAATAATTTAAAAAAACGCCTTTTATACTTTAGTTTAAATCACTGTTACTTTTCTAAATCTTTTCAAAATATTTCTTACATATATTATTTTATTATGATCTATCATTTTTATTTATTTTCCATATTATATGTAAATTGTTAAAAACTTATTGATATCATCTTGAAACTTTTTAAAATTTTCATGCGTCTTATTTTATTAATTATCTTTATATTTAAGCTATGATCAAATGTCTTGGTAGCTGAAACAGAACAGTACAAATTGCAGCAATTTTACTAACAAACACAGTACTTAACTTTCAATCAAATTAGAATAAACTTCGATGAAAATTCTAGAACCTGCATTTGGCGCATTAAGAACTTGGAATTCATTGGGAATATCAAAATTACCTTTGGTTCAGGTTCAAAAAAAATGCTTAATACCTCCATATTGAGGTCTTTATAGCATAGGTGTCCATATTGCTTTTAGTTATTTTTGGACACCAACAAATGTCGAACTATTGTTATAACAAACTACTCTAGGTAAAAGTCAATAGTCTCTTAAGAGTCTGATGCTTATGCATGAACACAGGAATTATTGGTTGTCTAATGATTTGTGAATATATAAGTATTTTAGAAAGTAAAGTTGTTTCGTGTGCATTATATTTCTAAATTCCATTCTTTTACGAAATATGATTTTATTTTATATCTTATTTCGTTAATGGATGCATCGGTACTTACAAGATAATATAAAATTAAAGATATAAGCTTCTACGACAGTCTTTTGGCTTAGAAAATATGTTGTTCTTAAAATTAGTTTTTCCCATATGTGTAAAAAACATAGTTAATGAACAAAATAAGATAACTATTCGTATTAAAGTAAATCAACAAATTTTTTATAAACATTTACTATTACATAATTTGAAAATTGTATGAAACACACACATTAGAAAGGAATATTCTAAATTAAATTTCTCAATGTTAAAAAACTTTGAACTCCTACAAATTAATAGTAAATTGTTACATTTCATGTAAAAATTATACTGTCTAATACTATAAAAAATTTACTTATACAATCTTGTAAATTACTAATTCAACCTTGGCATCTTGTAAATCAAAAGTAACTTATATCCTCATAAGCAACTTGGTATTTGTCAAAATGCTAAGATTTTATGATAAAGTCTATCGAAAATCTCTTCCATTTTTCAATAAAACAAAACACGAATTCTTCGTAGAGTCAATGAACTTTATTAAAAAACATATTTCTCATTATTATCAATGATAGCTAGCAACCATGATGGCAATTTATGTACGTCATTTATGAAAAAGTTTCTTTTTCTCATGCGAAAAAAGGAAGCAGTGCTTGATTGATTTCTTTTTCATTTTTAAAATTGTTTCCCTTCAAAATATTATGTAGTTATAAAATCAAATGGTAGTTGGTGGGTTATAATTTCAATGAATGTGGTGTATAGGACAGAATTTATCAGCTTAACTCTGCAATTTTTTACAGAATACTTATCTTGATTTCCTTCTTGGACTGCTCTTTCTTGAAATTTTTCTGGCATTATTTGTTTGATTGCCTCCTTTACATTATCCAGTTGTTGACGATATTTTTTAATTGATCTTTACGTCCAATTTTAGAGCAGATATAGTGTTGGTCCTCACATTTCCCAACATATACATAACATTCTGTTATTCAGAATAATTTCTTTTATATAATTTCAAGGACTTGGTTTTTTTTATAAAATTATGCTTTTCCTGAAACCATTTTTCATCCCCAGTTGTCTTCCTGTTCAGGACACAAGTTTCGTCCGAAGAAGCAGTTACAAACATGTGATAACTCGATCATCAAAATATTCCGAAAGAATTCAATTCGTATCCATTTTGAAAACTTTCCCACCGGTTCTGTCTTCCAAATGTGATATGAAATAGTTGGCTGAACTAAATTAAACTTTCTGCGTTCTTCGATGCTGTCAGAAGAAGATCTTAATCTAATATTGTGTTAACAACATCACAATCGATCAATTCACAAAACTTTTCAGCAGTCATAATAATTTAAAATTCGACTTTTATATTTTAATTAAAATCCATGTTACTTTTCTAAATCTGTTCCAAAATACTTCTTACATAAAAAAATTTAATATGATCAATCATTTTTCATTATTTTTCCTGTTACATGTAAATTGTTAAAACTTATTGATATCATCATGAAACTTTTTAAAATTTTAATACATTTTTTTTATTAATTATCTTTATTATTCAGCGTTTATAAAATGTCATGGCAGCTGAAACAGAACAATATGAATTGCAGCAATTTCACTAACAAACACAGTACTTAGCCTTTGATCAACTTAGAATAAACTTTGAAGGAAACTCTGGAACCTGCATTGCTCGTTAAGAACTTGGAATCCATTGGTAATATCTAAGTCTTCTTTGGTTTGGGTTAAAAGAATGTTTATAATTATTCGATATTGTGGGCTCTTAATATAGAGGTGTCCATATTGCTTTTTGTTATTTTTGCACCCCAACAACTGTTGGACTTTTGTTTGATGTGAGCCAAGACCCCATCAGGCATTAATATGACTTCTTGAAGGCAGCTTTTTTGCTGGAGATTAAGAATCACGTAATTCTCTAACATATAGCAATATCACTGTTCCTTTACATTACTATTAATTAGTCCTTGAAGAGTCACTTGTTCAAAAATGTATGGTTCCTGAATGAATGAAGCTATTACTTCACACTATACAGTTGCTTTTATAGCATACAATGATTTAGTGTGCACAACTTAAAGGTTTTCAGTTATGAAAATTATGGATATTTAATAGTTCATTACAGGTAAAGTTAGTTTGTTCCGCTCAGTTCCATGACCCCAGAAGCTTTTCAAATTAATTGGATTTCGTGGTGGAACAAGTAAAATCTAATTCAATGTATTTAACAAAATTAACTTTTTAACTAAAGAATTTTCTATAGAAAGTTCATCCGTTTTTAGATTTCTATTTGTATTTTCTAGAAAGTAAGTTTTCCATGGATCATAAAGAGAATCAAAACATAATTATATAAAACGCTTATTGCAAAAGATGCAACAATATTTCAGCTACTTTTCAACAGAAAAACCATCAAAATTAAAGCCCTTGTCATATTGTGGGTCAAGATTTTTCTTATACCTTTGCAAAAATGTAAATGTTTTTAGAAATACTTTTTATAGCATATTTTATGCATATACATATTTTAATGCTAGTTAAAATTATAATAACTACTTAACAATATGCAGATGTTATTTATGATTTAGTAAAATTCGTTTTGAACATATCGGATTTATTTTGCACAGCCACATAGTTTCTATATATAATTTGTAATTATAATACATGATGTCAACAAGTTTCCTTATAAAATTTTATTTTCCAAATTAACATTTGTTGTAATTAAAGGTGTTGATAGAAATCAATATCATAGAAACCTTTAGTGACTGAATACACTATATTCGCATAAATAAAATATTTTTAAACATGAATTTAAGTAAATTTTAACAGTGAGTCTATTTCGTAGAATAATGTAATATGGCTTCAAAATAATAGCTATTTATTGAAATACAGCTTAAAATCAATACAATTTGCTTCCAATAAAATAAAAGAAAATTAAAAAAAAGATATTTAAATTTTCTATCATAAAATTGAGATAAACTTTAATTGAAAAAATTTCTAAACATTGTAAATCACTAAAACTGAATTTAAATAATATTGTCTTAAAATATTATGTATTTGGAGTGTTTCGTATTGAAGAAATTAAAATTTTTACTTTGTTTAAAAATGAATATAATTTGAAAAGAAAAATTATTTTACAATAACCTCATATAGTATATAAATTGTACGCAAAGTTTAGCAAAAATATGTCAAATTAAAATTTAAAAAATCCGTATTTTTGTGTTTCAATTAATTCAATAAAATTTCAATTTGTAAGATCACAATTAGCTGCTATATACGAAATAACATGTCATTGTAAGCTTTTATTTTGTTAGTTCGTGTTTTGTAAAATATCGTTAAATTACTTATAGAAGAAACAGAATATATTGATTTGCTTAATTACAGCTCTACCACACACATACACACAAATTAGAATTTCTGCCATCCACTCTATGAACTGGAATTATGGTTAAGATTTGATCCCGAATCGATACAATTATCCATGACAGTGTTACGTTCACCATCTCTTGTAGTAAAGGTGAAAGATCCCGCAATTTTGTTGAATATTCTTAAAAAACAACAAAATATTTGTAAGACGATTAACTATACAAAGGTTTATTCTCACATACTTTCTTTTAAATATACACTCAGTAAATAGCATTACGAGTAAAAGGCTTTTTTTAATTGTAACACTTTTTCCTTTACAGTCTTAACTGAAATGTTTCTACGTTTTTATTTTTGTTTTAATTTTAAATTACAGATATACTATAAGCAAAATAGACCTTCTGTGTTATTACAATTGTAAGATGTTAGTTTTAAATCTTTTCCACTTTCCTTTATGCAAAATCATTTAAAAAATTTTATCGAAAACTTGATCATTCTAGGTCATTTATTTTCTTAAAAGTAATCTAACTTAAAGGGTCTTTAATAAAAGTAAAATGATTTAAAAAGTAATTAACCAGTTTTATTATAGCATACAATAGTTTAAAATTTCAAAAACCATTTCAGGCTGTACCGGTGAAAATTTAAATAAGGAAATCAGGATGCATTACTCTATATAAAAGGCAATAGTTTCTTAAGAGTCTGTTGCTTAAGCATGAACATAAGAATTATTGTATGTTTAATGATTTACAATTAAATATTTTAGAAAGTAAAGCTGTTTCTGTGTATTATATTTCCTAATTCTATAAATTTTCTTTAACCTCTTATTTCGTAAATCAATATAAAGTTACTTACAAGATAGTAAAATATTAAAGACATAATCTTGTACAACATACAGTGTTTTGACTTCGAAAAACTGTCGCACTTAACAATAGTTTTTCCCATATGTGTAAAAAACCTAAATTAAAGATAAACTAAAACATCTATTCCTTTTAAAACAAAACAACAAATGTTTTATTAAACATTTAGTATTACATAATTTGAAAATATTTGAACACACAAACATTCGAAAGGAATTTTCTAAATTAAAGTGCTTAACGTTCAAAATACTTGAACTCCTGCAAATTAAAAGTGCATTGTTAAACTTAATAGTTTAATTATACTGTCTAATACTAGAAAAAAATATAATTAAGAGTCAATTTCTGTACACTCCAAAACTTTTTTGTACGTAAGTATTTAGACAGTACGAACAGTATAAAATGGATTCCGAATGACAGCATACATTCACGACATAGGTAAGAATCGAGTTCAAGATCTAAGAAGCATAAATAATGTGTTTCCAGCCCTTAAGTTATCATCCCTAAAAGAGAAAGTGCAATACATTTAAATTCCATTTACAATACTAAAAGAATTTCAAAGACATGTTTACCTGTAGCATTAAGCAGAAATCCTGAAAATCTAAAGTAACTTATATCCTCATAAACAACTTGGTATTTGTCAAAATACTAAGATTTTAAGATTCAGTCATATGAACATTATGTATATTTGTAAATATGAATTTATCGATTAGTTCTTTTCCCTTCATTGTAATAAAACAAAATACAAATTCTTCGTATCGTAAATGAACTTTATTAAATAGCATAGTTCTCATTATTACCAATGACTTCTTTCAAACGCGATGGCAATTTGAAAAATTTCATTTTGAAAAATGTTTTCTTTTCTCATTCGAAAAATGTATAAAGTGCTTGAGTAAAATCTTCCTTTTTGAAATTTTGGCCCTTGAAAAACAATTATGTATTTACAAAAACAATGATAGTTGGTGGGTTATAAGTTCAAAGAATGTGGAGTATAGGATAGAATTATTAATTAATTCTGCACACAATTTTTTGGAGAACTCATTTCTTGGTTTCTTCCTTGGTCTGCTCTTTCTTGAAATTTTTCTGGCATCTTTTTTTGATTGCCTTCTTTACATTATCCAGTTGCTGACAATATTTTTTTAATTGAACTTTTCATTCAATTTTTAATGCTGATATAGTGTTGATCCTCAAATTGCCCACCATATACAAAACATTCTGTTATTCTGAGTGAAATTTTTTTTTAAAGTTTCAAGGACTCGGTTTTTTTGCAAAATATGCGCTTTTCCTGAAAACACTTTTGTAGTTAATCCACTTTTCATCCCTAGTTATCTTCCTGTTCAGGGCACAATTTTCATCTGAAGAAGCAGATAGAAATATGTGTAAACTCGATCATCAAAATACTTCTGAATGAATTCAATTGGCTTCCATTTTTAAAGTTTTCACACCGATTCTGTTTTCCAAATGTAGTCTGAAATATTTGGCATAGCTGAATTAAGATTTCTGCGTTCTTCGATGCTGTCTGAAAAAGATCTTGTACTAATATTGTTTTAAAAACATCAAAATCGATCAATTCACAAAAATTTTCAGCAATCCTAATAATTTAAAAAAACGCCTTTTATACTTTAGTTTAAATCACTGTTACTTTTCTAAATCTTTTCAAAATATTTCTTACATATATTATTTTATTATGATCTATCATTTTTATTTATTTTCCATGTTATATGTAAATTGTTAAAAACTTATTGATATCATCTTGAAACTTTTTAAAATTTTCATGCGTCTTATTTTATTAATTATCTTTATATTTAAGCTATGATCAAATGTCTTGGTAGCTGAAACAGAACAGTACAAATTGCAGCAATTTTACTAACAAACACAGTACTTAACTTTCAATGAAATTAGAATAAACTTCGATGAAAATTCTAGAACCTGCATTTGGCGCATTAAGAACTTGGAATTCATTGGGAATATCAAAATTACCTTTGGTTCAGGTTCAAAAAAAATGCTTAATACCTCCATATTGAGGTCTTTATAGCATAGGTGTCCATATTGCTTTTAGTTATTTTTGGACACCAACAAATGTCGAACTATTGTTATAACAAACTACTCTAGGTAAAAGTCAATAGTCTCTTAAGAGTCTGATGCTTATGCATGAACACAGGAATTATTGGTTGTCTAATGATTTGTGAATATATAAGTATTTTAGAAAGTAAAGTTGTTTCGTGTGCATTATATTTCTAAATTCCATTCTTTTACGAAATATGATTTTATTTTATATCTTATTTCGTTAATGGATGCATCGGTACTTACAAGATAATATAAAATTAAAGATATAAGCTTCTACGACAGTCTTTTGGCTTAGAAAATATGTTGTTCTTAAAATTAGTTTTTCCCATATGTGTAAAAAACATAGTTAATGAACAAAATAAGATAACTATTCGTATTAAAGTAAATCAACAAATTTTTTATAAACATTTACTATTACATAATTTGAAAATTGTATGAAACACACACATTAGAAAGGAATATTCTAAATTAAATTTCTCAATGTTAAAAAACTTTGAACTCCTACAAATTAATAGTAAATTGTTACATTTCATGTAAAAATTATACTGTCTAATACTATAAAAAATTTACTTATACAATCTTGTAAATTACTAATTCAACCTTGGAATCTTGTAAATCAAAAGTAACTTATATCCTCATAAGCAACTTGGTATTTGTCAAAATGCTAAGATTTTATGATAAAGTCTATCGAAAATCTCTTCCATTTTTCAATAAAACAAAACACGAATTCTTCGTAGAGTCAATGAACTTTATTAAAAAACATATTTGTCATTATTATCAATGATGGCTAGCAACCATGATGGCAATTTATGTACGTCATTTATGAAAAAGTTTCTTTTTCTCATGCGAAAAAAGGAAGCAGTGCTTGATTGATTTCTTTTTCATTTTTAAAATTGTTTCCCTTCAAAATATTATGTAGTTATAAAATCAAATGGTAGTTGGTGGGTTATAATTTCAATGAATGTGGTGTATAGGACAGAATTTATCAGCTTAACTCTGCAATTTTTTACAGAATACTTATCTTGATTTCCTTCTTGGACTGCTCTTTCTTGAAATTTTTCTGGCATTATTTGTTTGATTGCCTCCTTTACATTATCCACTTGTTGACGATATTTTTAATTGATCTTTACGTCCAATTTTAGAGCAGATATAGTGTTGGTCCTCACATTTCCCAACATATACATAACATTCTGTTATTCAGAATAATTTCTTTTATATAATTTCAAGGACTTGGTTTTTTTTATAAAATTATGCTTTTCCTGAAACCATTTTTCATCCCCAGTTGTCTTCCTGTTCAGGACACAAGTTTCGTCCGAAGAAGCAGTTACAAACATGTGATAACTCGATCATCAAAATATTCCGAAAGAATTCAATTCGTATCCATTTTGAAAACTTTCCCACCGGTTCTGTCTTCCAAATGTGATATGAAATAGTTGGCTGAACTAAATTAAACTTTCTGCGTTCTTCGATGCTGTCAGAAGAAGATCTTAATCTAATATTGTGTTAACAACATCACAATCGATCAATTCACAAAACTTTTCAGCAGTCATAATAATTTAAAATTCGACTTTTATATTTTAATTTAAATCCATGTTACTTTTCTAAATCTGTTCCAAAATACTTCTTACATAAAAATATTTAATATGATCAATCATTTTTAATTATTTTTCCTGTTACATGTAAATTGTTAAAACTTATTGATATCATCATGAAACTTTTTAAAATTTTAATACATTTTTTTTATTAATTATCTTTATTATTCAGCGTTTATAAAATGTCATGGCAGCTGAAACAGAACAATATGAATTGCAGCAATTTCACTAACAAACACAGTACTTAGCCTTTGATCAACTTAGAATAAACTTTGAAGGAAACTCTGGAACCTGCATTGCTCGTTAAGAACTTGGAATCCATTGGTAATATCTAAGTCTTCTTTGGTTTGGGTTAAAAGAATGTTTATAATTATTCGATATTGTGGGCTCTTAATATAGAGGTGTCCATATTGCTTTTTGTTATTTTTGCACCCCAACAACTGTTGGACTTTTGTTTGATGTGAGCCAAGACCCCATCAGGCATTAATATGACTTCTTGAAGGCAGCTTTTTTGCTGGAGATTAAGAATCACGTAATTCTCTAACATATAGCAATATCACTGTTCCTTTACATTACTATTAATTAGTCCTTGAAGAGTCACTTGTTCAAAAATGTATGGTTCCTGAATGAATGAAGCTATTACTTCACACTATACAGTTGCTTTTATAGCATACAATGATTTAGTGTGCACAACTTAAAGGTTTTCAGTTATGAAAATTATGGATATTTAATAGTTCATTACAGGTAAAGTTAGTTTGTTCCGCTCAGTTCCATGACCCCAGAAGCTTTTCAAATTAATTGGATTTCGTGGTGGAACAAGTAAAATCTAATTCAATGTATTTAACAAAATTAACTTTTTAACTAAAGAATTTTCTATAGAAAGTTCATCCGTTTTTAGATTTCTATTTGTATTTTCTAGAAAGTAAGTTTTCCATGGATCATAAAGAGAATCAAAACATAATTATATAAAACGCTTATTGCAAAAGATGCAACAATATTTCAGCTACTTTTCAACAGAAAAACCATCAAAATTAAAGCCCTTGTCATATTGTGGGTCAAGATTTTTCTTATACCTTTTGCAAAAAATGTAAATGTTTTTAGAAATACTTTTTATAGCATATTTTATGCATATACATATTTTAATGCTAGTTAAAATTATAATAACTACTTAACAATATGCAGATGTTATTTATGATTTAGTAAAATTCGTTTTGAACATATCGGATTTATTTTGCACAGCCACATAGTTTCTATATATAATTTGTAATTATAATACATGATGTCAACAAGTTTCCTTATAAAATTTTATTTTCCAAATTAACATTTGTTGTAATTAAAGGTGTTGATAGAAATCAATATCATAGAAACCTTTAGTGACTGAATACACTATATTCGCATAAATAAAATATTTTTAAACATGAATTTAAGTAAATTTTAACAGTGAGTCTATTTCGTAGAATAATGTAATATGGCTTCAAAATAATAACTATTTATTGAAATACAGCTTAAAATCAATACAATTTGCTTCCAATAAAATAAAAAGAAAATTAAAAAGATATTTAAATTTTCTATCATAAAATTGAGATAAACTTTAATTGAAAAAATTTCTAAACATTGTAAATCACTAAAACTGAATTTAAATAATATTGTCTTAAAATATTATGTATTTGGAGTGTTTCGTATTGAAGAAATTAAAATTTTTACTTTGTTTAAAAAATGAATATAATTTGAAAAGAAAAATTATTTTACAATAACCTCATATAGTATATAAATTGTACTCAAAGTTTAGCAAAAATATGTCAAATTAAAATTTAAAAAATCCGTATTTTTGTGTTTCAATTAATTCAATAAAATTTCAATTTGTAAGATCACAATTAGCTGCTATATACGAAATAACATGTCATTGTAAGCTTTTATTTTGTTAGTTCGTGTTTTGTAAAATATCGTTAAATTACTTATAGAAGAAACAGAATATATTGATTTGCCTAATTACACAGCTCTACCACACACATACACACAAATTAGAATTTCTGTCATCCACTCTATGAACTGGAATTATGGTTAAGATTTGATCCCGAATCGATACAATTATCCATGACAGTGTTACGTTCACCATCTCTTGTAGTAAAGGTGAAAGATCCCGCAATTTTGTTGAATATTCTTAAAAAACAACAAAATATTTGTAAGATGATTAACTATACAAAGGTTTATTCTCACATACTTTCTTTTAAATATACACTCAGTAAATAGCATTACGAGTAAAAGGCTTTTTTTAATTGTAACACTTTTTCCTTTACAGTCTTAACTGAAATGTTTCTACGTTTTTATTTTTGTTTTAATTTTAAATTACAGATATACTATAAGCAAAATCCAAAATCATTTAAAAAATTTTATCGAAAACTTGATCATTCTAGGTCATTTATTTTCTTAAAAGTAATCTAACTTAAAGGGTCTTTAATAAAAGTAAAATGATTTAAAAAGTAATTAACCAGTTTTATTATAGCATACAATAGTTTAAAATTTCAAAAAACATTTCAGGCTGTACCGGTGAAAATTTAAATAAGGAAATCAGGATGCATTACTCTATATAAAAGGCAATAGATTCTTAAGAATCTGTTGCTTAAGCATGAACATAAGAATTATTGTATGTTTAATGATTTACAATTAAATATTTTAGAAAGTAAAGCTGTTTCTGTGTATTATATTTCCTAATTCTATAAATTTTCTTTAACCTCTTATTTCGTAAATCAATATATCGTTACTTACAAGATAGTAAAATATTAAAGACATAATCTTGTACAACATACAGTGTTTTGACTTCGAAAAACTGTCGCACTTAACAATAGTTTTTCCCATATGTGTAAAAAACCTAAATTAAAGATAAACTAAAACATCTATTCCTTTTAAAACAAAACAACAAATGTTTTATTAAACATTTAGTATTACATAATTTGAAAATATTTGAACACACAAACATTCGAAAGGAATTTTCTAAATTAAAGTGCTTAACGTTCAAAATACTTGAACTCCTGCAAATTAAAAGTGCATTGTTAAACTTAATAGTTTAATTATACTGTCTAATACTAGAAAAAAATATAATTAAGAGTCAATTTCTGTACACTCCAAAACTTTTTTGTACGTAAGTATTTAGACAGTACGAACAGTATAAAATGGATTCCGAATGACAGCATACATTCACGACATAGGTAAGAATCGAGTTCAAGATCTAAGAAGCATAAATAATGTGTTTCCAGCCCTTAAGTTATCATCCCTAAAAGAGAAAGTGCGATACATTTAAATTGCATTTACAATACTAAAAGAATTTCAAAGACATGTTTACCTGTAGCATTAAGCAGAAATCCTGAAAATCCAAAGTAACTTATATCCTCATAAACAACTTGGTATTTGTCAAAATACTAAGATTTTAAGATTCAGTCATATGAACATTATGTATATTTGTAAATATGAATTTATCGATAAGTTCTTTTCCCTTCATTGTAATAAAACAAAATACAAATTCTTCGTATCGTAAATGAACTTTATTAAATAGCATAGTTCTCATTATTACCAATGACTTCTTTCAAACGCGATGGCAATTTGAAAAATTTCATTTTTGAAAAATGTCTTCTTTTCTCATTCGAAAAATGTATAAAGTGCTTGAGTAAAATCTTCCTTTTTGAAATTTTGGCCCTTGAAAAACAATTATGTATTTACAAAAACAATGATAGTTGGTGGGTTATAAGTTCAAAGAATGTGGAGTATAGGATAGAATTATTAATTAATTCTGCACACAATTTTTTGGAGAACTCATTTCTTGGTTTCTTCCTTGGTCTGCTCTTTCTTGAAATTTTTCTGGCATCTTTTTTTGATTGCCTTCTTTACATTATCCAGTTGCTGACAATATTTTTTTAATTGAGCTTTTCATTCAATTTTTAATGCTGATATAGTGTTGGTCCTCAAATTGCCCACCATATACAAAACATTCTGTTATTCTGAGTGAAATTTTTTTTTAAAGTTTCAAGGACTCGGTTTTTTTTGCAAAATATGCGCTTTTCCTGAAAACACTTTTGCAGTTAATCCACTTTTCATCCCTAGTTATCTTCCTGTTCAGGACACAATTTTCATCTGAAGAAGCAGATACAAATATGTGTAAACTCGATCATCAAAATACTTCTGAATGAATTCAATTGGCTTCCATTTTTAAAGTTTTCACACCGATTCTGTTTTCCAAATGTAGTCTGAAATATTTGGCATAGCTGAATTAAGATTTCTGCGTTCTTCGATGCTGTCTGAAAAAGATCTTGTACTAATATTGTTTTAAAAACATCAAAATCGATCAATTCACAAAAATTTTCAGCAATCCTAATAATTTAAAAAAACGCCTTTTATACTTTAGTTTAAATCACTGTTACTTTTCTAAATCTTTTCAAAATATTTCTTACATATATTATTTTATTATGATCTATCATTTTTATTTATTTTCCATGTTATATGTAAATTGTTAAAAACTTAGTGATATCATCTTGAAACTTTTTAAAATTTTCATGCGTCTTATTTTATTAATTATCTTTATATTTAAGCTATGATCAAATGTCTTGGTAGCTGAAACAGAACAGTACAAATTGCAGCAATTTTACTAACTAACACAGAACTTAACTTTCAATCAAATTAGAATAAACTTCGATGAAAAGTCTAGAACCTGCATTAGGCGCATTAAGAACTTGGAATTCATTGGGAATATCAAAATTACCTTTGGTTCAGGTTAAAAAAAAATGCTTAATACCTCCATATTGAGGTCTTTATAGCATAGGTGTCCATATTGCTTTTAGTTATTTTTGGACACCAACAAATGTCGAACTATTGTTATAACAAACTACTCTAGGTAAAAGTCAATAGTCTCTTAAGAGTCTGATGCTTATGCATGAACACAGGAATTATTGGTTGTCTAATGATTTGTGAATATATAAGTATTTTAGAAAGTAAAGTTGTTTCGTGTGCATTATATTTCTAAATTCCATTCTTTTACGAAATATGATTTTATTTTATATCTTATTTCGTTAATGAATGCATCGGTACTTACAAGATAATATAAAATTAAAGATATAAGCTTCTACGACAGTCTTTTGGCTTAGAAAATATGTTGATCTTAAAATTAGTTTTTCCCATATGTGTAAAAAACATAGTTAATGAACAAAATAAGATAACTATTCGTATTAAAGTAAATCAACAAATTTTTTATAAACATTTACTATTACATAATTTGAAAATTGTATGAAACACACACATTAGAAAGGAATATTCTAAATTAAATTTCTCAATGTTAAAAAACTTTGAACTCCTACAAATTAATAGTAAATTGTTACATTTCATGTAAAAATTATACTGTCTAATACTATAAAAAATTTACTTATACAATCTTGTAAATTACTAATTCAACCTTGGCATCTTGTAAATCAAAAGTAACTTATATCCTCATAAGCAACTTGGTATTTGTCAAAATGCTAAGATTTTATGATAAAGTCTATCGAAAATCTCTTCCATTTTTCAATAAAACAAAACACGAATTCTTCGTAGAGTCAATGAACTTTATTAAAAAACATATTTGTCATTATTATCAATGATGGCTAGCAACCATGATGGCAATTTATGTACGTCATTTATGAAAAAGTTTCTTTTTCTCATGCGAAAAAAGGAAGCAGTGCTTGATTGATTTCTTTTTCATTTTTAAAATTGTTTCCCTTCAAAATATTATGTAGTTATAAAATCAAATGGTAGTTGGTGGGTTATAATTTCAATGAATGTGGTGTATAGGACAGAATTTGTCAGCTTAACTCTGCAATTTTTTACAGAATACTTATCTTGATTTCCTTCTTGGACTGTTCTTTCTTGAAATTTTTCTGGCATCTTTTCTTTGATTGCCTCCTTTACATTATCCAGTAGTTGACGATATTTTTTTAATTGATCTTTACGTCCAATTTTAGAGCAGATATAGTGTTGGTCCTCACATTTCCCAACATATACATAACGCTCTGTTATTCAGAATAATTTCTTTTATATAATTTCAAGGACTTGGTTTTTTTTATAAAATTATGCTTTTCCTGAAACCATTTTTCATCCCCAGTTGTCTTCCTGTTCAGGACACAAGTTTCGTCCGAAGAAGGAGTTACAAACATGTGATAACTCGATCATCAAAATATTCCGAAAGAATTCAATTCGTATCCATTTTGAAAACTTTCCCACCGGTTCTGTCTTCCAAATGTGATATGAAATAGTTGGCTGAACTAAATTAAACTTTCTGCGTTCTTCGATGCTGTCAGAAGAAGATCTTAATCAGATATTGTGTTAAAAACATCACAATCGATCAATTCACAAAATTTTTCAGTAGTCATAATAATTTAAAATTCGACTTTTATATTTTAATTTAAATCCATGTTACTTTTCTAAATCTGTTCAAAAATATTTCTTACATAAAAATATTTAATATGATCAATCATTTTTATTTATTTCCCATGTTATATATAAATTGTTAAAATTTATAGATATCATCATGAAACTTTTTAATATTTTCGTACATCATATTTTATTAATTATCTTTATTATTCAGCGTTTATTAAATGTTATGGCAGTTGAAACAGAACAATATAAATTGCATCAATTTCACTAACAAACACAGTACTTAGCCTTTGATCAACTTAGAATAAACTTTGAAGGAAACTCAGGAACCTGCATTTGGCTCGTTAAGAACTTGGAATCCATTGGTAATATCTAAGTCTTCTTTGGTTTGGGTTAAAAGAATGTTTATAATTATTCGATATTGTGGGCTCTTAATATAGAGGTGTCCATATTGCTTTTTGTTATTTTTGCACCCCAACAACTGTTGGATTTTGTTTGATGTGAGCTCAGACCCCATCAGGCATTAATATGACTTCTTGAAGGCAGCTTTTTTGCTGGAGATTAAGAATCACTAATTCTCTAACATATAGCAATATCACTGTTCCTTTACATTACTATTAATTAGTCCTTGAAGTGTCACTTGTTCAAAAATGTATGGTTCCAGAATGAATGAAGCTATTACTTCACACTATACAGTTGCTTTTATAGCATACAATGATTAGTGTGCACAACTTAAAGGTTTTCAATTATGAAAATTTTGGATATTTAATAGTTCATTACAGGTAAAGTTAGTTTGTTCCGCTCAGTTCCATGACCCCAGAAGGTTTTCTAATTAATTGGATTTCGTGGTGGAACAAGTAAAATCTAATTAAATGTATTTAACCAAATTAACTTTTTAACAAAAGAATTTTCTATAGAAAGTTCATCCGTTTTTAGATTTCTATTTGTATCTTCTAGAAAGTAAGTTTTCCATGGATCATAAAGAGAATCAAAACATAATTATAAAAAACGCTTATTGCAAAAGATGCAACAATATTTCAGCTACTTTTCAACAGAAAAACCATCAAAATTAATGCCCTCGTCATATTGTGGGTCAAGATTTTTCTTATACCTTTTGCAAAAAATGTAAATGTTTTAAGAAATACTTTTTATAGCATATTTTATGCATATACATATATTAATGCTAGGTAAAATTATAATAACTACTTAAAAATATACAGATGTTATTTATGATTTAGTAAAATTCGTTTTGAACATATCGGATTTATTTTGCACAGCCATATAGTTTTTATATATAATTTGTAATTATAATACATGATGTCAACAAGTTTCCTTATAAAATTTTATTTTCCAAATTAACATTTGTTGTAATTAAAGGTGTTGATAGAAATCAATATCATAGAAACCCTTAGTGACTGAATACACTATATTCGCATAAATAAAATATTTTTAAACATGAATTTAAGTAAATTTTAACAGTGAGTCTATTTCGTAGAATAATGTAATATGGCTTCAAAATAATAACTATATATTGAAATACAGCTTAAAATCAATACAATTTGCTTCCAATAAAATAAAAGAAAATTAAAAAAAGATATTTAAATTTTCTATCATAAAATTGAAATAAAATTTAATTGAAAAAATTTCAAAACATTGTAAATGACTGAAACTAAATTTAAATGATATTGTCTTAAAATATTATGTATTTGTTATGTTTCGTATTTAAGAAAATAAAACTTTTACTTTGTTTAAAAAATTAATATAATTTGAAAAGAAAAATTATTTTACAATATCCTCATATAATATATAAATTGTACTCTAAGTTTAGCAAAAATATGTCAAACTAAAATTTAAAAAATCCGTATTTTTGTGTTTCAATTAATTCAATAAAATTTCAATTTGTAAGATCACAATTAGCTGCTATATACGAAATAACATGTCATTGTAAGCTTTTTTTTTGTTAGTTCGTGTTTTGTAAAATATCGTTAAATTACTTATAGAAGAAACAGAATATATTGATTTGCTTAATTACAGCTCTACCACACGCATACACACAAATTAGAATTTCTGTCATCCACTCTATAAACTGGAATTATGGTTAAGATTTGATCCCGAATCGATACAATTATCCATGACAGTGTTACGTTCACCATCTCTTGTAGTAAAGGTGAAAGATCCCGCAATTTTGTTGAATATTCATAAAAAACAACAAAATATTTGTAAGATGATTAACTATACAAAGGTTTATTCTCACATACTTTCTTTTAAATATACACTCAGTAAATAGCATTACGAGTAAAAGGCTTTTTTTAATTGTAACACTTTTTCGTTTACAGTCTTAACTGAAATGTTTCTACGTTTTTATTTTTGTTTTAATTTTAAATTACAGATATAATATAAGCAAAATAGACCTTCTGTGTTATTACAATTGTAAGATGTTAGTTTTAAATCTTTTCCACTTTCCTTTATGCAAAATAATTTAAATATTTGTATTCAAAACTTGTTCTTTCTCAATTATATATTTTCTTTAAAATATTCAAACCTAAAGGGTCTTTTATAAAATTTAAATGATTTAAAAAATAATCTACCAGTATTATTATAGCATAAAATATTTTAAAATTTAAGAAATAACTTCAGGCGCTACCGGTGAAAATTCTAAACAGGTATACCAAACTACTCTAGGTAAAAGTCAATAGACTCTTAAGAGTCTGTTGCTTAAGCAAGAACACAAGAATTATCGGTTGTCTAATTATTTATGAACATATAAATATTTTAGATAGTAAATTTGTTTCGTGTGCATTATATTTCTTAATTCCGTTCTTTTACCAAATATGATCTTATTTTAATTCGTATTTCGTTAATGAATGCATCGGTACTTACAAGATAATATAAAATTAAAGATATAAGCTTCTACGACAGTCTTTTGGCTTCGAAAAAATGTTGTATTTAAAATTAGTTTTCCCCATATGTGTAAAAAACATGATTAAAGAACAAACTAAAACAACTATTCGTTTTAAAGTAAATCAACAAATTTTTTATAAACATTTAGTATTACACATAATTTGAAAATTGTGTGTGAAACACACACATTAGAAAGGAATATTCTAAATTAAATTTCTCAATGTTTAAAAAACATTGAACTCCTACAAATTAATAGTAAATTGTTACAATTCATGTAAAAATTATACTGTCTAATACTATAAAAAATTTACTTATACAATCTTGTAAATTACTAATTCAACCTTGGAATCTTGTAAATCGAAAGTAACTTATATCCTCATAAGCAACTTGGTATTTGTCAAAATGCTAAGATTTTATGATAAAGTCATATGAGTACTATGCATATTTGTATATATAAAGTCTATCGAAAATCTCTTCCATTTTTCAATAAAACAAAACACGAATTCTTCGTAGATTCAATGAACTTTATTAAAAAACATATTTGTTATTATTATCAATGATGGCTAGCAAACATGATGGCAATTTGTGTACGTCATTTATGAAAAAGTTTCTTTTTCTCATGCGAAAAAAGGAAGCAGTGCTTGATTGATTTCTTTTTCATTTTAAAATTTTTTCCCTTCAAAACATTTTGTAGTTCTAAAAACAAAAGGTAGTTGGTGGGTTATAATTTCAATGAATGTGGTGTATAGGTCAGAATTGGTCAGCTTAACTCTGCAATTTTTTACAGAATACTTATCTTGATTTCCTTCTTGGACTGCTCTTTCTTGAAATTTTTCTGGCATCTTTTCTTTGATTGCCTCCTTTACATTATCTATTTGTTGACAATATTTTTTAATTGATCTTTACGTTCAATTTTACTGCTGATATAGTGTTGGTCCTCAAATTTCCCAACATATACATAACATTCTGTTATTCAGAATATTTTCTTTTATATAATTTCAAGCACTTGGTTTTTTTATAAAATTACGCTTTTCCTGAAACCATTTTTCATCCACAGTTGTCTTCCTGTTCAGGTCACAAGTTTCGTCCGAAGGAGTTACAAACATGTGATAACTCGATCATCAAAATATTCCGAAAGAATTCAATTCGCATCCATTTTGAAAACTTTAACACCGGTTCTGTCTTACAAATGTGATATGAAATAGTTGGCTAAACAAAATTAAACTTTCTGCGTTCTTCGATGCTGTCAGAAGAAGATCTTAATCTAATATTGTGTTAACAACATCACAATCGATCAATTCACAAAACTTTTCAGCAGTCCTAATAATTTAAAAATCGTTTTTATATTTTAATTTAAATCCATGTTACTTTTCTAAATCTTTTCTAAAATATTTCTTACATAAAAATATTTAATATGATCAATCATTTTTATTTATTTCCTCTGTAATATGTAAATTGTTAAAAACTTATAGATATCACAATGAAACTTTTTAAAATCTTCATACATCTTATTTTATTAATTATCTTTATTATTCAGCGATTATCCAATGTCATGGCAGCTGAAAGAGAACAGTATAAATTGCAGCAATTTCACTAACAAACACAGTACTTAGCTTTTAATCAACTTTGAATAAACTTTGAAGGAAACTCTGGAACCTGCATTTGGCCCATTAAGAACTTGGAATCCATTGATAATATCTAGGTATTTTTTGTTCGGGTTAAAAGAATGTTTATAAGTATTCGATATTGTGGGCTCTTATAATAGAGGTGTCCGTATTGCTTTTTGTTATTTTTGCACCCCAACAACTGTTGGACTTTTGTTTGATGTGAGCTGAGACCCCATCAGGCATTAATATGACTTCTTGAAGGCAGCTTTTTTTGCTGGAGATTAAGAATCACGTCATTCTCTAACATATAGCAACATCACTGTTCCTTTACATTACTATTAATTAGTCCTTGAAGAGTCACTTGTTCAAAAATGTATGGTTCCAGAATAAATGAAGCTATTACTTCACACTATACAGTTGCTTTTATAGTATACAATGATTTAGTGTGCACAACTTAAATCTTTTCAGTTATGAAAATTATGGATATTTAATAGTTCATTACATGTAAAGTTAGTTTGTTCCGCTCAGTTCCATGACCCCAGAAGGTTTTCTAATTAATTGGATTTCGTGGTGGAACAAGTAAAATCTAATTCAAGGTATTTAACCAAATAAACTTTTTAACTAAAGAATTTTCTATAGAAAGTTCATCCGTTTTTAGATTTCTATTTGTATCTTCTAGAAAGTAAGTTTTCCATGGATCATAAAGAGAATCAAAACATAATTATATAAAACGCTTATTGCAAAAGATGCAACAATATTTCAGCTACTTTTCAACAGAAAAACCATCAAAATTAAAGCCCTTGTCATATTGTGGGTCAAGATTTTTCTTATAGCTTTTGCAAAAAATGTAAATGTTTTTAGAAATACTTTTTATAGCATATTTTATGCATATACATATTTTAATGCTAGTTAAAATTATAATAACTACTTAACAATATACAGATGTTATTTATGATTTAGTAAAATTCGTTTTGAACATATCGGATTTATTTTGCACAGCCACATAGTTTCTATATATAATTTGTAATTATAATACATGATGTCAACAAGTTTTCTTATAAAATTTTATTTTCCAAATTAACATTTGTTGTAATTAAAAGTGTTGATAGAAATCAATATCATAGAAACCCTTAGTGACTGAATTCACTATATTCGCATAAATAAAATATTTTTAAACAAGAATTTAAGTAAATTTTAACAGTGAGTCTATTTCGTAGAATAATGTAATATGGCTTCAAAATAATAACTATTTATTGAAATACAGCTTAAAATCAATACAATTTGCTTCCAATAAAATAAAAGAAAATTAAAAAAAAGATATTTAAATTTTCTATCATAAAAGTGAAATAAACTTTAATTGAAAAAATTTCTAAACATTGTAAATCACTGAAACTGAATTTAAATAATATTGTCTTAAAATATTATGTATTTGGAGTGTTTCATATTGAAGAAATTAAAACTTTTACTTTGTTTAAAAAATGTGAATATAATTTGAAAAGAAAAATTATTTTACAATAACCTCATATAGTATATAAATTGTACTCAAAGTTTATTTAAATGATTTAAAAAATAATCATTCAGTATTATTACAGCATAAAATATTTTAAAATTTAAGAAATAACTGCATGCGCTACCGGTGAAAATTCTAAACAGGTATACCAAACTATTCTAGGTGAAAATTCTAAACAGGTATACCAAACTACTCTAGGAAAAAGTCAATGGACTCTTAGGAGTCTTTTGCTTAAGCATGAACACAGGAATTATTGGTTGTCTAATGATTTGTGAATATATAAGTATTTTAGATAGTAAAGTTGTTTCGTGTACATTATATTTCTTAATTCCATTCTTTTACGAAGTATGATTTTATTTTAAATCTTATTTCGTTAATGAATGCATCGGTACTTACAAGATAATATAAAATTAAAGATATAAGATTCTACGACAGTCTTTTGCTTTCGAAAAACTGTTGTAATTAAAATAAGTTTTTCCCCCATAGGTGTAAAAAACATGATTAAAGAACAAACTAAAACAACTATTCGTTTTAAAGTAAATCAACAAATTTTTTATAAACATTTAGTATTACATAATTTGAAAATTGTGAAACACACACATTAGAAAGGAATATTCTAAATTAAATTTCTCAATGTTAAAAAACATTGATCTCCTACAAATTAATAGTAAATTGTTACATTTCATGTAAAAATTATACTGTTTAATACTATAAAAAAATTTCTTATTCAATCTTGTAAATTACTAATTCAATCTTGTAATCTTGTAAATCAAAATTAACTTATAATCTCATAAGCAACTTGATATTTGTCAAAATGCTAAGATTTTAAGATTCAGTCACATGAACACATGTATAATGTCTCCTGTAAATCAAAAGTAAATTATAACCACGTAAACTGCTTGATATTTGTCAAAATTCTAAGATTTTAAGATTCAGTCATATGAACATTATTTATACCAGTATATATGAATTTATCGATATGTCCTTCCCCCATGTTTGTAATAAAACAAAATACAAATTCTTCGTAGCTTCAATGAACTTTATTAAATATCATATTTGTCATTATTATCAATAACTTCTTGCAAACGTGTTGGCATTTTATCTAGCCCATTTTCGAAAAATGTCTTCTTTTCTCAAGCGAAAAATTGAAAATATTCTCTATTAATATCTTCTTCATTTTAGAAATTTTTGCCCTTTTAAAAAATTATGTATTTACAAAAACATTGATAGTCCAAGGAATGTGGTGTATAGGATAGAATCATTAGCGTCATTCTGCAATTTTTTGCAGAACTCTTTTCTTGGTTTCTTTCTTGGGCTGCACTTTCTTTAAACTTTTCCGGCATCTTTTCTTTGATTGCCTCCTTTACATTATCTAGTTGCTTACAATACTTTTACCAGTTGAGCTTTTCGTTCAATTTTCAATGCTGATATAGTGTTGGTCCTCAAATTTCCCTTCATATTCATAACATTCTCTTATTCAGAATAAAATGTTTTTAGAATTTCAAGGACTAGCTTTTTGTGCACAATAAACACTTTTCCCGAAAGTATTTTTGCAGGTTATCATCTTTTCATCCCCAGTTATCATCCTGTTCAGGACTCAATTTTCATCCGAACAAGAAGACATAAACATGTAACAACTCGATCATAAAAATATTTCTGAATAATTTCATGTTGCAACGGTTTTGAAAACTTCCAGACTGATTCTGTCTACCAAATGTGGCCAGAAATAGTTTCCTGAACAGAATAGAGATTTCAACATTCCTCGATGCTGACTGAAAATGATCTTACTCTAATATGATTTTAAAAACATCATCATCGATCAAACCACAAAAATTTCCAACAGACCTAATAATTTAAAAAACGTCTTTTCCACTTTAATATAAATCCATGATCCTTTTCTTAATCTTTTCAAAATTATTTCTGACATGATAAATTTTATAATGATCTATTACTTTTGTTTATTTCCCATGTTATATATGTTATATGAAACCTATTGAAAATTTTATGCTATAATAATGAAACTTTTTAAAATTGTCATAATTTTTATTTTATTAATTATCTTTATTATTAAGTGATTATCCAAATAACACGGCAGCTGAAACAGAACAGTATGAATTGCAGCAATTTCACTAACAAACACAGTACTTAGACTTTGATCAACTTTGAATAAACTTTGAAGGAAACTCTGGAACCTGCATTTGGCCCATTAAGAACTTGGAATCCATTGGTAATATCTAAGTCTTCTTTGGTTTGGGTTAAAAGAATGTTTATAATTATTCGATATTATGGGCTCTTAATATAGAGGTGTCCATATTGCTTTTTATTATTTTTGCACCCCAACAACTGTTGGACTTTTGTTTGATGTGAGCTCAGACCCCATCAGGCATTAATATGACTTCTTGAAGGCAGCTTTTTTGCTGGAGATTAAGAATCACGTAATTCTCTAATATATAGCAATATCACTGTTCCTTTACATTACTATTAATTAGTCCTTGAAGAGTCACTTGTTCAAAAATGTATGGTTCCTGAATGAATGAAGCTATTACTTCACACTATACAGTTGCTTTTATAGCATACAATGATTTAGTGTGGACAACTTAAAGGTTTTCAGTTATGAAAATTATGGATATTTAATAGTTCATTACAGGTAAAGTTAGTTTGTTCCGCTCAGTTCCATGACCCCAGAAGGTTTTCAAATTAATTGGATTTCGTGGTGGAACAAGTAAAATCTAATTCAATGTATTTATCCAAATAAACTTTTTAACTAAAGAATTTTCTATAGAGAGTTCATCTGTTTTTAGATTTCTATTTGTATCTTCTAGAAAGTAAGTTTTTCATGGATCATAAAGAGAAACGAAACATAATAATATAAAACGTTTCTTGCAAAAGATACAACAATATTTGATCTACTTTTCAACATTAAAACCATCAAAATTAAATCCTTTGTCATATTGTGGGATGAGATTTTTCTTATAACCACTACAAAAAATGTAAATTGTTTTTAAAAAATACTTTTTTAATGCATATTTTATGCATATACATACTTTATTGCTAGGTAAAATTATAAGAACTACTTAAAGATATACAGGTGTTGTTTATTATTTAGTAAAATTGGTTTTGGTTATGTCGGATTTATTTTGCACAGTCACATAGTTTTTATATATAATTTGTAATTATAATACTTGATTTTAACAAGTTATCTTAGGTAATTTTTTTTTCATAGTCAACATTCGTTGTAATTAAATTTGTTGCTCGAATAAATAGTACCCTTAGTTATTGAATACACTATAATCACATAAGTAAAACATTTTTAAACATAAATTTAAGTAAATTTTATTTGTGAGTCTGCTACTTAGAATGAAGTTATATGTCTTCAAATTTATAACTATTTAACTAAATAAAACTTAAATTCAACACAATTTTCTTCCAATAAAATAAAAGAAAGTCAAAAATAAGATCTTCAAATTTTCAACGAAAAAATTAAAATAAACTTTAATCGAAAAAAATTTCATAAAAATGTAAATGTCTGCAATTGAATTTAAATAATAATTTTTTTTAATTTTATGCATTTAGTATGTCTCAATACTTCGTTTAAAAAATTAATCAATTTTGAAAAGGAAAATTATATTGCAATATCATCGTCATATAGTATAAGAATTTTACTATAAGTTTAGCAAACTCATAACAAATTAAAATTTAAAAAATCAATGCATTTCTCTTTGATTAAAGAAAAATAAACTCTTAACTTAATCAAAAATAAATTATTGTGTTAACATCCCAATTAACAGCTATGTCCACAATAACATGTCATCGTAAGCTTTTATTTTGAAATTATGGTTTATTAAAATATTTTTAACTTTCATGTAGAAGAGACAGAATATATTGTTTTGTTTGCTTACAGTTCAACCACACACACACACAAATTAGGTTTTCTGTCATCCACTCTATAAATTGGAATTACGGTTAAAATTTGATCTGCAATCAGTGCAAACATCCATGACCGTGAAAAGTTCACCACCTCTTGTATTGAAGGTGAAAGCTCTCGAACTTTACTGCAAGTTCTGCAAAAAAACAATATAATAATTGTAAGATGATTAACTATACAAAGGATTATCATCGTACACTTTCTTTCAAATATACACTCAGTATAAATATTATTACAAGTAACAGGTTTTCTTTTAATGTAACACTTTTTCCTTCACAATAATAACTGAAATGTTTCAACGTTTATATTTTTCTATTAAATTTAAATTACAGATATACTATAAGCAAAAACCAAAATCAATTAACTATTTGCATCGGAACACTGATCATTCTCAGTTATTTATTTTCTTAAAAATAATTTAATTAAAAGTGTCTTTTATAAAATTTAAGTGATTTAAAAAATTATCAACCACTTTTATTATAGCATACAATATTTTAAAATTTAAGAAAAAATTTCAGGCGATACCGGTGAAAATTCAAATGAGGTTCAACTAACTAGTCGAGAAAAAGGCAATGGACTATTAAGACTTTGTTCCTTAAACATGAACATAAGAATTATTGTATGTCTAATGATTAGCTAATAAAATATTTTAGAAAATGTGAAGTTGTTTCGTATACATTATGTTTCCTAATTTTATGAATTTTCTTTGAAATCTTACTTCGTATATCAATGTATCGTTACGTGCAATATAGTATAAAATTAAAGATATAATCTATAAAACAGTATCTTGACTTCGAAATTGTGTTGTACTCAACAATAGTTTTTCCCATATGTGTAAAAAACTTGAATTAAAGAGCTAAATAAAACGTCTGTTCGTTTTTAAATAAATCAACAAATTTTTATAAACATTTAGTATTACATAATTTGAAAATTGTGAAACACATCCATTAGAAAGGTATTTTCTAAATTAAAGTACTCAACGTTCAAAATATTTAAACTCCCGCAAATTAAAAGTAAATTGTTACACTTAACGTATACTGTGTCTAATACTAGAAAAAAAATTATTAATAAAGAGTCAATTTCTGTACACTCCAAAACTATTTTGTACGTAAGTATTTAGACAGTACCAATGGTTTAAAATGGATTCCGAATCACAGCATACATTCACGACATAGGTAAGAATCGAATTCCAGATCTAAGAAACATAAATAATGTTTCCAGCCCTTAAGTTATCATCCCTAGAAGAGAAAGGGCGATACATTTAAGATGTATTTACAATGCTAAAAGTATTTCAAAGACATGTTTACTTGTAGCTTTTAACAGGAATCTTGAAATCAAAAGTAAATTATAACCTTATAAACAGCTTGGTAATTGTCAAAATTCTAAGATTTGAAGATTCAGTCATATGAACATTATGTATAGTTGTATATATGAATTTATCGTTAAGTTCTTCCCCCATTTTTGTAATAAAACAAAATACAAATTCTTCGTAGCGTCAATCAACTTTATTAAATATCAAATTTGTCATTATTATCAATAAATTCTTGCAAACGTGATGGCAATTTGTGTTCCCCATTTTTAAAAAGTTCTTTCTTTTCTCATGCGAAAAATGGAAAAAAGTGCTTGATTAAGATCTTCTTCATTTTTGAAATTTTTTCCCATCAAAAAAAATTATGTATTTACAAAAACAATGATAGTTTTTGGGTTATAAGTCCAAGAAATATGGTGTATAGGATAGAATTATTAGCGTGGTTCTGCAATTTTTCGCACCACTCTTTTCTTGGTTTCTTTCTTGGACTGCACTTTCTTGAAACTTTTTCGGCATCTTTTCTTTGATTGCCTCCTTTACATTATCTAGTTGCTTAATACTTTTACCAATTGAGCTTTTCGTTCAATTTTCAATGCTGATATAGTGTTGGTCCTCAAATTTCCCATCATATTCATAACATTTTCTTATTCAAAATAAAATTTCTTTTAGAATTTCAAGGACTAGCTTTTTGTGCACAATAAACACTTTTCCCAAAAGTATTTTGGCAGGTTATCAACTTTTCATCCCCAGTTATCATCCTGTTCACGGCTCAATTTTCATCCGAACAACCAGATATAAGCATGTGATAACTCGATGATCAAAATATTTCTGATTAAATTCATGTTGCAACGATTTTGAAAACTTCCAGACTGATTCTGTCTAACAAATGTGTTCCGAAATAGTTTCCTGAACTGAATTAATAATTCTACATTCTTCTATGCTGTCTGAAAATGATCTTGCTCTAATATGATTTTAAAAACATCATCATCGATTAAACCACAAAAAATTTCCAGCAAACCTAATAAATTAAAAAACGTCTTTTATACTTTAATTTAAATCCATGATCCTTTTCTTAATCTTTTCAAAAATATTCCTGACAAGGTAAATTTTATAATGATCTATCACTTTTGTTTATTTCTCATGTTTTATGTTATATGAAACCTATTGAAAACTTTTTGATATAAAAATGAAACTTTTTTAATTTGCCATAATTCTTATTTTATTAATTATCTTTAATATTAAGCGATTATCCAAATACCACGGCAGCTGTAACAGAACAGTACAAATTGCTGCAATTCTACTGAAAATTACAGTACTTAGCCTTCAATGAAGTTATAATAAACGTTGGAGAAAACTCTGAAACCTGCATTTGACCCATTAAGAACTTGGAATTCATTGGTTTTATCTTAATCTACTTTGGTTCGGGTTAAAAAAATTTTTTAAATTCTTTGATATTGAGGGCTCTGTTAATAGAGGTGTCCATATTGCTTTTAGTTATTTTTGGACCCCAACAACTGTTAGACTTTGTTTCTTTTTTTTTTTTTTGTGGGGTGAGACCTCATCAGGTATTAATATGGTTTCTCGAGGGAAGTTTGTTGCTCGAGATTTAGAATCGTGTAAGTCTCTAACATACAACAATATCACTGTTCATTTATAGATCAGGTAATTAATCCTTAAAGAGTCACCTGTTCAGAAAAGTATGCTTCCAGAATGAATGAAGCAATTTGTTCACATTATATAGTTACTTTTATGGCATACAAGCTTTTAGTGTACACCTCATAAAAGTTTTCAGTCATGACAGTTATGGATATTTAATAGATAGTTACTGATAAAGTTATTTTTTTCCGCTCAGTTCTATGTTCCCAGAAAGATGTAAAATTATTTGGATTTTGTGGTGGAACAAGTAAATTCTAGTTCCATGTATTTAATCAAATAAACTTTTCAACTGAAAAATTCCCTTTAGAAAGCTCATCAGTCTTTAGATTTCTATTAGGATCATCTAGAAAGTAGGTTGCCTGACTCATAAAGACGTGACTGACTCATAAAGACATGACTCATAAAGACAAACAAAACATAATTACGCAAAAATTTATAGCAAAATATACAATAATATTTCGGCTACTTCTCAACATAAAAACCATCAAAATAAATTTTTTGTCTTATTGTGGGATACGCTTTTGTATTCAAATGTTATTCGAAACTGCCTCCTGAGAATGAGGCCAACAAGACACAGCTGTTTGCAATGTTTTTGATGAAGGGATTCCCAGAGAGGAATTTCTTCAGGTGCGCGAACAAAGTGGCCAGTTGGTAGGTCAGGCAATAGGATTGATGATATAACTCTTCCCAATGAAACTTCCCTAGCAAGTTTTCTTTCTAAAATTCGCTGTATGATGAGAAACATCTCATGCCTTTTGTTATGAATGACCCGTCACAAGTTCCTTAGAATTCAATTATGTTCATCATTAATCATTGCATCCCTCGGCAAAAAGTCAATGAACAGAATGCCTTTACTGTCTTAGAAGATCATGCACATCAATTTCTGCTTGTGGCTTGTGGATACAGTCTGCCTAACTTTAGTTCATACCAGCTATCCACTGTCATGCCAATCCATCAACTGTTGACTAGAGGATTAACCTAGCATCACCTGAAATGATCCTATCCAAGTTTTTTGTCACCTTCATCATGGGATCAATGCAGAAAATCACTTCTAGTTCAAACATTAAACATAACTGTCAACAGATTTCGCTTAGTCCTACCTTCTATGAATTTAAAAACTTTATCACTAATCTCACCTCGCACTTTTCCGAGGAAGAATAAATAAGAATTTACACCTTTACGCACTATATATATTCTAATATAGATGGTTGGTTAGGTTTTATGGTGCAAGTTCAAAAAGTAGACATGCTGTGCCAAGAACAAAATTTTTTTGTTGATTTTTTTTTAACCCAAACACCAGTAAAACTTTCAAAAACAAAAATAAGTGTATAGAGTAATCATTAAATCAACTGATAAAATATAAAAATTAGATAAAATATTAATCTGTATATTATTTTAAAATTTATATAATATAGATTAAACATAATGTAAAAAAACCCATTGCCCTTAAAATACTCTAATATAAGCTATACAAAAATCAGGATTATAACATATGATAACCACACCTGCAATCTACCTTGTATGTATGTACCCATTTGGCCATTCTGCACCAACATCTTTGGCAGTCCTGTGAAACTTACTTTCTGGATGACCCTCGTAGTCAGGAACTTCATTTTAAAGTGACAAGACATCTAGGAATTCTTATGATCTTTTTTCCCAAAGAATTAAGTATTTTTCTTGAATTATGGTTTTTAAGAGCTTATCACCAGTCAACATAAGCATTGTGTCTACTGGTGTAGTCTTTACTGCATCAGAAACAATGCATGAGAAATGATTTTGGATTTTTTTCTAGAAAGTGAAGTATATTTTCTCTGGATGGTACAAGTAGTTCCAGCAGTAAGTCAGAAGGGGAAGAATGAACATATGATTTACCCTGAGCAACCATATAATTTCTTAACAAAAAAATTTAAGAAAACCAAGTTTATTTGTAGTATGGTTGGACAAGTCCTCTTCATGAGAGTTTTTGGAAATCTCTCTCTCCAGGAGAGATTATTGAATATACATTATTCTAATATTCCAAAACTAATTGAAATGAATGAACTTTTTTGCTAAAAGTGTAGCTCCTTCTTTGTATAAGTATACATAGAGGCATCTTTGTACATAAAAATTTTTAACAGTAATATTTTTTTATGAACATGAAATTTTAAGTCAAATTCTTAACTAAGAATAATTTTACTTCCATTTTAATTTTATTATAGTTTGTTAGACTTTTAAATTCCTTATAAAACGGAAAAATGCTATTAAAATATCATCTAAGTTTTGAATATTTGGAGGAATATCAGTATTTTAAATAAAGTAAAGTCTGTGTGTGAAAAGAAAAATACATATAATAATTTTGTGCAAATTATATATCATACTTTTGTGTGTTTTAAAATAAATATAATACATTTGAATTATTATATTGGTAAGCAAATTTTGTAACTTGAATTATATTAAAATACTTTAAGTTATTTAAAATGCATTAAGTTGAAATACTTATTTATTAATTTAACTGTCTTTTTTTAAGTCAGAAATTCTTACAAGTATGTTCTTACCATTACTTTATCAACAATAAGCTTTTAAATTTTACAACTGAAAACAAAACAAGCATTGTAAATTATTTTCAAAATAACTATTAAAACTTAATATGAATATATAACTTTAAAAAAAATAAATAAAATGCAAGATATTGAAGTTTATTTCATAATATTTGGACATACGAAATATCACTTCTTTACAAGTATGAGAGAATGATTGAAAAATTTGTAACTTTATCTAAAAAGTATAAAAATTTTCAACTTATTTAATATTTTAAAAATAATGTTCAGTTTTTTCTTCATTTTTTTCTTACTTTTCAATTTTCATAATATTTCCATTGAAGCAAAGATTTGTTCATGACTAATATTGTGATTTGATAGCCAGTAGAATGTGTTATTTGATTTTAAATAGTTCAGTATTTCATGTGTTAGTATCATTGTTAGACATTCTCATATTAAATATTAATATTTTAGAATCAATAATAATAATGTTCATGTTCCCTCAATTATATGCATATACACCACTTTTATCCATTTGTAAACATGTCAAATGTTCATTTCTGAATATATCAGCTTTTTGTTACAAATATTTAAACCCTATGTGAAATACAATTTATACTTTTCCCTGCAACAATATTAAATTTTCGAAAAGTTATGAAGCCTGACTGAAAAAGATATACATTCAATGGTACCGTAGTAAAACCCCATATATTTTCAAGAGTCGGTTGTTCGTACATGTATGAATTGGGATATTAATAATTCATTATTCTAATAATTTAAAACTCTGTATTGTAAAACACGAAGTCTATTTTTTATTCTTTACTAATACTTTAGCCAATAATTTTCTTTAAAAGCTTATTTAATATCCACAGTTATATATACATAAATGACTAGTAGTTAACGGTAGTATAAATAGGATATTTAATGTTTGTATGCCATGTACGTGGGTAAAAACTTCGAGTAAAAGAAGGGTTCTGTATATAAAAATTTGATTTTAAGATAAATTATTTGGTATTTTGCCCTTACATACGATTTCACGTCATTTCTAGTTCATACACACGCCACTATGACAACCCAACGTTACGTGGATGGTGTGCTGAGGTCACCCCCACTTTCAGGAGTAGCCCAATGCCTTTTATTAGGAAGATAACGCCCGACTAAGAATTATTCGCATCAGCTGCATCATCTCCTGCAAGGTTGCAGCTGCTTTCCTGGTCACTGTGCTCAGATTTCCAATGAATCTAACACGTTTGTGATATGATTGAATGTCATTGCATACCCTGCCACTGGCTTCTTCAGAAGGCACTCTTTGAGAAATAGTTCACTGGCAATAGAGAGACATTTCTCAGGATGCCATCCGTACTTTCTTTGACTCTGTACTTAGACGTATTGCTTTCTTTATCACCGTCCACGGTAGTTCCTACAACGTAATGACCCGATCCTGCTCTCACTCTGTATAAAGTATATCATTATTTAAGAGTTTTGCAAGTTAGTCGCTATAGCAATTTCAAAAGTTAATGCAAATTTAAGTCCTGAACTGACTAACAACAGCAGTTGAAGAGTTAAATTTTAAATATGAATAAAAAATATTAATGTAAAAAAATTTCTCCAATATATAAAAAAAATATTTCATATTTTTGATTTTCATTCTATTATAAACTAATAATGTAAATTCATAAGAGCTTTTACTCTATAGTAATTAGTATAAATATAGGTAACTCTATACTAATTAGTATTAATACTTAGTATTAATTTGTTATTAATAGTGGGCATAGCAAAAGAGTGTTAATATTTGTAAAAAAATTAATCATTAAAAATAATTTATTTTTACATTTTAATGCCATTTTAATATATATTTTGTATATAATATTTAGTATATGTTTTCAAAAGATTATTTTAGTATTCTAGTCCAATAAAGAAATTAAAATTTCAAAATAAACAACTCTAATATTACATTTTAAAATTTATTTTATAAAATTATTTTCGTCTTCATTATTTAATAAAACAGAATATTTTATAATACGTTAAATTAAACTATTGAAATTATAATTTTTAAATTGAGATACACTATTTAGATAGCTATCAACAACAAACAAATAAAAAACAAATTTAAAAAAATATTCTACACGTTACTAAATTACAGATTTAAAATTTTAATTTTTAACCTCCTTCATTTATTTTGAAAAATTTAATCTTTTAAGCAAATTTCCTCAATAACATCATGAATATGATTATAACATGTTCCTTGCGGTAACATTTTAAATAATTTAAAAAATATATTTGAAATTTACCTCCATTTTAAAAATGTTTAACATACTTTTTCTGAGCAATTAAAAACAGTTTACTTCAAAATTTATAAATATTTTCTTTTTATTAATCTCTGTGTGAATTGATTTTAACATAATCCTTTCATTTACATATTCTTCAAATGTATTACTATTCATAACTTTGTCATGCATACTTATATAAATGATAGTGAATACGAATTCATTATTTTAATCAGGAATGATGAAGATCACAATTAGCAGCTATAGTTACAGTAACAAGTCCACCTAAGCGTTTACTTTGTAATACTTGTTGACAAAAAACTGTAACTTACATATTGAAAAGTCAGAATGGATTGATTTTGTTTGGTGTCTGCCCCTCAACGGTCACTTTTTGCACTCGTGGGTTATGTAAATTGGGAACTGCAGCTTAAAAACATGGATTCGATATCAATAGAACATCCATTACCTCGGTAAGAATTGAATTCAATATCTGTTGAATTAAAGGCAAAACTACTGTCATATTCGTTACCAGTTCAGCAAAGAAATGTAATATTTTTAAGTTAAAACGCAATAAATTACAATAAAAATAATTTATCTATTTCCTTTTATAGAAATTCAATATGCAATAGTGACTACAGCTTTTTGACTTCAAATATATTCAAATTTTATAATAATTGTATACATAATTTTAGAGGTTTTCTTTTTTTTTTTAAAAAAAAACAACATTTTTTTAAAATAATGATAGGACCAGTTTCTTTCGAAATCATAGTTGTAAGAATTAAATATTTTTATTTTAATTACAAATTATATATTTATTATATGTAAAACAAAATCATTTTGATATTTGAACACATTGGAAATTTCAAATATCCTTTGTTTCTTTCAAATATAATAATTTAAAGGACATTTTGAAATTTGATTATGTTAACATGATACAACTAGTTTTATTATATTATGCAACAATGTAAAATTTCTGAAAGAATTCCCGATGAAAAATTTTGAACTATAATACAAACCTATTATACTTTAGTAAAATGGCAATAGATATTGAAAAGCCCATCGTTTACATAATGGAAGATTCGATTGCATAATAATTTTAGTAATCAATTTTTTGAATTGTAAGGTATGTATTTTATATTTCATACATATAAATGTTTTCTTTAAAAGCCTATTTTTCATATTGGTTTTTATCTGTATCTAGGAGTGTGGTATAAATTGAAGGAGATAAATATGTATACAACTATGCATCGGAAGGACTAACAGTGAATCTAATGGCCGTGTATCCCACATGCATAAAATATTCGAATTAAAAAAAGGAACAGTAGTGAAGTTTCTTTTCAAAATAAATAAAAATAATTTCCTAAAAATATTTCACATTTTATTTTTTCAAAGATTAAGAAAGATAAAAATTTACAAAGTAAGGATTCAGATTTCAAAAATCTTACAGTTACGTAAATTAGAGGAAATAGCAACATATTATGTAACATTTTAATCGCAATCACATGTTAAACAAAAGTAAATGGATTGATGTTTATTAACTTTTAATCTATATAAAACTTAAAATAAATGCATGACTATCTATATTTAAAATTAAGGAAAACATATAATAAAATCTTTGAACTTTCTTTCATTAAATAAGGATCTTTTATTGCAGAATATTTTAAAATTGAGTGTTATGTTAAGCAAAATTCAAGTTTATACATAAAAAAAATAAAAATACGAAGCGCTATTGAATTCTTTGTCTAATTCGATAATATTATGATGTATATGTAATCAATTTTATTATTTTTTTGTTTCTTTCAAGTCAATAGAAAAAAATTAAATTTTAAGCAAACAAAAAAACTACATCAACAGGAGATGAAAATACTCTCCTCACATTCATCTCATTTATCTATTAACCACCGCAGAATCAGTTAATTACAATTTCTATTATAAATAGTTCCAACGTTTTTGAAATTGGCTGGAAATTAAAAACTTTCTCATATAGTATTCATAAAGACGTCCGAAAAGTTTCAATTTTAATCACTGAGAAATGGGCTACGCATATGCTACGTGCATTTAATTCCTTCACTATACAGGTAATCTCACACAATAATAATTAAACTGTAACACACATTGTCTTTTGAACCGCGAAAACCAAACTTAGTGTTGCCTCATACAGTGGAAATCGGAAATACTGTCCTGTAATGTTCTGTTATCATAAAACACGTTACGCAAGATACAAGATGATAAGGGAGAGCCCTGGACTGTTGCTATTGGTTAGCAGGTATTTCTCCTTCCATCACAATCCTAATTTATTAATTTTTATTAAATATATTTAAAGATTGATAAGTCAGTGACTGAAGCCCAGCGTAGGATGTGAATCACATCAGTTCATTTAAAACGTAATTTTGCAAGCTTAACTAGTACTTTTAATTTTAAATACTTAATGATGATAAAAATAAATCTACATTAATGTTTGCTTAAATGATAAAAAAATTTTATCATTCATAAAAAGAATCATTCATAATAAGGGTGTATAGCCTTTTATGAAAAAATAATATGTAATATAAAAGAAAATATTTAAACTTCATTATTAAGAATCTCATTATTTATCCATATTAATGTTGTTATAATTAATTATTTTTAGATGTTTTTGGTTTTATGGGGGTTTTCTAGCTAAGCTAGACAACCTGAGATTAGTAACAACAACATAATCAGTTATGTTCTCTTCTGTTGTGTAATTTAATATTAAAGAAGCAGAAATAATGTCACAACAGAGTTCTTGTACTGTGGAGGTAGAATGTCAAATGCGTTATTTTTTCATCTGTTTAGTTCTTTTAGATGTGGGGTTTAGATGTATGAAATATTTTCAATATTATTTGGCTCTTTCAAATGAAATTGATATGTATGTGGACAATGAAATAAGTAGTGAATGGGTGTTCCAAATAAGTTACATACGCAATAGTCGGTTAATATTTTTACCTATTTTATGAAAATATTCTGGAAAAGGTCTACGCTCAGTGATAAAGAAATTTATGCAACACAAATTTTCTGGCTCTTTTTTAATTAATCTTTACATATTGATAATAAGTTCTCCAGCGTTATATTAAAAATAGCTATAAGTACTGCTTGCGAATCTGAGACATAAACAAATCTAGCATTTACGAGTGGACTTTTTTGATGATATTTGATGGCTTCGGGGATAGCTGTAAACTCATCTTGGAACACTGAATTATTTTAGGGAATGTATATAAATTTTCCGATAATATTTATTTCATTTTAAGAGAATAAAAGCTGCCTCAATGCCATTTTCATAGCCTAATATTTGTGTAATAATTTAAATGAGTATTTTATTGATTCACTTAAATGTTATTGCATAAAAGAGATGGTATATTATAAATTAAAAAGTTGAAGCGTTTAATATTAGGGTGAATATGATCTTTTGAATTTAAATTTCTATTGAATGAGAATATAGAAAATTCCGTTATTCAGTTTGACGTCTTCTTTTTGCAGCAATAGTGTGAGTTTCTTCGCTGTTGCTGCTGCAGGATTATTGGTAATGGAGATATTCCAACTAAAACGAATATGGCGTTATTGTATGTAGTTTTGTAGCAACTTGTGATTTATAATAAAAATGGTCGCTAAAGACTCTTAATTTTTTTGTGTCATAAGGTAGGCTTAAAATGTGATAATTAATGTGATATGTGATAATTTTCCCATATGTGATAATTTTCCCGATGAATGTCAGGTACTTTATCGTTAAGATTTGACTTTTGATACTTCTAGTGTGACCAACCATTCTTCACAGATTATTTGTTATGTGATAAATTTTTATTTTCAATTATCTGATATGCGAAAGGAATATTAGTTTTTAGTTTATATGTATTCCAAGGTATGCTTTTGTATGTCTTATGCTTTCATTGCTGACATGACTTCTTAGATTGGATTTCAGTTAATTATTTTTGTTGTCTATGATAAATACATCTGACCTTGCGAATGATAACGTTAGATTTAGGGAAACGTTAACATTAGATTAGGGATCAATTCATAGAAAACCTATAGGGATTTGTTATTGTTGTTTCTTAAGAAGCCGCTGTGGGCCGGAACTAAGTCGTCATAAAACCATGAGGAATTGTCAAGGCCAACATGAAATAAACTTGGCCAGAAAAATGCCCGGCTTTTTGTCAGCAGTTTATGTTTCCTAGAACTATAAACGGAATTTATGGGATATCAAATGAAATTCTTGTCCTAAATATAATGTTTCTAATTCATAATCAGTCCTATTATAGTTCAGAATGAACCTATCATAATGAGGTCTAGAGAATGAGAATGATTTGGTTGCCATACTACATATTTTGTGCTCTCAAATTCTAACACGTTTCTCATCGGTTTGTAGGGTAAGCATTCTTTTATTTCTGAACATATCTTTTTATTAACAAGTATTTATTTGAGATACATTGATCCATAGATCCCATTTTAATCATAACCTCCTAATCTGCCAATCATAGATTAAAAAGACAGAGGAACACAATTCCTGTTAACTCCGCAAATAACTGTTTTGTAGATTTGTTGATGCAGTTTTGTCAGTGCTCGCAGCAACAACAAATAAAATAGATAAAAATCGCTTTTTATCTCAACTTCCCTAGAACAGCAACTAATTAATATTTCTCCAATTTTTTCGGTAAATGGACACGTTTCCCAAAAACTGCTTGGCTGATTTGCAATTCATAATTGGGAAATAACTGTAGTTTGTGAAAATCCGTAATCGATTTTATTACTTCAATATGTCCATTATTATGTTGCCACACAAAATCATCTATCCATCAGGCAGAAGACAATGAAACATATTTGTCTGGAAAATGTAAATCGTACTAAAATTCAAAACTTTTTTTCTCTGCACTTACAAGTAATCCCAATTACTTTATTATAGTGTTGGTTTTTCAATATGATTGCCATTTTCATAGATTTTTAACACAACACCTTAAGAAATTGTTAGATAATATATTTCCATATTTCAGTTCATTTCGCATTTAACTTCTATTTCTATTATTCAATATGATTTCTCTTGATTCTATTCAAAAATTAACAATTTCCGTTAATTTTAAGAACATCTATAATAATGTTTATGTATAAAAAGTGTGATTAATTTTTTATAAATAATTTAGTTCAAATTTAATTTTAAATGTAAATTTTGCTACTACTGACCGAAAATAAGTAAATATAACTTAATATTATTGAAAATTAATATCCCAGGAACTTACACATCTTATACATACAGACATTTGCAAAGCTTTTTTAAATTTACCCTTATACTATTCAGAAAGTTAGATATTGATTTTTTTAATCCTTATAAATTGACTTATCACGAGGCTGAGATTTCACGGTTCGCCTCTTGAGAACGAAATCTCATCGTATTTGCATTTTTATAATTTAAGCAGGAATTTGAATACTTATTTTTTCTTACTAAGCACTGGAGCGTTATATTTATCTTTCTGATTGAAAATCTTTTCCAAACTTCAAGATTTCTTCAACTGAAATTATTTCACAATTGTATTTACTTTGACACACAATTTCCCTTTTCAAAAAGGTATATTTTACTCTCCTTTTATCTATTCATTGACATTGAATAGCTTAAGGTTCTTCACTCGGAAATTATTTTTTGATTTAAATTCCAAAAGGACAAAATCATATAAAATCAAATATTTTTTCTCCAGCAATTCATGGTACTATGATTTTACGTTTCAATTAAATCAGTTTCTTTTATTCTTTATCGCATGAATAATTAAATTATTTCCTCCAATGTATGATTCTCTATTTTTCCCTAAACTGGTTTTGAAGTATTTGTCTCATATATTCTTTATAATTTATGAAGAGATTTAAACATCAACAAACAAAGAAACACAAAAAAGGGCAAATTCAAAATCAAGCTATAATTTCAGTGAAAATTACCTAATATAAGCCACTATTAAGAAGTTTTAAAATTATATATATATATGATTTCACATATAATATTTTGCTTTCTATTATTATTATTCTTTAATTTTAAAGTTTTCACAGCATTTGTTATCTGCATCATGACAAAATTATATTTTGTTTAAAAAAATAATATATTTTTTTAATTAAATATATCTAAAAGTGCAAGGAAATGCATCAGTATTCAAAAATTAACATGTTAAATTCCCTTGAACTTGGAAACATCGATTTTAAGAAAATAGTTAGTGTTACCTGAATTTTGAAAATATATAAATAATATTTGAAGCATAGAATGATTTCTATTTGAGAATTTTGTAAATTTATATTACAATATTGAGATTTTTAAAATATAGATTTAAGAAACTATTTTTATTTCATAAAATAAAATAAATATTTATTTTTTATTTCAGAAAATATATAAACACAACGAAAGTAATTTAATATATTTATTCTATAAAATATAATAATTTTTCTCACTTTCCTTTACATAATAATATCCAAATTTATTCCATAATTATGAATTTACATTTATTTAAATAATTCCAATAACTTTAGCACTTATCAACACTTTTAATTTAATGGTAATATATCAATATTTTGGCATATAATAACAGATATAAAAAATTATGACTGTAAAATATTCATTAATTAAACTAAAATAGAGATACCTTTTATAGAAATTTATTCAAAAAATTCAAATATGGTAATTTTTTTAAAATACCAAATTAAAATATGTTAAATTATTTTTATGTAACAGGTTACAACTGTAATTTTTTATTCCGTTTAGAAAAGCTTAGTTTATATCCCGTGGGAAAAAAAATTCTCATTGGTTCCAAGTTTACACTGTTTAAAGCTTAAAAAATTTCATTTAACTTTTTCTCTTTCAAATTTACTTCTAGGATGTCGACAAATTCCACTAAGAACTCAGCGCTAACAAGGCTTTAAAGTGAAATATAAATTTTAAGTTTTAATTTGTCTAATTATCATTGTGTGTCAAAAAGTTGAGAACGCTTTTTAAAATTTTTAAATGTGAAAGTACAGAAAATGTCCAGTTTTTAAAGTATAAAAAAATTTTCAAATGTATAAGTCAAAATTAAAAAAATTAATAAATATTTATGTGATATTACAATTAAATATTGCGTGTGTGTGTGTGGTGTCAAATGACTTAAATTTTCGTATTTCTTTATAAAATTTTAATAGAAAAATATTATTTTTAAACATTTAATTTTGTTTATTTGTTTAAAATGTGCTTACGAGTTTTCAGAATAAGCAAATCTATTTCAAGTTTTGATTCCCATTTTATTTACAAAAATAAAGAAAAATTGAAGAAAATGAATTTCCAAACATATTATTGATCTAAGATTTTATTCCTTTTTTCATAAAAAAGCATTAAATAATAAATTGTTTTTCAGTTTACGTAGACATATAATAAAATATAAAATTGATCATTAATGATTAAATTCAGGGATCATAGAAATGTTTATAATTATTATCTCAAGAAAAATCTGAACTGTATATGAAAAAATTCTAGTTTCAATAAATTTAATCAATAAATAGTAAAGAAAGTAAAAACAGAATAAGTAGTCCATTAGCTGGTTCAAATATAGTGAGTTTTATTTATATTATACAGTAAATTCACAAAAATACAAAACATTCACCAATAGTAACTTAATTCATGTTCACCCATGCAAGTATAATGTGTGTATTGGGGTGCGAACATGTAAGCATGTCAATGTGAATATTAATCTACTTTTAATGTTTAATTAATGAAATTTCTGAAATGATTAACAAAAAGATCATACCTACATTGAAACTGTATTTTTTCACATTGAGTGATTCAACATAACTTCCTCAAATGAAGCAATTCTTTAAATAAAAGAAATAAGCACATTTTAACGGCAAATATAATCGCTTATTTTTTTTTTCATTTATAGAGTCAACAATTTTAGTTTTATTCATTAAAATATTAAAGTCTTACTTTCACTCGATAGAATTTCCTTTGATTAATCTTTCTTGCCTTAACTTTTTTTTCTCAAAGCGGTAATTTCAGATTAACGACTTTGTCAAATACTTACTTAATGGAGAACTGTGTATAAGAAGTAAATTATTTAAAAAGCTTCTTAAGATACATTTTATAATAATTAAAATTATTTTTTCATGTTAATTAAGATTTTTTTTCTCCTTTATAAATTTTTCGAAAAGGAATTTAAAAACTGCTTTGCTTTCCTGAAACATGTTTGTAAAAACGTCAAAAATAAATTTAATTATGCAAAATTACCATGGAAAGGAAACTATATTTACTGAATACTTAGTGTTATTTCTATGAATGTAATACAATATTTTTAATCGATTACTAATAAAAGTGATTTATATCTAAATAACGCATCTTTACTTTCTACATTAAAACAAACATTATTTTAATCTTCCTAAATAAGATAATGTATTATTCACGAGAATAATTTTCAATAACCTAATATTTACTTATTGAAAGAAGCTATTTATACTTTCTAAAATTAATTTTAAATGTATGAAAAATTTGAAAATCATAATGTGTATGTGTGTGTGTGTGTGTGTGTGTGTGTGTGTGTGTGTGTGTGTGTGTGTGTGTGTGTGTGTGTGTGTGTGTGTGTGTGTGTGTGTGTGTGTGTGTGTGTGTGTGTGTGTGTGTGTGTGTGTGTGTGCGTGTGTGTGTGTGTGTGTGTCAAGAACTGGATCTGCTGTTGTTGTACCAGCATGCTTCTTTATACCTAGCTCTGAGCTGGGCTCTACCTGTTAGATAAAAGCAGCCGGGTGGAGTCTGTGATTTTGAAGCAGGAATTACAAGCAGAAGACCCCAATATTTGGCCTGCCCCCCTAGAGGGATCATTTCACTTGGAGGACATTGTGACCATGCCTGATTTTAGTATGCTTCAGCCATCTTTAGCAAACACGACGAATCTTCGGTTGGCCGGAATTCGAACTCACCTCACCACCTTCCGATAGTGAGAATGACAACCTAATAATAATAATAATAAAAGTCCACGTGTGAAATTCTAGAGAAATTATACAAATTTTATGATTTATTGAATGCTGTTAATATTATCTAAATGAGAAGAAATATAGGTGCGTATATAAACGAGTTTATAAATTTTTTCTTTAATCTAAATTGAAATAACAATTATCTGTAATTCATAGTAGATCACAACAAAAATAATATAAAGTCTTTAGGTGTTCTCCAATAACATAAATTTATACCACACACAGCTTCTCTATATTTCATTATCAAAGGGATTATGAATTTGTCTTTAATAATACATATTTGTCTTTATTTTTAAATTATGCCATTTTCAGTAATCATATTTTGCCTAATAACTGATTATTACTAATTAATGATATTAAAAGATGTCATTTAATAATTTTCATGTAGAAAATAATCTGCAGATTTTAAATATATGCATACATCCCAAATACAATGGTTGTTTTAATTCAAACTTTTCAACTATTAACTGAGCATTTATAAAAAAAAATAACACAATGAAAAGATCATCAACTTGACTTTTTAAATTAATGTACACCTATTGTTTATAAGCTATGCATTCATTTTAAAATAGCATTTTAAATTTTACTTCTTACTGTAAAACTGATTAAAACTTACACAAACAAAGCTGCTTCGTCTCTTTCAAAAACTGTTTGACATTTATTAGTTTGCTTTATGTCTCAGTAAATTTTTATGAACAATTAGATATAAAACTTTTAAATTTTTAAAATATATTTCATTTATTTTGTTTGTAATTTATGAGCAGTTTAACGTTTTACTTCAGCTTATTCAGGACTAATCTCAGGATAAGCTCTACCAGTTTAGATAGAGCGCACAGGAAAATTTAATTTTTGCATTTAAGGCTTACATGAAGGAAGTCTATTAAGTTATTTAAATAGAAATAGAAAATGTATATACAGTTGCAAGTTAACAAATCCCAGAATCAATCTAACACAACTTCTTCATCATCTTGATATGTTAATGACGTGACAGTGAGGAGTTAAAAAAATATATGTGTACAGAAAAAGATAAGTTATCAATAATGATAAAAATAACGAGATAATAAAAGTGTCAAAATATCTGTAATCCAGAGAGAAATTTAATACGACAAAATCATTTCTCTATTCTAAATGAGAGTGTTGACTAAATTGACTATCTGATACGTAGAGAGTGCTTTTGATGATCCGTTGGAGACACAAGTCTGTCACTGGTTTGACGGTGATGCTATTTGCATTCTATAAGGTAGTAAATGGGTGTGCAATGTTGTTATAATCTAAAAATATAAATTCAATTATTTATGATCAGTTGTTAAACCAGCCTACTTCTCTACGTAGTTCATAGTTGGACTCTACATATTAAGTGAAAAAAGCAATTTAGAAGTATATTTGTAATTTGGAAGCAGGAACTATGCTGGAGACACTTCAATGTTCATCATGCTACCCCTAGAAGTATCACTTCAACTGAAGGACATTACACCCACGCCCTATTTAATGTGTTCCAGGCGCTTTTGTTGAGTATGACATATCTACGGTTTTAAGCCGGGATTCGAATGCACTACCTTCCAATAATGAAAACGACACCCTAAACAACAAGGCCACCATGGCATCATTTATGAGAATATTACCAGATTAATTCATAGTATTTTTCTCCCATAAATATTTCAACTATTAATTGTCTAAGGTCAATAAAAATTGAAGCACGCAGCAGTATGTGTGTAATATGTTGAAAATGTAGAAAGTTTTCTCAATATCATTTTTTTTTTTTTTTTGAAGTAAAGTGTAAGTAGTATTTTCGACTCATTAATAGGGTTGTATGTATTGATACCCATTATAGTATCCTATATCAATAGTGGATAACACAAAAAAAAATGGAAATGCATTCGAATTACGTAAATTGATGGGAATTTAGAAAGTGTAGAAATGTTTCCGAATGTGTTTTCTTCTTTCCTGTAACGCGTAAAATGCACGATTTATATAATCCAAATACGAAGCACCTGCGTATTGCCAGAACAGCGGGTGGTGATGATCTCTAGCACGCAATATAATTTATTAATTTAACTTTCGTTATTCACATAATTTAGTTTGTGCTTAGCAACTATTACCAAAAGCACGAAGAATTTGCAATACTTTTGTTACTTTAATGTCGGTTAATTTTTTAAAAACTTCAACTGTGGAGAAATGAGGAATCAATTATATCTAATCAGAAATTTTTAATTATTTTATCTGGAAATATGCTACTAAAAATGGTGTACGTTGTTTCAATCTCACAAACACAAAAAGATGTTTTAAAATACATTGGAAAATGAAATTAATTTTGTGTAGTTATTTTATTTATCCGAGCAAATCTTCATTTTATTTGTCCGCCGAAAATTTTCTGTAACTGTATCAAAAACAGCTGCACGATATGGGATGATACTTATATCAGGATATTGGCTACTTGCTATTTTAAATAAAAAGAGAAATGTTTTGTTCAACTATTTTTTGATTAAAGCGTTCGTAATTTAAGCAATTGACACTGATTTAAGTTCATACGAAAGTTGTTTGGTAAAGTAAATGGTGTATAATACTCTACTTTGAAATCGAATGTTTCCATAAATTTTTCTCTTTTCTAGTTTAGATGTAAGTATTTTTATACTGTATTTTCCTTTTGTAATTCAATTTTATACACATCTTTTATGCTTCACTCTTATGCATTGTTGATCTTTGAAACAGAGGGTCATATAACCAAATACTTATGGAATAAAAATAAAAACATACTGCTATAGAACATTTCTAGTTTTAAATATGCAAACAAATAATTTTTCTATACATTCTTTATGGGAATTGAAAACGGTTTTCGTTGTTTAATGGTTGAGTGCACAGACAAAATATTTAGGCTCTCGTGTCTTCAATTCCCACCACATTGTCAAAATGTACTATATATACATTAAATGGCAGTAAAGTTTTTTAGTTTTTAAAAAAGTGCAAGTTTTTTTCACATTGCGACATACTTGTTTACGATTTTTCCAATACGCCACCAATAAGAAATGTTGTGAACATAGATAAAATAGCCCTCAACTCTAATATTTAACAATTTCGTATCTACAGAAAATCTTCAAGCCTTCAACACTTCCTTTCATTTGTTCCTAATTAATGAATACGAAAATTGTTTTTATTGTGCAAAACAGTGTTGTAAATAAAAATAATAAATAGTGTTGTATTGTTGTCTTGTCAAGTAAAAAAGTGCTATGGAATGTAATTGAACCAAAATGGTTCAAGATAACTTGAGCCATACCTATAATTTTCAAACAGTAGGGAATTGAAGCTGAAGATCGAGATGAATACTGGAGAATTTTGCCAATATGGCAGGGCAATCAAAGGTCGAGATAGAGTTCAGTGTCTATACAGTGAGGACAGATGTAGATTTGATAGTCATCGGAAGATATTTTCACTCCCTTAAAGTGTTTAGTTCTTAATCTAGCGATGGTTGTGGAGATAGCATGGTTAAAATTTTTAGAGCAGGGATGAAGTGCTTCTGATAATAAATAGTAAATATCATTAACATTCCTAATTACTGTTTTCTCCCGAAACTGTTGCTTTCTCACCAGAAGCTACGACCCACGAAATCCAATAAGCTTGAGCTTCAAGTTTATATAATTTTCATAAAAAATTGCTTAAAATTGTTATTATTAAAGGGCACTAATTATTATATTTAAATGTAATATTATGTCCTACACAAATAAAAATTTTTAAAGACTAAGTTAAATTAAAAACAATGTAAGTTGATGAAATAGCTAAGGATATTAGAAATCGGCATAATTCATCAATATTAACATTTCTATTGCAGTTGATGAAAGTTCGAAAGTTCAGATATACAAAGTCATTTGCTGGCCATTTTTGTTTTTGTTCATGTGACATTAATTTTAAAGTAAGTAAAGTAATGAACTCTGGAACTAGAATTTCATTGATAGATGTCATGCATTTTGGAATGAGATTATAAACTTTACGGAAAGATATATCAGAGTCTTAGAGTCAGATATACTAGAGTTCTGTGTAGCCCATATTAAAAAATAACATTTACTTTTTTTTATTATGATTTACAATGGCAACAATATAATACCCAATAATAGCTTTAAGAAAAAGAAAAATATCTGAGAAAGTTCAGTCCTCTATTGAAGCGCCATTTTCTGCATTAGTTATCTCAAATCCAAGTTAAAAATTTTGATTAGCTAAGGTCTTTAGAAATTATCATAAAAAATCTTATCGACATTTTATTATTATGTTATGATTAAAACAGCCCCATTTCACAAATATTAAATAACATTATGTTTTGATATTCAAGAAAATCTTTTCAAAATATTTAATACTCTATTTGAATGTCAAATAATACTCTAATTTGTCACTGGATCATATTATATTTTGTTGTTAAATAATATTTCTTTATAATGTTATTTAATATTTTACATTTAAATTCCAAGAAGTACTCCATTTTGACATTGGATACTTTATTTTGATATTAAACAATATTTTTTGCGAATGTTATTTAGCTTTCATTTTATTTAAATACATAAAAGATGTTAATATTCTTTTTTAACGCTCAGCAATTTTTGCATCTTGATATTCATTGATATAATTTCACTGAGTTCAACATTCTTCATAATTACTTACCAGTAATGTACTTTTACATGTAATTACGATGCTAATATTCTGTATGCATTAAATTTATTCTGGAAAAGGAATTTACAAAATTGCATTTTTTAAACACTTCAGCTCTTTTTGAAAGGATATTTACAAAAAGAAAATTTATATATTTTGTAGAATTTCAGAAATAGCTAAGTCGGTTGGTTGGTTGGTTCTAATCTCCAAAAATCTGACGGTGTCAGACACATAATACATTGACGAGAGTAATGAGTCAGAAATAAGGAGAGGATAGGTGAAAACTTCCTCCCAGAGAAGTCCCAAGCAGCTTAAAATATGATCATCTGAAGCCGAATGTTGGCGGCATTTTGGTCAAAGAGGATAAGATTTTATACCCTGATTAAAGGTAAGACATTCTAAATGCCCACTAGCAAGTCCTGAAAAGCAGGTATTGGTATTGAGTTTTCTGCCGCATTGAAGAATCAGCGACTGTCCGGGCTAACCAGCCCTATACCAACTGTGTGTGGTGGGCTCCAGCCAAATTCTTCTATTTATATTTTTTATTTGAGAGAAGAGATCCTGATAGGTAAGTTCACCAGTTGCAGATGCTGGTAGTCTGCAACCGTCCTTCGCTAAATAGTCTACCTTTTCGTTGCCAAAAAGATCTACATGTGATGGAATCCATTGGAAATAAATATCATGATCAAGTGAGATACGCTTCGACTTGTGAAGGATAAATACACTTGTCTCATCACCGATATGGATCCAATCATTGAGATGTTCCATTGAGCTTCGGCTATCAGTCAAAGTTCAGAGATTTTCATTCTCTTTTTTTTTTTTAGAATGGCTTAAATTCCAGCATTCCATAGCCAGTAATTCGCTTCTAAACACGGAACAGAAGTCTGGGTTGCGTTGATTAATACTAAAAGTGTTTTTACCTGCAAGATTATCAGTTTTACTTCCATCGGTATACAATTTAATGTCACTTCTAGAAATATTATTTATGATTTCCAAGGCAAATTGTCAAAAGTGTTTTGGTAAAGTATTTTTTATTGATGGAGGAAGAAAGGTTGAAGTGAAAATGTACCCTGGAAAAATCCTAATAGCTAAGTACTCATAAGGATCAAATATTTTTGAGCACATAGAAAATTTAAAGCGAAACAACTAAATGTGTATAAAAGTAAGCAGAAGATATGATGGTGATAGAACGAATATATATTTGCATGTATTTATTTATTAAAAACCCTTAAATAACCCTTTGATTGAAAGTATTCAATACATAAATGATATGATATGCATCACTAATTCGTAAGGAATTATAAATTTGAAGCTACTATATTTAAATGTGAACAACTCTAATTAAGTTGATACTCTAAACTAAATTTCAAAATCGGATAAACTATGACAGAGAAGCTGTAATTCCTAGTATTAAAGTAGTTAAAATATATTTATATAATAAAATGTATTCTTTAGCATATTATAAGCCATCATTTAAATTATTATTAAATAATTAGATTATAATCAAAATTAATTTCTAAATTTATTCGAATTATTTGATAAAGATTTTGATTTTAAAAGAATGCATTTAATCAATCATTAAAATTACAAAAGTAAATAAATAATTTATTTAAAAAAATATGAAAACACATTTCATGAATAGAAAAACAAAACTATTCAAAATAAATACATTTTAAAATTTAGTAGATTTTCAAAGAAATATTATTTACATTCAAACTCATGTTTTTCCTTGAACAAATAGTTTTATTTCTTATAAATCTCGCAAGAATATTTTTATCTTGTGAAGTACTCTCAAAAAGTTGATACTTCAAAGATACATTTTCCTTATTTTTTTTTCAAAATTAAATATTGTAAAACAACTGTTTTATTTAAATTCAAATACATTTATTGCGCACAAGCACGTAGTTAGTATTGATAAAATTTACAACGGATTCTTCAAAAATCATTCTGCTTTTCTGAAATATGAGACTCTTCAGCAAAAACTAAGACTATTTTAATATAAATAAAAATATTAAAAATGTAAATAAAATATAATACAAATAAACATTAAAATAATTGTTTTGCTAAGAAAGATTATTCACAAAGATACACCAAATATTAACTTTGATACTCATGGCAATAAAATTCGTTAAATCAAAATGATTAATTTATAAGTACCCAATTCAAAGTTGAAAATTTTTCATTGAATTTATTAAATAAACATTTCAGTTAAGCAACTAATTTAAAATATGTAAAAATTATGCAATATTAATTAATGAAATATATAAATGATTATTACTATTAACGAAATATGATAAGGAATTTTAATATATATAATTTAGTAAAGCATAAATCAAATAAACTTAGAGTAGAATGTATGAAACATTATAAATTCGCGGAGTTTACTTTAAAACAACATTAATTCATAACAATACTAATGATCTTAAATAGTTCTTCTTTCTCTATATAACATTAAGAAAAAATTCGGTGGGTTACGTGTACTCTGTCAAAGATTCTTAATTTAATTTTAAGTAAAATAAAAAATTCTAGAACAGACATAAATCAACATTTTCAAATGTCTTAACCTAAATAACAAAATTTAATAATGAAAATTAACTCCTATAATCAAAATATCAAGTGTCCACTTAAATTATCTGAAATCATTAAAATGAAAGCAAAATATTTGTTCTAGTTAAATTAAGGCATATTATTAAAAATGTTACGCAAATATTAAACCGAAATATTTTTAAAATGTATAAAAATATTTCAATGAGTAGTGTATATAATTGTTATATTGGAATAAATATATTGAGTTAGGCTGAGATCTTTTAGAATGAGTAATAAACTAACCTTTGAAAAATGTAAACATCGTAAATTTTATGGAATTTATAAAAAGATGTAAGCTTATGTTATTGTTTTTGTATCGCTGAGCGATAACTGGTCCCTGAACAAGCATTATGCAAGTTTATCTTTTGAGTTTTTCAATTCATCCCTGATTGAAAATGAATTGGAATGGGGATAAAATAATGTTTTCAATGTTTAATTATTTCTTAGAGGTATTAAACTTATTTACTCTTATAAATATATTAAACTTATTTTTGAATTTTTTCTTATTAACAAACTATTAAAAAGAGAGCATTAAGAAGTATACTCGTAGTAGCACACTCTTAAGTTATAATATTTATTTAATATTTCATATGATTAAAAACTAATGAATAGTAAATAGACCAAAAATTTAAAAATATTCTTTAAATAATTGACTTTCCGAAACAGTATATAATTTTTAATAAGTTTTAATGATATGATTTCTTTAAATATAAAATGATATTAATGAATATTGATAAATCAACATTTGACTTTTAACGGTGTTCACAGCACATATTGAAGGAAATTGAAATGACAGCGGATAATGTCCTACTTTGAAATGACACTAAGGATTGCGATAAACATAAATCTGCCCTCCAAAATCCTGCGTACACAACATTGTTATCATGTTTATGCATACGCATAAGTCATATATAAACATGATACGCATAAGACATATATAAATGTATAAGTGCACATAAAAGCATATGCATATATGTGAATGTGTGTATGTTATTTCGAGTCCCCTTTCTTTTATTGTAAAACATGTGGTTTCAAATCCATATTAAATCGGAATTCTACACATTTCAATAGCACTTTTCAATCAGTAAAGGAAATTTAACTACGATCGAAATATTCAACAATCTACCTTCTATGCACGAAGTAGTTTACAGTCAAAGGAATGCATACCATTAAGCTATTTTTATATAAACTATTATTGTATTTGCCCTTTGTGTTTTCCCGAATTCAAATTTTACGAAGAATCAAAATCTGTATTCTGCAATAAACCCCGTTGTCTTGAATATTTTAGTTCAATTTCCTCAAGATAAAATTTAAACAATCGAGTTTCACACATTCACAGGCACATAATACAGACTATAAAAGATTTCAATACTTATATTCAAATATTAAACATCTTGAACGTTGATCCATGTAAATATAACCTTTATTTAGCTTGTGAACCGAATTTTTGTTCATGGTTAAATTGAAAATGACAGTACGGACTGAAACTTATATTAGGATGTCAGTTTCCGACTGACTTAAAATAAAAATTTTCATTTCTTAATTTTAATGACAGCTCTTGTAATTAATTTTAAATATAATTAACGCTAATTTGAACTCAAAAGAAAAATGCATATGCAATGACGTAGTTAATTTAAACGATGCAACATTTAACTACAGAACGTTTCTCTCATTTCGTGAATCACTTTTAAAATAATCCTCATAAATAGCTGCTGGGAATAGAGGAAACATTTACGGCCTCATTTTATCTATATTCCCATGATTCAATTTTAATTTTCAAAACAATAACGATTAATTTTTCTCCAATTTTTAAAAAAAGTGTTGTTTTGCTCATTGCAAAATGCGCTTATGCTTTGCAAAATAAGCCAACAAAAGGAAGTGCATTAAAAAATAGATGAAAAGACTTCCGACTTCAATATTCAATAACTTCATAACTAAAGAGAATTTCAAGATTTCAGTAATTAATTTGATTAGTTTTTAGCTGATCTATAAGTCAGACTCTTTATTTTGTGGTTTAAATAAGAGTTTCGAACAAAACTAAGTAAATAGTAAACACTGCACTTTTTCTATATCAGTTTCTTACAGGAGCTGTGTACAAGTTTTCCACCAGTAAAGTATATAACGTTCCTTATTGTTAACTAAGGTTTAAGATGGTTAATTGAAGATCATTGCGCAACTATTTGATGATTTTACTAAAACCAAATAGATTTTTATTTCTAGCAGTGTATTAAATTAAGAATATTTTTGACGGAATGTTAATTTTATAAAATTGACTTAAATAAATTCTTCAAAAATGTATGTTATGCTTTCATTCAAATAAAATATATTTTATAGAGGACATAAATACAAATTTTAAACACATCTTTTGTTCATACAATAAACATTAAGTAATCTAATAAATAAATGCTTCCTTCATTTTTTCTCACTTACAGTAGTAATTGCAGGTGGTTTCTGTCTTTTGAAACTGAGATTTGTTAAAAAGGAATATGTACGAAGCAAATTAATTAAATTTCTTGAAATTCAGCGGTTCAGACAAAGAATTTTTCTTTAAATTTTATGGTTCATTTTCTAATTTACTATAATACAGGTATTTACATCTAAGAAAAATACTTGTTTTCTAATTGAAAATATGATTATTTGAATACTTGGACTTTTGATTTCATGTATGCTGTTTCATCTTTCATCATGAATTTTTTTTATCAAATATCAATTAATTTTTTCTTGCATTTTTAATTAAAACTTGATGAAATTTTAAAAAATGAAAGTTTGTAAAGGGTAACACATACTATTTGCAATGTTTTCTACGTGATTTTTATATTTATCTCCGTAACGACAGAAAGCTCAAAAAAAAGTGTTCGAAACTCTGCACTTTATAATACATTTTTGTTAAACAAGAAATTCGAACTACATACTTGCATGTAACTCAGCGATCAATAATTCCAAAATCATAACATTAAATGTATAATACAAATTATATTAAATTAACAAACGAGAGAGAGACACTATGATATGAAACACTTCTTATTTCCAAAGCTTGAGGAAGCTGATTAAAATTGTAGAGTTGAACTACAGAACCCTTTCATTTCATAAAAGAAGTATTTACGAAAGCATTTTCACACTTGAATAAATTTTATTAAATTTGAGAATCGCTACCTTTATCTTTAAAAATGGCTTTTCATTTATGTTGAAAATTTTACATAATTTTTGTAAGAAATATACTTTATTAGCTTTTAAAAAACTTAAGTCCTGCAACAACTCACAGGTTTCAAAATTAGACTTTTTAGCAGAATAAAAATCCAAAACGGAATTGGTAATTTGTCAGAGAATGTTAATGATCAGTTGTAAATTTTTGCCACAAATTTAAATAGTTATCTTAAAGAAGCGGATGATTCAAAAAATTTACTATTTAATAAACTGAACTGCTTTAACTTCTTATTGGAATGCATGTAAATTATGAGGCAACTGAGAATTTGTCGGAAAATATAACTTAATGTTGGATGGATAGAATAACTGATAACTTAGCTAAAATTAAATAAATAACCAAATTGTGTTAGTAGTTAAATAAAATTAAGAAAATTGTGTGCAAGTTTTTTAAATAAAAAAATATCTTGTATTCAAATAAAAAACAAGCTTAATAATAACATTTTGAAATATTTAATTTTGATTTCATGTATCAACAAAATTTAATAATTATTTTTTTCTGCTCTCTGAAACTCAAAATCTCCCAAATTGCTTATGAGTAAAAGTTGTCACTTAAGCTATCCTATCTTAATATTATGTGTGTGTGTGTGAGAGAGAGAGAGAGGGTGGAAGAGAAAATGTAAATACATTGATATAAATATATAATGAAATCATTAATATTACATTAATGTAAAAATTAATACACACAAATATATAAATAAGAATACTTTCACATTAAATATTTTATTTTACAAGCAATATATATTATAAAGATCCTTTGATCCTAAACATATGGAATTGTGCATAAAAGGAAATATTATGTTTCATTTTTCTTGTGAAAATGATTTATGCAAATTAAATTTAACAAATAAAAATGTACTTAATTTGAAACGGTTTTCAATATTAGACATGAGTCGAAAGATAAATTATGGGTGGCATATGAAATTCAGAAAGTCAATAAATTGTATTTGCATTTAAAAGTATTACAGTAAAATGTATTTCATATACTTTAATATAAAAAAACGATATTCAGTAAATTAATAAAATTTTAGATATGAAGAAAAACGATGATAGTAATAAAAAATTAAAGAAGTGTTAAATACATTACTAAATATGAAATACATAAAGAATGCATTTTTTTAATTTTTTTAGGTAGACACAGTAAGGGAAGCAATTAAGATTATATTTTCGTAATTATATCTGAATGTATCTTAATGTAATTAAAATTAGTATTTAATAAAATTGTTAAAAAAGATTAAAATAATTAAATATATATGTATATTAGGAAAAGTATATATATATATATATATATATATATATATATATATATATATATATATATATATATATATATATATATATATATACATATATATATATATATATATATATATATATATATATATATATATATATATATATATATATATATATATATATATATATATATATATATATATATATATATGCTAAATAATAAAATCTAAGTAATATTGATCAAGTTTCATTCGAGCCTTATTTTAATTAATGTGTTTAAATTGTGTTCGAGAAATTAGTCTAATTAATTATAAAAGTTATAATTTTTAAACCAAATGAAATTTAAATTTTTGAGAGACTAAATTGTATAAAATAAAATCTTTTCTCGAATGGGAAAGATAGAATTCGTTCTTCTTGACAGTGAGTGATCACTAAAGCAGTTACCGTCCAAAAGAATTCACAAACTTCAGAATACATCAAAAGAGTCCATGTAAAACTTTTTATATTGTGAGAATGTGTCCTTTATTTCTCTTCAATACTAGGATTGAAGAGTAGAATCGTTTGAAAGGAAACTTCTCGACTGCAAGACAATTCCCGAAATAATAATCCAAAAAAAATAACTTCAATTTTACCAGGGATCAACATTTTTAAACGAAAATGACTTTTCGTTTATATTTTTCTGCTCTTTAATGCAACAACCCTAGAACACACGATTTTCCTTATATTGTCAATACATTATCTAAAATGATATGTTTAAATAAAATAATATATGAAAATAAAAATATGCAACAGAAATGTATTATAAATCCCTCATAACTATAAATTAAAAAAGTTTTTCACACAATTTTAAGAACAAAACTGAAACGTTTTGTGAGAATATCAATGGTTTTGGATCAAAAATAAAGAAAAAACAATAATTCAAAAGAAAATTTCAGTTGACTATTTGTATCGTGTGTCTGTATGTTTATATATATATATATATATATATATATATATATATATATATATATATATATATATATATATATATATATATATATATATGGACCTTTACTTCTTACTAACAAAAAATTATAAAATAAGATCATTTTCTCTATGTATAAACGACTAAAGTTCAAGTGTAACAGACCCATATTAACAATATTGACAGTAGATGGCGCTGCTGCCCTATAGACTTAAAAACAACATCGAATAAGATGAGGAGAGTGATGTAAGAAATGGCAAGGAGGAACCTCTCGGTTCCTAAATACGTTTTGTTTTGTATCACCCTGGTACTATGTAACCTTGATTTTATTTTATAATTATTAAGTGTTTTCTTTTTGTGTCTAATCTTAAATATGTCTAATGTAATAAATGTTTGTTTTGTTTTAACTTACATTATTTTACGTCGCTACAAAAAAATGGCGCCCAACTCGCTGCCTTTCCCACTGTGTTCCATCTAATTGGATATAAGTTTTAGCTCTATTGAGTTTTTAGTTATAATTCCACGTCGGAATTTATTTGATTATGCGTTAATCTGGAATGCATTTTATTTGGAATTGTCCCGTGTCGTCGTTCGTTTTCATCCAGAAATAGAACAGATGTATTTCATGTCGGAATTTCGTCGAGCTATATCGTTTTCATCCAGAAAACAGGTAAGTTCTATTATGTGTTCTAACAAATTTCATTATCATTCTGATAATGTTAGCATATTGTAATAATAGCATGTTTTGTATTAAAACTAATCCAAATAACATAACTTTCGTTTTATAGTATTAGTTTCGTTATTAGTCGTTATTCTTCTAACTTGTGGTTCGATTAAATTTTGTTCAGATGTTTGCATGAATGTTAAAATTTGTTTACTAATACTGCATGTAATTGATATATATTTTTCTGCACGTCATTTTGCATGTATAGTGAAATTTAATATTTTGAAATGTAAAATATATTCAGTAAAATTCTTGAATTTAAACTGTTTATATTGAAAACAGAACTGACTCAAAACGCTGTTCTATATTGTTCGTTAAAGGTTAAAAATTGATTGATTGATTTTGTTACAGCTTAAAATTAGAATAAGCTGTTCCTATTGTATATTTAAATTAAAAACTGATTTTTTCTCATTATTTTCATTGTTAGAATAAAGTTAGAATAATTTCTATGCATAAAATGAGTCAATGTTCTGTCTAGAAAAAGTATGGAAGTCGAAGTAACGGCTCCATGAATATTGGTTTTGATAAAAATAAATAATTATTTTATTTGTTTATTATTAAAAAACAGTGTTTTATATTCGAAAGAAAATTCATATATATTTTTATCTATAAGAAATCTATTTAATTTTAAAAACGAAAACAGAACAAAATATAAGAATAATATTTCTGTTGTGAATTGATATTATTATTTTGTTTTTACTATTGATACCTTAAGATTTTTTATTTTTATTTCTTTTGAAAGAAAATAATACTTTGTAGATTTTTGCATTTTATGACATTGATAAAATAAGATATTAGAAATAAATGTTTTGAATTCATTTGTTTATCTTGAATATTTTCTATGAGTATATTATAATTTAATAATTTTATACTAGATATGGTTTTATTAAATAAAGTTTCAGAACATTAAATGTTTTTACATTGAAAATAACTTGCTAATAAATTAGTAATTATTCATTTAATAATGTAAAATTTATTGTCAAGTGAAATGCAAAATTAACTTTGAATTTTTTTAAAAATGTGCAAAAGATTAAAATACTGTCATTATTTTTAGAAATAATTTTGTTTTCACTCAGAGATAATTGTGTTTTATTTGTTTAATTATTATGGAAGTAGTTTATTAATTGAATAGCAATTGAAGTTGTTAGAATAAATTGTTTTTATTCATATTTCTTCTTTTTTTTAAAGAAATAATGTTAAATATTTATAACAACATTTGGGTTTTAATTTAATTTGAATTATAATTTCAACATATCTTTATTAGTTTTCTGTATTGTTTCTAGTCTTCGAAAATGATAAATATGAAAAAATGTTTTCAAATTATATTTTTGTTTAAAAGTAATTGCAAAAACATGTGTTTGATTAATTTAATAATTCGTATTTAATTAATATTGATAAACAAATGTTTAAATTTCGTTTAATTGATAAATTTAATTTAAATAATAAATTATAAAATAACTTTAAAGATCAAGAATGGCCTTCCTTTACCGTGCCCGAAAAGAAGATTTAAGGACCTTAGCCGACGAGCTTGGTTTGGTAGTGGGAGATAATTTAAAAATAGTTCAGTTAATGGATGTTATTAGCAAAGCCCCTAATTATGATGAAACTATGATCAAAAGTATGCTACAAGCAATTACTGAAGAGAGAATTGCGAAAGAAACGGCAATTTTAAGAGAAACTGAAATAGCTGATGCGAAGGCAAAAATTGGAGAAACAACAAAAATATGACTTGGAGAAACTCCAACTTCAAGTTGAATCTCAGCGTTTGGCAAGTATAGATCCTCTATCGTCAAATGGTCCCTCGGTAGCACACCAGAAACTGGATTTCAATAATTTCAGCTATCTTTTGCCGAAATTTGATCCGAAAAAAGAAGAACTGTGTACATTCTTTACAATCTTCGAACGACAAGTTAAATTTATGAAATTACCCGAATCTTCATGGATTCCTTACTTACTAGGCACCCTGCCATCTGACATTGCAACTCTCATCGTTCGAGAACCTGAAGAAACACAAGAATATGCTACAGTAAAGGAACTATTTCTAAAAAGATTTAAATTATCTGGAGATAGATTTAGACAGATGTTTGCTCAACACAAAAAAGATCCTGAAAAACTTGGAGAGACTTCTATTTTGATCTGTCTAGCTACTTTGATGGCTGGCTTGAAGAACTTAAGGTTCAGGATTTCGAAAAGTTAAAACAACTTATCGTTGCAGACCAAATCAAGAAGAAAGTTCCCCCGAATGTTAAAGAGCATTTTATCGATATTTGGTCTGAATTTATTTCTCCGGTTGTTCTTCTGGAAAAATTAGATGCTTACGAAAGTGTCAGGTGTGGTGTAAAGAAATCTTTCCTTCTAGTACATCAAAAGAAGCAGTTTCCCTTTAAACCCTTTACTATTCAAGAAAGAAAACTTCAACATGAAAGAAATGGGAATCTTAAGAAAGAGTCAAGTGAAGTTGCATGTTATGGATGTGGTAGTCCAGGAGTCATTAAACCCAAATGTCCTACCTGTAAAGGAAAGGAAAAGAAAAGTTCTGGTACTTTTAGCAGCGTTATTCTTCAATCGGCTTCTAGTGCACCCGCACAGATGGCAACGTTAAGAGTAACTATCAATGGAGTCATGGGTACCGCTTGCGCAGACACTGCTGCAACCCACTCAATTGCAGGAGAAACACTTTATCACATCCTGAGGAAACAATGAGCAACTTTTGCTACCAGTACACTACTAATGACATTAGCAGACGGTAGTAAAATAAAAAGAGAAGTTCACACAACGAAGGTAAAAATTCGTCTTGGAGGCCGTACATTGCCTTTGAACCTTGTTGCCATCCCTGATGCAAAAGGAAACAACACCCTGCTGGGAATAGACTTTCTGAATTCGGCTGGTATTGTACTAAATTTGAAACGAAACTGTTGGTTTTTCCATAATCAACCCAGACGACACTTTTCTTTTGAAGTACCGACGCCAACTTTTTGTGGGTCGTTACAAACGGTTGCACCGCTAACTGTGAATGAAAAAGGTAATATTGAAGATGAAGCATCCCATTTGATTCCCACCTGGGAGAAGAAATTAAAGAATCATCCTCATCATTTGCGTGAAGATAAAGGTATTGATCTGACAGGTGAACAAAGAATTAAGTTAAATGAACTCTTGTCCCAGTTTGAAACTATCTTCAATCCAGGGGGAGAGGCAACCCCATTTATTGAACATTACATAGATACGCAGAACCACCCTTCGGTTGCTGTTCCTCCGTATCGAGTGTCTCCAGCAAGGAAAGAAATTATGCAAAATGAAATTGATAGACTCTTGAATGAAGGAATTATTGAGCCCTGCGAATCTCCTTATGCAGCGCCTGTTGTGCTCATCCCAAAGCCAAATGGTACTTATAGATTTTGCGTGGATTACAGAAAATTGAATGCCATCACGAAAACGGACTCTTACCCTCTTCCACGCGTAGATGATTTACTTCAAGAAGCTAAACAAACTCGTTATATGTCGACCATCGACCTTAAAGCTGGTTATCACCAGGTAAATGTGGCTGTCGTGGATAGAGACAAAACTGCTTTTATTTGTCCTTTTGGTTCATATCGCTTTATACGAATGCCATTTGGATTGAAAAATGCCCCAGTGACCTTTCAAAGACTGATAGACAAATTCCCAAGTGGTTTTGGTGACATTTTTCTTCGTTCCTACCTAGATGATATTATAGTACTATCAGAGTCGTTTCAGGAACATTTTAAAATTTTAAGAGACATTTTTCAACGACTTGAGTTATTCAAATTAACAGCTAACCGTGAAAAGTGCAATTTCGCATGTGCAAGGATTAAATATCTTGGGCATTATATTACTCCTGATGGTCTAGAGGTTGATCCTGCCAAAACTGCTGCTATCTTGGATATGCCTGAACCCAAAACTGTTAAACAAGTTCAGTCCTTTCTGCAAACTTGTTCTTGGTATAGGAGGTTCATTCTGAACTTTTCTGAAATAGCCAGACCTCTCAGTAATCTAACCAAGAAATCCTCCTCTTGGTGTTGGAAAGAGCAAGAAAAAGCTTTATTCCAAAAGTTAAAGACATTACTTACCTCACCACCTGTTCTTAGGCAGTGTGATCCAAGTAAACCGTACATCTTACGTACTAATGCTAACGGGTATGCATTAGGTGCTGTCCTCCTCCAAGGAGAATCCCTGACAGATCAACATCCAATTGAATATGCAAGCCGACTACTAACTAGTGCTGAGCGAAACAATACCACTACAGAGCGTGAAGCCCTTGCAGTTGTTTGGGCTTTAGGAAAATTCAGATGCTATATTGAGGGACAAGAAGTCACAGTTGCTACGGACCATCAGGCGTTACGATGGCTCATGTCTTTAAAGTCCCCATCAGGACGACTCGCTCGTTGGGCTCTACAACTCCAAGAGTTCAACCTCCATATCGAGTACGTTCCTGGAAAAAGCAACGTGGTAGCTGACATGTTATCTCGCCCTCCCTGTCACGAAGGAGATAACCCATGCGAGATATGCTCCATGACTATTAACCAACCCACCGTCATTTCAGTAGATTTTTCTACCAAAAGTCCTAAAGAAATCAAATACAGCCAACTTCAAGATGAAAATCTGAAGAAAATAATAAATGCTTTGGAAGCAGTCAAATTGACTGAAGAATATAGAAACTGGACTGAAAAAGGTTTTATGATGAACAGAGGTGTCCTGTACAAATACGCACCTGATTCAGGATCTGATGAGTCTCAGCTTGTCATTCCAGAAGATGCAAGAGAGCAGATTCTTAAAATTCATCACGATGATCTCACCGCAGGTCATTGCGGTGCGGAAGGAACTTTTGATAGAATTGCTAGAAGATATTACTGGACTGGCATGCGGAAATACATCACCAATTATGTGAAAGGTTGTATAGAATGTATGCGATACAAGCCTTCCAACCAAAAACCTGCTGGTCTGCTGCAGACTCCAGTACCATCCCAAAGGTTTGAAACGTTATCCATTGATTTGTTCGGCCCTCTTCCAGTTAGCCATGGGAAAAAATGGATATTTATAATAGAAGATGTTACTACAAAGTGGATCGAGCTATTTGCCTTGTAAAATGCAAAAGCAAATGAGTGTGCTGTCACTCTTGTAGAAGAAATCTTCATGAGATACGGAATACCGCGCAGAATTATCAGCGACATTGGACCATAATTTCTTTCTGCTGCTATGCAGCAACTAAGTTATCTTATGAAAATTCATCAATCTTTAACCCCTGTTTACCACCTTCAAGCAAATCCAGTTTAAAGGAAGAACCGTGATTTGAAACCTCGCTATGCCAAATTAGTAAAAATTCGGCATGATAGCTGGTCCGAGAAACTCCCTGCAATTCGATTCGCACTGAACACTTCAAAGTGCAGTTCAACTGGAAAAACCGCAGAGTTTCTCAATTTCGAACGAGAGCTCCGTACCCTTGATGATGTTACCAACGACTTACGTAGTATTATCGAGAACAATAACTTTGTCGTTGAAATGACCCCGTATCTTAAAAGACTGGAAAGATTCACAACCTAAGCCAAAAAGATCTTTATTGAAAAGCAAAATAAAAACAAGCATTTTGCGGACCAGAGAAGGAAACCAGCTCCTATTTATAAATCAGGAGATTTAGTTTTGGTGAGAAAACCAAACTTAAGTGATAAAACTGCTGGTGTTACAGCAAAATTTTCCCCTCGCCGCGATGGACCATTTATCATCGTTACTCAAAAATCCCCTGTATCGTATTCTGTGGCAAACACAGATTCTCCAAATATACCAATAGGAGTATACCACACTTCGGCATTGACGCCTTTTCAGGGAAAGAAAACTTCCCCTGTCAAAGCTTTGCGCAGAAGTGGTAGACCAACAAAATTGAACTGTCCTAAAACTCCCACTCCTGCCAAAGCTCATACTCAAGAGAAAAACCATTCTAGGAACACTCCTGCCAAAGCTCATGCTCAAGAACAAAGCCATTCCAAGAAAACTCCTGCTGACCCCTGGTCGGGACGTCTTCGTGGTCAGAGGGGGAGGTTGTAACAGACCCATATTAACAATATTGACAGTAGATGGCGCTGCTGCCCTATAGACTTAAAAACAACATCAAATGAGATGAGGAGAGTGATGTGAGAAATGGCAAGGAAGAACCACTCGGTTCCTAAATACGTTTTGTTTTGTACCACCCTGGTACTATGTAACCTTGATTTTATTTTATAATTATTAAGTGTTTTCTTTTTGTATGTAATCTTAAATATGTGTAATGTAATAAATGTTTGTTTTGTTTTAACTTCCATTTTCTTACTTCGCTACACAAGGATTATTAAGCTGTTGTTCTCTTTATTGCAAAGATGTTGCCTTCGTATTATTTCATTTTTCTTGCGAAAACGTGAAATTAATTTAAATATAAAGCTTTCGTTTTTGAAGAAGTTAAAAATAAAATTCAATGTTCAACCTATTTTCAAGTTTAAATGATTTATTTCAATAATCTTTGCGAATATAATTTTCATTTGTATCCATTTACAGTAAACTTTACACTATATCTAATTTGTACTGGTAATGTACAAATCATTACAACTAAATTTAAATTTATAGTCAAATTTTATTATAAATTTAAAAGTTTTAAATTATAAATTTTAAATTTTTTACTTGACTACAAATTTTAAATTTATAGTCATAAAGAATGAAATAAATGATTCACACATTTTGTTGCTTATAAAATAGGAATTAACATAGATTGACAGCAAAAAGGAAGCTTATAAAACTTAAATAATTTTATATATTATGTAAGAAACATGGATATTCATAGCAAGTGGTAATTAATTAATAATAAGAAAAAACAAAGGCAAAAATAATTAAAATTATCACACATGAACTATAAAAATTTTAAAAATTCACAAAGGTATAATACTTAGGAATACAAATTCGATGTAATCTGAAACTTTTTCATGAAGCAACTAAATATATAGAAAAACAGTTAAAATATTTAGCTAAACAATTTAATTCTTCAGCTAATTATCAAAGGCTGACTTAAGCTATTTTAAAAATTGGTTATTATTACCCAGTCTAATCTAATAAGCCTACACTAATACTTTTTGTTAAAAAAAATGTTTTCTAAATTTGCATTAGAATGTCTCAAAATTATGCTCTAGATTTAGTTTGGTTTGGTTCGCAATTCACAAGCCAAACAAAATTAAATCTAGAGCATAATTTTTCATAGGTCACTTTTTGCACACGACGGCACTAATTCCAAACCTTCAAACCTTAGATTTGAGTACATAGATAATGATTCATAACATTTAATTGTGGTTCGTAAAATGGAATTGGTGAGATTAATTCATAGTATGTCTGAATTAATCCCATCAATACATTGCTATTGAGCTTTTTTTTCTATAATTAAAAAACCATAAAAGGTTAAAACTAATTAAAGTTTGCAAAATCTATACTATTTTTATTTTTAAAAGATGATTGAAATTAAAAAGTAAATAATTATTGAACAAAAGTAGATTTTGTATTACTTAAATTTTATTTTTAAATAAAATCTTAATCTCCTAGTTCTCCAAGATTTAATTTGAAAAAAAAAAACATTTAAAATTATTATTTCTTTTGTTCAGATACATCACTTTTCTTTCTTGCGACTTTTAATTTTTTTGTTTATTCAGCGAATAATAATTTTCCTTTTCTTTTTTTTCTGCTACTAATCATTTTCAACATTATAGAAATATTCTATAATTACCACATTTGGAATTTATATTTTAAAATTTTCAAGATATTGTTTCTAAAATTTCATAAATTTGTTCTTTTTCAAACCTTTAATTTTGACCAATTCCAGTTTTCTTGTCAGCGTGACATTTTCACTAGTTTGTCTAGTGTCATTTTCTGTTAATTTGAAATCTTTCAGAGCTTTTCTCGAATCACCTTCAGAAGGGCTCATTACTCTTTACAGAAGAATCTCTTTCAGCGATAAATTTAGCGCTGTGCTCATTTTATTATTAAAATTTATAACGTTGCAAACAAAGGGTTATTGCCAAAGACAAGAAATCCAACTCTCGGTTTGTGAAAACATCTATCGTTCATCGAACAAAAATCCTATTTCATCCAGTGCCTTCTGTTTAACCGTGGTCGACTGGCTTTGGGTACAGGGCATCCATTTTGAATAAAGACGTGTGTCTCGTTCAAATCAAAATCCATTAACCTGAAGACTTTTATTCTTTCAAAAAACATGAATTGGTCCACAAATGCCAAAATTACGATTCAAAACTTTTTTATGAGGATTTGGTCATTTGCATGTTGACACAATAGTTAAACCAGAGTCTATTGACTTCGGATAAATGCCATTACATTTGGGTTTTGAAATGGCAGGTTCAGTTCATCCGAATCAAAATTGATCAGATGACTGTTACCAGATAACATGGATTGATAAGTAAACGCCATAATTATAATTCTCAAGTACTTACAAATAGACTCGAAACACAGACAATTCATTTAACAATTGTCGAGTAAATAGCTTCGGAAACATGACATTGATATTCTGAGCGAACAATTGCTGTCATCAATTCATTTTATTTGAAATACAAAAATTGTAGAGAAACATTTAGTTTGAAAAACATTATTTTTGTACGATGTTTCAAAACCTTTCTTCTATGAGCCTATTCATATTGATTCGAGCCACATACAAGTTAAAATAAGCCGCTAAACAATTGCTGAATGGCTTCAGATAAATGACATCCATTTCAGGTGATGACAGAAAGGAATCAATTCGTTTGATTCAAAACCAAAAATTTTTCAATGTACATTTGCTTGATTGCAGGAATAATTTCATGAACGCCAAAACCATATTTCCATAAGCCATTTCACGTTAGTTGACGCAAGTTTGTAAGGTCAAACAGTTGACAGTAGAAGAGAAAAATCAAATGAAAAATAACCAATTACTTCTTAAAAATCCTATGAGAAAAATAAGCAATTCATTCTTAAATTTCAGTAGGTAAGAATTATTAAATTTTTTTTAACAATTTTTATCTAGCAATACTTTTAACAAAACGGAAGCTCAAAAATTGAAACAGTAAGGAAGTTACGTTTTATAAAAGGCGATACGCTTATTTTATATAGCCATTTATTAATTTTCACTTGCTAAAACAATTGTTTCAAAGTCAAATAAGAAGAAACTAAATTAAAAGTGAAGGAAAAGGGATTTTAAATTCAATGAAATTATCTCCATATTTTCAAAATCGTGAAGTTTTTTTTAAAGGAAAATATAAATCTCGCTTTTCTTACTTTAAAGCTTATATATATATATATATAACCTGTTTTTATGTCGATATTCTGTGAAAAAGGTTTAGTATTTTAGGTCAAATTTGAGAATAAAGTATATTCGTGAGATTTTACGTGTCGGCAATGCTTTAAAATTCAAATTAAAACCATACAATTTAATATACTGCCAAACAGAAGAAAGATAGCAATTATGCAAATGCTTTAAGCTTCATACTCACATGAAGGATGTGTTATCGTATTCTGTCTTAATATTACTTTTTGTTTAAACTTATTATTATATATTGAATCCAATATATAGCATCCTTAATCTTATAAAAATTCGATGCTTTTTTTTATGTTGCTTAACTTTGATAAACTTGTTTGTTAGTTTCATCCACGATCAGGACTTAACATACCAATCTAAATACTATACTTTTTAATATAACTATATTTTGTAGAAGAAACATACTTTTTTTTACATTTATCACTTTGGATTAAATTTTGAAAATGAGCACTTCTTCATATAAGATTCTTCTCAAGACATAAAAAATCGGTAAACTTCAAATATTTCTCATAAACATATATTCTTATTTAAAACATCGTTTCGAATTATTAAGAAAAAATTCCTATATAATAATTTTGAGGATAATTCATTATTATGTTGAATGTAGATCATCCTTTTTTTTTAAGCAAATACAGGATTGATGGTACAATGTTGACGATATGTGTTGATTGTTTATAATAAATTTGATTGTTTTATCTTTAAAATAGATTATAAAAAAAAAGCTCATAAAATTTTTATTATAAATATTTCATTTAATTTTAATAAAAACTTTCTAAAATTGCAAAATCTTTTTTAATGGTAACTAAGCATTTTGTTAAACTTAAGTATTTATACCAACAGCACAAATTATCTTACATTAAACATCTCTCAATAAATTAATATGTGGCTAACTTTACCTATAATAACTTTGAAAAAGAGATATTATATGTATATATATAAGGAATTTTTGAATTTAATAAGCAACAGAAATATATTTGAAAATATCAATACCCATTATGCAGTTCTAATTTTGTTTATATTTTCAATAAATATTACATGTCATAATACAAAAGAATTTGAATAGTGTAATGAGTACAAGTTGTGTTCTCACTCATTTTTTTAAATGATTTTAATGAGCTATACACAAAAGAACTAACCCTATTTTGTTTTAAACACTCAATTTGTGTGATAGCCCTTTCATTTAATTATTCTACATTATAATTTTCATGCTAATATGCTTATTTGTAATATCAAAAGCTGTATCCTGTACCATTCTTCTTGAATGGTTTCCCAAAGTCCAAAGAGTTCAAATAATGCAGATTTTGAGTCCAAAAATATAAGATTCCATCAATGATCATCACATTTAGCAAAAGGACATGGTTTTAATTCCCATTTCTTGTTCTCCATTTTTTTCAAGAAAAACAATTATGGATGCAGGTCAATGGATTGATTGCATAGTAAAGATCTGGAATATTATATTTAAAAATCAGAGATAAATATGTCATTGGATAGTATTTAGAGTTGATTTCATAATTTTTGACAACTTTTTTACTTTTATCCCAATTTTGTTTGAAAACTACTACAAAAATCCTTTAGAAAAACTTTCTTTTGATACTTTGAACAATGTAGTATAATTTTTTTTTCTAGTTTTAGTACAATAAATTCTTCTTTTTGTTGCAATTGCTTAAATAAATAGACTTCATTTCGATCAATTTTGCTACAATATTCTTCCATATTTTTCACTTGATAAATGTTTTTCATAATGAATTCTGTAGAGACAGAGAAAAACTAAGAACATTAGATTTCTTTAGGCTTTTTATTTTACGTTTTAATAAGAGTTAACAATTTTATTTATAGATTAAACAGAGCAGTTTAATGCATTTGCAACATACCTTTGAGTTGATGATTTTCTTTTACCTTTAAAGATTTCAATATTGCAATATTTGAAAAACTATGCAATGTGATTTTCTTCTTTGGATAAGTATTTGGATTTCGATTTTTCTCTCTTTAGTATTTATAATATTTCTTAAAACTTAAAATAATAAAATTAAACTAAATAGCATAAAGTATAATTATTTAGGAAACGAAAATACTAGAAAGTCAATTTTGTTTTATATTTATAACAATTTGTAATCTGATTAATTGAGAATGAAAATGGTCTGGTAATAGTAATGTAAATTTCATTTGTGTTTAATTTTACCACTAGAGAATTTACATCAAACAATGGAATGGACAGATGTTAATAAGTTTGTTTAAAATAAATTTGCTTAATATTAAAAAAAATTTTACAATACACGCCATTTTTTTAATAGATATAAATGAACATTTTAAATGTTCTCCAATTTGCTTTTTCAAATGGAATAATCTGTATAATTAGATACAAAAAAGTTTCCAAGAAGTGCAAATGTCCATTTATTTCTAATGCTGCATTTAGTGAAGGTAACCATATCATTAATCAACAGATAATTGTAATTGTTTCTCATTAAACAACACTGCAAAGATTTGCACAATCATTGAAAATTTGTTGTGGATAATGTGTTTTTATAAATTCCCATAAAAAAACTAAATTAAATGTTATGCATTATAGAGTCAATACTATTCAGACATTACTCAGTTTTTGTGCTACTTAAAATAATGCTGCCTGTTTTTAATGATAAATAATGAGATAAGATTCTGGAAGGCGTTATTTGATTAGATCCTGATAGTACATAACTAGAACTTATGAGTTGATAATTTCTTCTCAAAAAAAGTCAAGCTTTGAAAAAGTATAGTCAAGCTTTGAAAAGCAAGTAAAAAAAGTATGTCTTTGAATTTGCTAAGGTTAAAAAATTATTTTAATCATCGAGGTTCTATGTTCTTAAGTAATACAAAGCAAATTAATAGTTATACTCCAAAATTATAGCACACTTCAGTAATTTTTATGGCCATATTTTGACAGAAACTTGAATCAAGCTGAATTGACTTGCAAAAGTTTAAAATTGTACTCACTTAGGAAAATATAATAATGTTAGATTCAGTGTGTGTGTTGAATAAAAGAAAAAAATTATCATTAATTTACTACTTCCTATCTGTCACTAATTTTATCAATACACTTTAAATACTCACAACATAGTTTTATCTTCCATAAAAGAGAATTTTCGGAAATCATAAATGCAGTCAGAAATTGACTAATCATACACGTTTATAAAGGAAGCATCATGTAAAATTAATAATATTTACAAAATATGATCTTATATGTTCACTCCCTTGACTTACAATAATAGGTGGGAATCTATGGTAAACCAGCAAGACATTTTATAGATTATTCTAACAATGACAGCACTAAAAATGACATTTTCTGAGAAATTATGATTAAACTCAGCACTAAATTTTGACAGTTAATGCATCTCTTTTAATAGAAGTAAATAAATTAAAATATCATTTTTAAAGTCCTTATGGATTTTTTTCAATGTGTGTCACCATTTTTAGTAAAAATCTCTTTAATTCTACAAAATGATCTGAATAATTAAGTCTCCTTTCAATGAAAGTATTACAATAATTCAAAAAAAAAAAAAAATTTGAAAAATGAATTTATTTAAAAATTTTTTTCAATTCCACGTGTTCTTTATGTTTTCAATATAACTTTCAATATAATATTTAACAATATATATTACTTAAATACTTATGACAAAATATTATTTGTACAAAATATAAATAAAAGACATTAATTTTCTGAGCATCTCATACAATGATAACTACAATTGAAAAAAATATTTTGTTAGCATTAAAAAAACAAGAGAATTTTTCATCTGTATAGTCAATTATCAGGCATGACCAGTAGTCTATACTTCCTGATCCTATCATATTTCTATAAATGTATGAATACCTACAAAAGTTAACAATACTTGTTAGAAAAAAAGGATACTTTAATATTAAAAATAAAGTTTATATAAAATACAAAATCAACAATTTTTATGCATATTTTAGATATATATATTAGAAAATGCAGACAGAGATGCACAAAATAAACACTGAAAAACAAATCATCAAAAATAAGTACAATAATACATGCAATGGGAAAATGTACAAAGCAGTAGACCTATGCAAATATCACATATTTTGAAGTGCATTTTTTACACAATATATTTTAAAACTAAGTTTTCTATAAATTATTTTCATGGATTTCACTTATTTTCTTTGTAATCTAAATATTTTTAAACTAATTTTCTGGCAAATTATCTTTCATTAGCGTGTCAATTTCAAAACTTTAAGGTGCATTTAAAAATTTCAATGAATTAATGGATTTCTCATAAACCAATAAGAGATTTTGGCAGGTAAAAGAAATTGCAAGTAACAAACATGTTCAGGTCCACCCTCAACAAGTGTGACAACCGAAAAAATCAAGTGGGTGTGAAAGATGTTATTAAGCAATCACTGATTGCCTTTAAAAGGAAAACTGGTGTAATAGGGAATCAGCATGGATAGTTTTACACCATTATTTAGAGTAAGTTAAAGATCTGTTTCTGTCTTGTGCTGCAGTACTCATTTTCTAATAAGCGGAAGGAAACACAAATACACTCAGCTTAAGATTTCATTGACATATTACAGAAGATTAAGTTTTTCAATAAAAAAATGCTATCAGGAGTCAGAACAGTAAATAATGGAATAAAATGCCCAGGTTCTTCATTCTCAAAAAGTGTTGCCAGTAGAAATCCAGAATCAAGAAACTCTGTATTGCTTTCTTTGGCAGTAACAGCATGATCCACAAACATTTGCCTGTCAAAAGCAAATAAGTCAATACTGAGTTATACAAAACTGTTTTGAAGCATATACTACTGTGTATCTGACATGACAATAAGCAGGAATTGAAAGTGAAGTCTGTTGCATGACAGTACATGCCAGCATACTACGATTTGTGTATGCTGTTTCATAGACCAATATCCTATAATTGTTATTCCACATCCATAACCTTGAATGATTTGGCATTTTCTTTTTGTTTCCTCATATCAAGAGAACTTGTTTTGCAGATATACCAAACATTCGATGCTGTAAGGCATCTGTGCTTTCGTCGATCCTAAAAGAGGCATCCACTGATTCATTTCAGTGTCTTATCAACCATTTTGAATGTATAGCAGCCAAAACATGTTAAATTGAGCATGAATAAAGGTATTTCGTTTATATTAATTTTATACTTCTACTCACTAAACTCTTTAGATACACTGCATCTCTACAATTCAAATTGAAAATATGTGACATTTGATAAAATGTATGTAAATACTTAAAATTATGATTTCAAAATCAATCAAAATATCAATTTAATAACAAAAATTTTAAAATAGAAACCTAATAATTGCACAACAGATAAGCATACATATTTTTAGAAAGCTAGTTTTTCAGGTTGAATAGAATAGCAATAGCATTTCTCTAAGATTTATTTATGTCAACATTTAGTATTTTTGAAAATAATTATTGTCCAGCCAAATGAAAAAAAAGTAAAATTATTTTCATAAATTATAGTAATATTTCAAAATACATAATTTTGAAAACATAATATTCAAAAACATGTTATGGTTAAATCAACTGATATGTTTGTTATATCATTAAAACATATAAGTGAAATTTAATACCATTTGTTAATTTTGCCACTAATAATAGTATTCATTATTAATAATCAGGTGAATCAGATGAGATATTTATTGCAGGATTAAGTTATTATAATTGTAATTATGAAATTACATTTTAATCATTTTTTTTCTGTTTAAATTTATCATATATATAATTTTCATTAAAAGTATTTAAATTATTCAATAAAAATGCCTAAAAAAGATACCTTACAGTGTATTTGATGCATTCTTTCAGAAAAAAAATTAACTGACTGAAAGTTAAAAAGAAAGTAAACTTGTGCAATCAATTCAAAAACAGAAAAAATTTCTGAAAATCTAATTTGATAAAACATTTTGATATATCTTTTATATATTTTACTCATAATTAATCTTTTAGCTTATGTTGCTTTAATTCCTATTCTTGTCCAAGTTTTACAATTTCTCTCATTTAACTTTGATGCTAACATACGTATTTAAATTATTTTTAAATTATTTCCATTTTTATTTAAATGTCATTCAAATATTCATTTAAAAAAGTACACAGTATTTATAGAAAGTAATAATTAAAATTGCCAAAATATACTTTCTACATATATTAATAATTTATACATGTATTTCTTAAGTAAGTTTCAATTTAATAAAATAAACTTAAAAATATCAAATGCATATAAAATGAAACAAGTAATATATATTCAGTGTTAAATAAAAAGATTTTATATTTTTCTTACAACTTTTATCACACACTCGCACATACTGTAATATTAATATGCATGAAAATTTCTAAGAAATAAAAACCAGAAGCTTACCTTTCTTTCATAAATCATAATTCGCTAATCCTTGTAGATTTCTTTAATTAAATTGGCATCATAAGCAACTTTATGTATTAATTTTTGATTCATGCGTATAATGTCTTGTGGAACATCACATATTTTATTTGCTAATTCAATAGCAGTTTCAAGGGCTGAAATAAATAATAAAATATTTTGTAATCATTATAATTATCAAATTTACAAAAATAATCACAACATATTAATGACAACATGCATGCATAAAGGATTATTTTTTACTTCTTATAATAAATGAAAAGTTTTATCAATTTAATTATTTAAATGTTTAAAGAAAAAATATTAATCTTCACTTATTTAATTTCTTCATGATATAATATTCACAACATCTAGATAATATATCTGTAAGTTTGATCAAGTGCTAGTATTGCAGAAATGTAAAAATTTATTTATTTTAAAAGCAAGGTAAAGTATAATTTTACTAAAATATTTTAAAGAATATAATATTCAAAAATTGATTTGCACAAAAAAAAGTACCTGATAATTTAACTAACATAAATAATAACATCATTTAATAATGAATGATTTAACAATACCTGGTAACAAGTGTCCCTCAATGTTGTTCACACAATTTGCTAAACAGCCAGTTACCTTAGTTTTTCTTTTAGTACTTTAAATATATAATTAGAAATAAATAAAATTTTGCTAGTAATCATTATAAATAACTTTAATACATGCTAACATATTTTGAATTTAATTTATGCTTTATAAAGCAACACCTTTCCATTAAAATTGATTTGCAATGCAAGATATTATCATCAAGACAACTCTTAGAAAAATATTTACATGCTTAAATAATTAAGAGTGATACTTCTGAGAAGATTATAGTAATTTTTTATTTTTTATTTTAGAATGAGATTACACATACATTAAAAATAAATTATTTATTTATTTTGTTAGTAATTAAATGAAAGAAATGGATTATTTTTGAAGTGCGCATTAATTTTTTTCTTTTGTACTGTATGTAGCTTGTTTTTTTTCCTTACATTAGTATGTTTGCCATCATTTTTTAATTTGCCTTTTTTATTATTTTTAATTTAAAATCTGACATGTAACTTAGAAACTTTCACACAATATATGAATTCTAATATTTTCAGGAGAAAACTGCTCAAAAAAATCAAAACAAAATACAAAATTGTACTAGACAAAAGTAATATCCTCATGAGAGAATAAATACATTCTTGAACAAATCTGAGTAAAATTGGTAATAGTTGAAATATGTCAGTCAAATTATAAAAGGTTTCAAAGTCACCTGTTGATTATTTTAAAAAAACAGAAGCAGCATTAATTTTATAACTTTATTGTAAACATTTTGATGAAGAATGTTCTATATAAAATTATTTGCAATGGGATATAATATGCACAACTGCAGATAATAAACAAAAAAAATTATACTTATAAAGAGTTAATAAAAATATATTTTGATGTTAATTTTATATAGCTGGAATATGTTTTGCGCTCATTTTTTCAAGGTCTGACAATGATAATAGTAATGATATTATAATTTTCTAGTATTACTTGCATTAAGATATTACTTGATGATATTAAGTAAATATGTTGAAGGAAACATTCAACAGTAAACAATTTTGTTTTATTGATTTCATAGTAATTAAAAATCACTATGTTATGAATACAATTTTATCATAATGTAACATAAAATTGGAATTAAATTAAAATTTTAATTTATATTAAATAATAATATGAAGTAACATGTTAAATTTTAAGCAATGATCATAACATGAAATATGTTTAAGATTTACATATAAATATAATCAAATTGAATTTAGTTAGGACAAAAGAAACACAAGTTTTATTGACAAAAGATATTTCTTTAATCTTTGAATGAATTTATACAAATGAAATCAAGTTAGTTTTAATGCTTCCTATTACCCAGATACAAGTTTTACAATCGCAAATTCTAATTTCCTCAAAACCTCCAAAAATTCAAACTAAATACTGCTTTTTATATTTTTACTTTAAACCCCTAACACAAACTTTTATCAATATAGTACACAATAATAACCAATGAAGTATAGTCTAATATTTTTTTATTAACAAATTAAAATATACCAAAAAGAAATGTTTTGTTTCAAAAATAATCAAAATGATTGATATTAACATAGAATTTCTTAATTATTTATAAGATAACATTAACGAATTTCTTCAAAAATATTTTAACACCAGTTTAACTTAAGCATTTCATCTTAATTCAAAATTTTTTACACAGACGAAAAATGAAAAAGAAGATAGATACCAATTTAATATTAATAGAAATATTGAATTATATTCATTGTAATTTCCTAAAATTAATATTTATTTTTAAGAAAATTATATTAAACACATGACCTGCATCAGTATAACTTATACTAATTCAAAAACTAATCTACATCATCAGTTGTCAAAATTTTATAAAACATGACATAAATTCATACAAATTGCAGTAATTAGAAATAAGTAGCTTATATTTACTTTAAAACTCATTAAACAAATATAAAATAGAATGATCTATTCCATTATTATTTTTTAAACGAAAAAAAATAATGTATTTCAATTTGGGAGTTTTATTTGTGTTGGATGCAAGAATATCTAAACAGTTTAAAATAAAAATCTGAAAAAACAAATGTCTAAATAAATTTTATTGAAATTTGGAAACTGTTTGAATATCTTTACAGACACAAATATAAATATAACATCATCGGAATAAAATAGTTTTTGAACAACTTCAATTTTTAATTAATAATTCCTTTATTAATTAAAAAGTGAAGTAATTCAAAAATGCTTGATCTAGTGATGTTAATTATAAATCAATTTGTATAATAAATCAACTGGAGTTACAAATCAATTTGAAAGTTTCAATTTTAAATACATGCCTTTTCCTTTCTCACAAATTTTTGTAACAAGCCCCATTTCATAAGCTTCATTTGCATTTACTTTTCTTCCAGTTAAAATTAAATCTAAAGCTCGAGAAAGACCAATCAGCTTAGGTAATCTGACAGTACCTCCATCAATCAATGGAACTCCTAAAAAATAAACAAATTTCTATTAAAAAGCGATTAAAAAGATTACAAGAAATAAGTATTTTCTATGTATGTCTACAAAAAATTAAGCCTATTGAAGAAATGAAACTATAATTCGAAGAAATATACTCAGAATTATACATAATAACTTGAGCAATTAAATAAACACAAAATATTTATGAAATTTATAAATATTAACTAAAATAATTTTTTGATATAGGTAAAAATCAGCAATTTAGATTAAAAAAATTATAGCTGCAACATCTTAGTAATACTTACAAATAGCAGAACTTGACATTTGATTGCTACTCTTTGATAAGAGATTTGATGAAAAAGTATAATTTAAAATAGAAAATTTCTCATTTTTTCAAGAGTTTACATAGTTTCATTTGTAAGTTTTTTTAATTTCAACACTTAAAAAATGCACATAAATAACAGAATGATAAGATATTATTCAATGATGTAAAATTATGAATGAAATATGGTTTTTGAAGTTCTCTGCCAAGTCTCATTAAATACGGATACTTTTTAATCAATTTAAAAAATTCAGGAAAAATTTTGATATTTTATGTATTACTGATTTTCCATATTAAGGTAGAAAATGAATAAATGAATTAAAAAAACTCATGAACGGATATGATACAATTTGAAAAGCAATCCACAAATGGCATAAAATTTCTGTACTTCACAGTTTTTAGTTTTGCTATATTTTATCAAGATGAGCGCTCTGGAACATTACAATATTTAGTGAGTACAAATTTACTGTTGACTGTCAATATACATTTGTCAAATTTTATAAAATCATCATCATTGCCATGACAACCCATTGTGGGCCCAGACCTTCTTTAGAAGTCTTTACTATTCCATCTTTTTTCTAGTAATGGAAATCCAGTTTTCAATTTTAAATTTGGCAAATTCCTCATCTCATCTCATTCCATTTTTTCTCAATTCTTTCTCTATGTCTACCATAGAAAAAAGTGGCATCAAAGATCTTAATGATTTTCTCTATGCCATCATTTTCTAAAGTTTACCTCTTACCATCTCATTCCATTCAGTTTTATGTATTTATTAACATCATCTTTATAAATTCTATAGATTTCAAGGTATTATCTTTTCCTCAAGATTTTACTTTCTAAAACAGCATGAAAAATAATATTCAGAACCTTTCTTTCAAAGATCACCAGTGTTTTTTCCTAAATCATTATTAAAGTCCATATCTCTGAGGATAGGTTATAGTTAATCTGGTATTTATTTCGTTAGATTTCTTAACAGAAATTTTATAGAGGGTAGAGTTGTTAGCCCTACACCCAACCTCGAACTAGGAATGCAAGTGCCTTGATACACTTCCCAGAACAGATGCCCAGCCATACTCTTTTATGCTGGGCACTCATTTGAGTGGCATTATGACATGCATGAGCAACAATTGGAGTATTCTTCCACACAGGTGAATTTTATAAAATATACAGTAAATTCTTTTGTTTAAAGAAATCCAGTTTGACAAGAAATTTACAGAGTTTATCAGGATGCTGGCAGTCTATGTTATAATTCTGAAAAAAAAAAGAAAAAAATGTCATAATTTTTATCAAATTTAAAATTTTGGAGTTAATAAAATACTTCTTTTGAGCATTTTCACATGTTTATAGAGTGATACCATTATGCTGTAGTAAATTAAATGAAACCCTCTTAAGCAAAACTCCTCATCAGTACCTATACTCAAACCCATGCCTTCATAAATATATCAATAAAAAATAACTTAATGAAGGACAAATTTTGCAAAATATTCACAGATGTTGAAACTTTGTTAATTAGAAAGCTTTTAAGCAAATCTCATTGTTGACAAAAGATAGTTAGTTGCCTTTTAAATGTTAAATTTTAAAATATTTAAACCAAATCTTCATTTTAAGCAAATCACCATATACATAACTGAATATTTACATAGATCTTCACCACTGTCATAGTAAAAAATCCATTTTTCCAAAGAAAATACAAAACAAGCTGATTTGTTGATATATCATACAATAGACTTTTCTATATGCTAAAAATAAATCTATAAACGCAAGAAATTATTCAAAAAACTTTAATCATTTAATCCGATATTTTTTTTGCAAAGTTAGAGCAATGAAAACAACATAAACTTGATTTTGATATTGCATTGTGGACTATGTAAAAACTCAAGGTTGTTGTAAAGCAATTTAAAGTCCAATAGCACCAAAGACTATGTAATTCCTTTTAGGGAAAACTTTTCATTAATAGTCAGCCACATTCGTGTATTTCAAGGGAGGAAACTTGGAAAACTCCCAAGCCCTCAATTTGACAATGAATATGAAAACAGAAACATAATATATATTTCCATTATACAACATTGGCTGGAATCATAGCAGGGATCTTTCACTCTGAAAGAATGATATTTTATCATTATGCCACATAGACTTCCAAACATAATCCAGAAATACAGCAAATATAATGTAAAATAGCTGTAACATTCTAAAATTCTAGAATGCTTTTTATCACTAAGTTTTAATTTAATGAACAGAAAAATAGAAATTTGATGGGAAAAAAATGCAATTTTTTTTCTTGATTTTTTATTAAATATTTATACTAAAAAAGGATATCATTCTACTAAAAGCAGTTTTGCAAAACAAAGTGTTTATTAATTTATTTTATCCTCTAAATCTTGCTGTCTGATTTGAGATTCAATTGTAATTCTATTAACAGTAATATTTTTCATAAACATAAATGAATATATTTACTAATTTTAAAAGGATATAAAAATAATTTTTCGATAATATTTCCATTTCAAAAAGAAAAAAATTATTGCATATAACATATATAATAATAAATTGTTATAAAACTGAAATATAAAAGCTTTTTTTTTTTTTTATTTTTATTTTATTTTTTTTTTTTTTTTTACTTTTATTGATAGGAAATCATATTAGAAGTTCATTTGAATTCCTAATTTATTTATCAATGTTATATTTAAAGAAGAGACTAAGCTATACAGCATGTCTAGAATGTTACAAGAAGAAATTTTCACTAAACTAATTATTTCTTCATTCATTTTAAAGTCTTGTGAAATATGAAGAAAGCTATGAGAAAGTAATAAACATCTTTCTTTAATGTTTAAAAAATTTAAATAATCTTATTAATAATGTATTAACATATCAAATAAGATTAGAATTCCACAGTTTTGCAATATTATAGCCTCATTTTGATTGAAAATAAATTTTATCAAAATTTAAATTGTTTCCTGAACTTGTTTCTATTGAAAACTGAAATATTTGTGGAATGTCATTTATGATGTTTTTGAATATACAAAATTGGAACTCTTATGAGAGTTTACAAAGAAAGTAATAAAAATAATTATATGAAATAAGACTTACCAAATCTTCGACATAAAACACCTAACACAGCATCTTCTTCCATTACACGGAGGTCACACCATAAAGCTAATTCTAATCCCCCTGCAACAGCATAACCATCAATAGCAGCAATAACAGGCTTTTTTAAAACTAATTTAGTTGGTCCCTAAAAATAAATAAACTAATTTTCACAAGATTTTAAGATCAATTAAAAGCTTAATAGATAGAAAAAAGTTTTTTAAAATGACATTTTGGTTTTAAAGCTTAGTTAAATAAAATTTTAAAGAAACCAAAGAATTATTAGTCAGATGGAATTCAAAACAATTTAATCACGGAGCACACTGAGGTATTCATAATGGAATTATCCTTGTTTGTTAGAATGTAACTAAATTTTTCTTGCTCCTTTTAGCATAAAATATATTCTTTGTAAATGTACCTTTAAATAATAAATGTTATAATTTTATGTTTTTTTTTTTTTAGAATTTTTACTAATTTATTTTTTGTAAAATTATATGTGTAGTTAAACCTTCAAAATCAACTATTTTCTGGAACTTTCGAGCTCACATATATTTTTACAAACATATTCACAAATTAAAATTTTTATTCTTTTATAATAATATAAGGAAATACTAATGCATAAGAAATGCAAAACTTAAGACACATATAGCTTTGATTCAAACATCACTAGAGAGAATAAATTACATTTTGATACATAGAAAACATTATGGCAATTTGGTTACAATTAGACAAAAATTTTGAAAATGTTGCTCGAAGAGAAAAAAACATTAATAAATAAAGTGACATATGGGTATTGTAATTTGTTATCTTTAGTTATCTGTGGTTAGATAACATAACAGAAGAGTCAACAAAATAAATGAAATTATGATAATCAACCATTACACTGTACAGAAAAATAAATGCTATGTTCTCTGCCATTTAAAAAAAATCTAATATTCTTCAATAACAAAGTATTAGCAGAATACATGAAAAAATAAAACCAAACTTTACCCTCAGCAATTTCAAGTTTTTTTTTTCTTTAATTAATAAATGATAAAAAAAAATCTATGAGATAATGCTTCATTTAATAAAAAGAGATAAATAATTTCTAATCTTTCAGCAAGGATAATTTTTTTAAGTTTAGTTCAAAGAAATAAAATAATTATATTCAAGATTTTCATTAATCAAGATTATATTCAAGAGTTATAAGTAGCTACCACATTTAACCTTTTACTAGAAATGTGATAAAAAAAGAATTTTGCTTCAAGTTTTAATGCACACTTATTTGAATATTATTATAAAACTTCAATCTAAAATAAAGCTTACAAAATAAATTACATTAAAAGTTCACTATCATAATATTTTAAAAATTATGCACAAATATTTGAAAATATTATAGTAACTATTACCTACTTCTAACTATAAACAATAGAATTGAAAAAGGATTGTAAACTTTGTAGCACAACATACATGCATCATTATAAAAAATATTAGGACAAACAATTGCTTATTCTAAATAATTAATTTACAACAATATAAAAATAATTAAGTTGCTAATTTATAAAACATAAAATGAAAAAATGCAATGCAATATCAATTCTTTAGAGTTACTCTTATTCAGGAATGAAATCATTTTCTTCTAACATAACAGCAGAAAGAACACATTTTTTCCAGTAAGGAATAGTAACAAAAATATTTAAATTATAAATAGTTTTGATCTATTCAACCTAAACTTCATGATGAGTTGCAAACTCATCTACTGTTGTCATAATTTTCCAAAATCGAAATAATTTTTAAAAAAATTTCAAACGATTAGGGAGCAGATGTGAGAAATAATTTCCCACATTTACTCATTATTTAACTTAAGAAAAACAAACAATTCTACCAGTTTAAAATTTTTTTTATTTAAAAAACAACTTTCTTTCCTAATAAGCAATGCAAATGAAACATACTGAGTCATGCTTTTAGAAGAAATCTAATTTGAAAATAATCCTTCCACCATAGTTAATATAGTATTAAACTGCCAGCCTAACAAAATAGATGATAATAATAATAATTTTTGTGAGGAAATTAATTATCATTACAAAACTACATATCAAACAATAAATGATTTAAAACTTATCGTTAAATAATGTACCTTGGTCTTGAACAACTAGAATGTGTGTCAATAGGTGGCAGGCAGCCAAATATTTTTTTAAAGAACAGTTTCATAAGAAGCTATGAACAACTTCCAGTAACTTTGGTATTATGAGACATGAACCAACGGTGAATGGTATTATGGTTACACACAGTTTTCTAACAGAACTTTTGGTATTTTTAGTGAACCTCTAGAGTATCTTTCATTATCAAGTAGCTAAAGCAATGCTGGGGGGGGGATCCTTTTTATTTCTTGAAATTTGAAACCATTGCGTATACAGCTGAAAACTTTAAAGTAGACCTGTTTCTGCAACACAAAGAAATCCAGAGAAAACCATTTAAGGAGCATAATAAAGATTCCTTTGCTCCAGAGTTTGAAATGACATCTTGTTTTTCCAGGGCTGAAGACCAGCAAGGAGCTTTTAGTAGCTTCATAGCCTCTCTATATATAAGATAAAGAAAACTTTATATGATGGGACTTTTTCAACAAGACCCTTCCCTTGTAGAAAATGTCATAAAAGCGAATAAATTGTGCATATTGTATATAAATATGGTGCCTCTTTCGTTACTCAATTAACTACTTTAGACAGCCTACAGAATTACATCTTAGCTTTATACAGAGTCTTTCTGACTTCATAAATAAAGTGAGAGATTATAACAGATATAACTAAATTATTTTGGATTTGGAGGTCGATATAAAATATTTTTAGCCGAGATGCCTAAAAGTTGAACTCAATATGGAAGAAACATAATGCAATTTAGGTATTATAAAATTATTTAAATATTTAGATATTTAGGTTTAGAAATACTCATTAATCCTATCAAATATTCATTTAAAATGTAAGTTTACATGAACCACATAATTCACAAATTAAAACAATACTAAACTTTAATGCAGAATAAATTTTCATTTCAACACATTAAAAAACATAAATAATAAAAAATATGACATTATAAGAAGTTAAATACTGAAATTCAGCATAATAAATCTTTAATAAATTTGATACAACCTCATTGTTTCTCAAAAAAGTTATTCTACAATAATTTCTGGAAGAAATGTTCTATCACTATAAAATCTGCATTAGAAGAAAAATTGCTTAAAAATATTTAAAACGCAGAAATGTAACATCTCCATAAACACCACATTAACTTAAACTGTGAACAAAACTGGTATGAAAATCAGTCACTAAATTTTCATCCATGTTGTCAGATAAATGGCAAGAAAATTATATACAATGAAAAAAATTATACATAGGTGAAAGATGTTGACAATGCTCTTAATCCTTTTTTTTTTTTTTTTTTTTTGGAAGACAGAACATTTTCTAAGATGATTGCTATCCATGTCAACATGTTCCTTACATAAAATGCAGTCGGGTGAATCCACCAACCTAATGTGATATAGATGTTTCTGAAGAAAATCCTGCCCAGTAAGTAACCTGAAACAGGAGACTCCTATAGATCTAGGTAGATCTCTGGGAATACATGAGCTCAGCAGGGTCCTCCAAGAGGCATCAACTGCATTCTCTTTGTAATAAATTTTTCACTGGTGATGGATAACCTTTTTTAGAAGGAGTTTGACATTTCTCAGGCCAGTAGGAGTATCTGGAGGGCTTAAAAAAGAAGCCTCTTTTGCGAGATTGTCTGCTTTTTCATTACCAGGCAAGCTGCAATGGCTAGGGATCCATTGTAAAGTAATTTCCTTTCCCGCAGATTGTAAAGTGTTAATGATGGTCTTACAGTTAAATTCTATAGATGTAGGTAGGAGAGTATAATTTGCCACTGTATGAATGGCAGCCTAACAGACAACAAGAAGAACAAATTTCATTTCCGAGAAATCTAAAATTTTTTGGAGAGCCATGTAAATTGCATACATTTCTCCATCAAATTTGTCTGAGTTTTATCCCAAAAGCTCTTTGAGTTGGAAAAATTTGGACTCCCACTCTTCCAGTACTTTTCTCAGCTGATCCATCAGTATAAATGTGCATCCAATTGTCGAGTGGGTATCTCTTATTAATAGTAGCAAGAACAGCAGCCCTGAGTTCTGCTTGAGGAGAGACTCCCTTCTGGACAGGAAGGACAAAGTCAAAGACAGGGGTGGCATATTTCTAGTGGGGTGGCTCTATTATTTGGAGTGCCAAGTGAGATGGAAATTCTCTGGAATCCTGATAAAAATGTTCGTTGTGCTTTTAGTCTCAGAGTGCTTGGTCGATTGTTAGTTCCAAAACCCTCCTTACGTAGTAACCTTTCATCAAGAACCAAAGTAGCAAAAACTCTCCTATCGTGCAAACAGTCAAGGCCAGTCTGAAGTTCCAAAACTGGTAATGGAATATAGAAGGCTCCCCCAGTGATAAGCCTAAGAGCACTGTTTTGAGTAACATTGAGTTTCAATAAAACAGTATCTGAGGCAGTGATTAAAATTTTGGCTCCATAATCGAAGACCAGTCGGATGAAAGAGTTAAAAGCCATGACCAAAACATCCTGAGTGACACCCCACTTAACACCAGCTAGTCTTTTTAATAAATTAAGTCAGCCTGGGACATTTAAATGATTTTTTAGGCCTGTTTGTTCCAGGTGATACTCTTAATCTATAAACATATTTATGCTTATTCTAAAAGGAGAAGCTACATACATAATATGCATACTATATTATAAAAATAATTATTATTAAGTTAAATATTAAAAAGGAAGCTGCACATTGTATGAAGATTTCAAAATCTAATTCTTTTAACTATTTGTTACATAAACGTTTTCATAATTCAATCTTAAAACTGTCTAAGTCATCTTAATTTAGAAATATCACTTTGTTATTTATGAGTTATAACTTCATTGATATAATTTTTTTTATTTCAAGTGGACTATTTGTATTTAGGTGTTCATAGATCTTCTGTCAGTAGAAATGCAATTATGCTAAAAATTTAACTTTTAAAGACATAAACATTTCGGTATTTCTTCTTTAAATTATCATAATTAAATTTAAAAAAATTAGATTTCCTTACTATTCTTTACTAATATTAATATTTATTCAATGTTAATAATAAAAGACAGAAGAAATAAATAGTGCTGTGGAATGTAAAGCATTCAATTTGTATTCCATTTCTATTTTTTGATTCAGTACAACCCTTTCTATTTATAAAATAATTTACTTCATATCAAAATATAGTAACTCTGAATTAATACCATAAAAATACCAAATAGTGAAGTCATTCACTTGTGTGTGCCAGGGTTATACATTATCCTCAATGTATCTGATGTTTAAAAAGTAAAATCCATAACATTGTTTTGTTTTTATTTTTATGCGATTTACTGATGCAAGATCCAACATTGGACATTTCTACATCATACATTATTTAAAACTAAAAATAAAATTTCTGTGATAACAGACAAGTCACGTGTATAAGATGGAATATGTAAAAAATATTAAAAGAAAAGTTTATGTAAAAGATTAAAATTAATAAAAAAATTTAAATAGAATTCATAAAACTAATTGCATGTAAAAATGCAAACAAATTTGTAAGTGGTTTAAGCCCAATTAAGTCTAATAAATTAAATTTGTAGTATAAAAAAACATGAAACAGACAGAAGTGAGTTTGTACACTTATAAAATGGTAGCATATTATGTGGCTGTGCATTACCTTATTAGAGAGGAACAAACAATCATAGACCTTAAAGGTTGATGTGATGCTGATAACATTTTAAAATAATAGTACAAAGACAGTCAACTACATATCAGATCAAAAGGTAATTGGCTGAAAATAACATAAAGGCTCTTCGCAGAAGTTCAGAATGCTCCAGGATAGATTCATTAAGCTGAGTGATGATCATCTGTATTGTGCACATTACACAACACACAGATGATCTGGCTGATCCATAAATTATGCTACCATAATCAATTTGATAGAATAACCAATTGGTACACACAATGCCATACAATCTGCACTCCAAGAGGAATAAGAGAGCACTCTGAAAATATTTAGTGACTTTTCACACCTCTTGTGTAAATCTAAGATATGTGGTAAGAAGGTTAATTTTTTTGTCAAACACTAGTGCAAGAAACAATATCTGATAAACTACAGGAATAGTTGTGCGTAATATCTTAATTTCTGGATCAGGATGAGGTCCAGTTTTTCTGTAAAAATGAATACATTTACTTTTGGAAGAAGATAAAGAGTGGCCATTTTCAGTACATCAAGCAACAAGATTATCGACAGCAGTTTATAATTGCTGTTCAATTAGTCAACATTTTGGAACCCTGTCAAGAAATTTGGAGATCATCAACATATAATGTTCCATGGACTGATGGTTGCAATACATGATGAATGTTGCTGATGCAAACATTAAAAGTAAAGGCACTTAAGACATTTTCCTAAGAAACTCCCTCAGATTGGATAAAACAGATTCTACATGGATATTAAAAATACGAGAGTATAAAAAATTGTGAATAAAAATGGGTAAATTTCCTCGGAAATTAAAGTTATAGATAGTTTGTTGACTTCCATAATGCCATGTCCTATTATAGGCTTTCTCTATATTAAAAAAAATAGACACCAAATGATGTCTTTGCACAAAGACATTCCTAATTTAAGTTTCTAGGTATGAAATATTGTCTAGAGTGGATCTACCTTTCTGGTATCCATTTTGATAAAGTGATATGTACTGATTATCTTCAAATACACAAACAAGGTGGGCATTGATCATTCACTCCAAAATTTTAGCAAGGCAACTTGTAAAAATAATTGGATGGTAGTTTTGAGGATTAGTTATATATTTCCCAAGTTTATTATTGGAATAACTATTGCTTTGCTCAAGAGATGGGGATAGACATGACTATAGATAGTAATCAGAGAAAAATAAAGGCTACAAATAATAATGAGAGATGTTGTATGTATACGTATTGCAACAACCTGTAGTGATGTGTTAAGGGATTGTACAGAGATAAGGATGTTACAAGACAATAAAATGCATACACCTTCAGATACTACATAGCATGGTTAACATTATTTCTTACATAGTTATAACCACACAATTTAAAACAATACTGAGGTTACAAGAATATTTTTTGGATGGCAAAACAGATTTGATTATACAAATTAATAATTTTTTTGATATCTTCTGTATGAGTTCAAAAACCTTGACAGTTCCAAAAAATGAAGGTTACCACTAAGCAAAACTGAGTGCTCTGTCCTTGGAGCAAGCCATCTGGGATTCAGAGGAATTTTCAGTTAAGAGTGTTTCCTCATCTGAAGGATCTACCTTCACCATACTTGTTTTAAGGGAAGCTAGTTCTTTTAAAATTTTTAAAATGTAATTTATGGAGCGCTTCTCATGCATTCTTCAATTTTTGGGATCTTTGGTCCTTTAATTTTTAAAATTATCTTTTAGAATAGGTGAAACATTTGTAGTAGAAGTATTTGAGGATAATTTTGAAATAGGAAGACTTAAGGAATTTGTTTGGGTACTACAAGATTTCATGAACTTGTTGACTGCTTGTGAATAACTAATACCTTGTTAAGAGGTGGAGGAGGACATTGTTCACATAGCTTCAGGGTAAGATAAGTTTAGTTTTATTTTCACAATTGTAATTTCTTTTTTTAATATCCATGTTGTGCATGACTGGGAATAAGAGGAATGTTCACCAGAGCAATTGGCACATTTTTCTTGTAAAAGACATGAACTACTGACATATCCAACTGAAGCACAAGTCAAAGGTCCCATAAAAAGTTTTTTCATGTGCAAAATGTTGACATTTAAAGCAACATAAAGGATTTGGAATGTAGGGTCCAACACTGCAATTTAGATAATCATCTTTAATAGATTGTGGTAATGTAGGAGTCACAAATGTAAGTATGATCAGTTTTTACTGTTATGCCCTCTCTTCTGATTGTGATGCACAGTACATGTTGTACTTTTTGTCAACAAAATTATCCAAAATTTCTTCCTCTGATACATTAAACAAATCATCTGCTGAAATAACTCTCTGCATAGAATTTAACCTACTATAGATATATATTATAACAATACTACTCAGAAACTTCAATTTTAGTATGGTTTTAGCCTATTCAATAGATAAAACTTCAATCAAGAGATCACCAAATTTCATCTTACAAACATTTTTGATATTTCCAACAGTACCAATGAGACATTTATTAATTAGCATCATTAAAATTGCTCTTAATTCTTTTAATAAAAAAATATTTCTGATCATGTATCATTTGTTGCTACACAGGGAGTAAGGATTTAGAAGCACACTACATAAAAAAACAGGTTGGTTATTTTAAGGCCTGACTACACCACCTACCACCAAGCCAATAAGAGTATGCAGGATGACTGCACCAGTGCTAGATAGGTCCTATACGCTTTCGATATATCTCTGAAATCACCTCCAACCTTATCAAGTCACTCAGCAGATATATGATCATTTGATCCATGTAAGCCAATTGATGAACTGAGGACCACAACACACCTTCTATTTACATGAAACAGAGGCCAAAGTAATGTGTTGGTTTCTCTGAGCCTCAATTACCAGGATCTTTCTTTCCAGGGACATGAGTCTTCACACATGTCAAACACATAGATGATTTAGTCTCAAGGAGAAATAATAGGATGGAGATAGCTAATCAAGGGGAGCCTTCAACCTTTAACAAAGCAACCAAAGAAAAGAAAGATAAGGACAGATCACTGGGATACCTCAACATCAGTGTTTACTTAAAGAAAGTAAACCCCCTGAGGGGAAAATTCATAATTAGAATGATGAGCAACATATTAAACACAACAAAAAAATTTTAAAGATGAAGGACCATAATTACTTGGTGTAATGGAAATGAGTTTTTTTGTTGACAAAATATAGCATTTGCACACATACACTTATATATTTAAATTGAAATGAATTCCAATTGTCCACAAATATATTCTACAAATACCCTGCATTAAATATGCTTCTACAAATAGTTGAATTTCAAATATATCTGCATAAACCCAAGATTATATGTAGTCCATACCAAATAGTTGAAATTGTATTGGGAACAGATCATATTCTGTTAACATATTGTGATTGACTATCTTCTTAGCATATACAATTAGAATCATGCATACAGTATTCATAATGTATATTGATCTGTATCATATTAAATTTTCAATTAATCATACATTTTAAATATTTTCTTTTATGTCCCATACAATCTATTGTTTTATTAGTCCTAGTTACACATTTCTTAGCTAGTAAAATGTTTATAACAGCAGAGTTCTCTCATTTTAGTGAAAAATAATTCATCAAAAATGTTTTATATTTTAAAGCTGGTATTGTATATTTGAATTAGAAAACACCAATCTCTGCTATAACTGGTTAAATGTTTATTTGACTACTTCATTAAATATCGGTGTACGTATTCATCTATAAAAGTTATCCATCATTAATGTTAGAGCTTATTGAGAATTCCTTTTCATAAATCATAATTACATAATATGATAATATGTATACTCTGTAATATTATCCGAGCTGGGAATATTGATTTTTAAAAAGTTTTGAAAATGAAATTTCATCATTCGCTTTACTTTTATTTCATAAAGTAGTTTCTTTACAAACTTCTCTTGTAAGTTATGACATACATATTTAATTATTAAAGTATGGTATCATTAAAAAACAAAATCATATTTTAATGGTTGATTTTAAATTAATGAATGAAACAATTGCTAACCATTGGACCATCATCAAATTTCACAGTTGAAGCCTTCTCACTGGCTACTTCTTCTAAATCATAACCAGCACAAAATGTTCCTCCTATAAGAATTAAATAATAAGCAATGACACATAAAATAAAAGTCAGAAAAAATTTCCTAATAATGAGCAGCATAATAAATAAGACTAGCAAGTAATGGTTTTGATTTCTGTCATAATTCAACATTTTTTAATGTTCATTTTATATAGAAAGAGTGATAATCTATACAGATAATATACATAAAAAGCGTATCGTGTGAGTTTTCAACTTCTTCTTATTTATATTTTATGTAACTTTATTTGTTCAAAATTTTCATTTAAGAGTAATTTTACTGAAAAATATTCAAAAGCAGAACCAAAAATTTTCTATAATTTCCAATATTCATTATAAATTTGAAACATATTTGAACACAAATGTTTTCAAATATTTTTTTACTATTAATATCACTAAAAGAATATCTATAAAATCTTTATTGATTTATATAAATGTTTTTTAAGCTTTCATACTTATTTATATATGTAATTAGAAAGTCATACCAATCCCATATAACACTCCAACATAAGCATTTTCATCAGCAGAAAAATCTTGAAAGGCTTCTCTGAGTTTCAATGCAGTTTCGTGATTAACACAGTTCTTCTTTTGTGGCCTATTAATTCCAATGAGATGCAAATGATCTTGAAAACTTGTATAAACTAAATCTATAAGAAAAGTATTAAAAGTATTTTTCTTTAATACATAGTTTTTATTATTCAACTTACAAAGTAGTAATAATAATTGATATTAGAAAAATACAAAAAGACCATTATTTTTTTTTTGGAACTAATGAAAATATAACTTAAGGTTTAAATAGGGAAGAAATGTAAAAAAAATTCCTTTCCACATCTGATTTATATAAATATCGAAATTTAGCACACTCAAAATTAAACAATAATCATAAATACAGTTGAAAAACTTTTTTAAGTGTGATCAGATTAGAGTTTATTATGGAAATATCAACTGTTAATAAAAACAGTGAACTTTATGTAACCATATAACTAGTAAATACAGAATTGGTGGATATATATATATATATATTAAAAAAAACAAGTTTAGAATAAATTTTATTGTATATAAAATGATTTTATTTAAACATAGCTATGCCTTTAAAATATGATTTTTTAAAGTAAAATATCAGATTAGAGAACAAATGGCAAATATTTTAAAAACTGAAAATTTAAAAAAAATAAATGATATAATCTATATACCAAACATTATTTTAAATACCATTTCATGATATTTAAAATGTTACAAAAGAATGAACAAATATATTATCGTAAAAAATTTTTCAGAGTACCTGTAATTTATGCTGTGATTTTAAAACAGTTATAATTTCCATAACTTAGGTCTTCCAATATTTATTTCACTTGCCAGATAATTTGCAGAAATAGAAAATATATTGTTCATTATGCAGCTGATAAAGCACATTGTAATTTTTTATAACTTCCAAAATAATAAAATAAAATTGATAACTTATTTGAAATTTACTTATTAATAACTTGAACTTTTTCTTGGCTAAATTTCTAGAAGTTTGACTTTTGTTATTTTTATTTGTGATCTTCCCTGTGAAAAGATCACTAAAAAATCAACATGTTCTCATGTTGGCATCATGGACGCTTATACTTAATAAATACATTCAAAGAGAAATACGAACAGTTTAATAGGAAAAACTGGTAAAGTTGATGAATTAACTGGTTTTAGAGGTAAGTATTAGCATATACAAATCACTTAATTCTTTGATATGAATAAGTGGAAATAATTCAATAATTTTAAAATATCATTTTCAAACATAATTCAATAACACATTAAATTAATATTTTTAAGCAATTCAGTGAAGTCCACTTTAAAGTCATCACAGTAAGAGATGGTAGTTTGTTCGTCCACTATACTTATATTTTAAATGCAACAGTGAATTACACTGGATCTAATTTGCCTTAATTTAAGGATCCTAACTGATAACAAAAAAAAAAAAAAAAAATTCAAGATGACACATCAAGCAACAACTTTTGAAATGCCATGTTCAAGAAGCCTTACAATGCAATTTCTTTCTTGTTACAAATATTTCTTTTTAAGAGCTAAAAAAAAGTTGACAAAATACAACAAATATTAATAAAAATAAAAGTCATTTTAATGATTATAATGAATTTATTTTAAAAAAATTGAGTTTTCTGATATGTTTATATAGTAATCTTTCCTTGATATACATTATCAAGGTACATATATATGGTGCAAAATTAAACTGGCAAATAATTTGCACAATTCTCTTTATATTCATGTCATCAATATATATGGATAAATAATTAGATATTCTTAATCTCCCATTCAGTTTAATTCTAATTACTCTACTACAGCACTAAAAAATTATCTAAAAGGAAAAACTACATCATAAGATAAAAACTAAACTTCCCAAATTTTCCTAATTTTTGTACATCTGGATAGATATAATAATAAAAGGAGCACTACACAAATAAATTCATTTCTAGCAAAAACAGTAATCCGGAAAAAATATTTCGTTTAAAAAATGCAATTAACATCAAAAATGCTTTGTTTAATATAGCTTAGTTTGAACTTTTTTCACCAATAACACATTAACTCTATATGGTTAACATTAAAATATAAGCTGAATCCTAATATCTGAATATTATTTACATGGACAAAATTTTAATTTTTTTAGTCTGACAATTGTAATTCAGTATTTTATTGCTTACAAAACATCAGAGGTATTAAAATAAAAGCAATTAAAATATTAATTACAATGTAGTAAAATTTATTTTTACACATGTAATAAATAATGATTTACAATTGTAAATAGTTTTCCGCTTATCAAGTTGTTGTTTCATCGACACTATAAACAATGTTGCAAATAATTGCACTTGCATAACAATAAATGAATAACTGCACAAAAGATTCATGCTTGTATTAAATATTTATATATGATAATATAAAAAATTATTCAACTTAATTTCTTACTACTTGATGATTGATTATTGGATAGATATCTCAGAGGTATAAGTTGGGAAATTCTACTTTTCTTAAAAACCCGCGATAAAAATATGATATGAAATGGGTAGATCATATTTAAAAATTAGAAGGATTATTGATTCGTGAATTTGATGAAATTTGAAAAATCATAAAACAAAATACATTTAATGCATGAATTCGATTTTGGAAAATAAAACAAAGCGAATTAAAAGCTATTAGTATTTTTATGATATGAAAAAAACAAAAAGCACATCGATTGTTACTTCATATGATTACCATGTATACAAATTATTTGCAAGTTGTTTTCACGTTTTCCACTTTCAGAAAATGTTTTCCTACAAATTTTACTGGCTTGAGCCTTTGATGCACTGAATGGTACAAAAAATTTATGATATGTTTTGAATTTAAACTATGTGCTCGCCAAGCTATTATATCTACGAAATTATGTCTGTATAACCATCCATCATAAAAACAATAACTTTCTCATTTTCATACTAATGTAATTTAGATTTGAACCAAGCAATGTTTCAAAAATTTCCTTTTTTCTCATTTGGAAGACCTGAATTTTTGTTACAACTTATACATTAAATTAACTACATGTTTAACATTAAAATACATGATGAATACTATTATATAAATAGTTATTTGTATAGACTATATTTTAATTTTTTTGGTCTGACAATTGTAATATAATTTTTAAATGACAATTGTTACTCAATATTGAATATTTTCAATTCATTACAAATTTAGCAATTAAATATGAAATATAAAAAATAAATCATGAGTATAGATTAAACAGATGACTTAATTATTCACCCAATAAAAAATTAAATCATTGAATTTTTCACAAATTGCTGTTTTCGAAATCCTTTGAAAGCTCTATGATGAAAATATAGGCTATGTCCATGCACAAGAAGACGTGCACATACGCGAAATTAAGATATAAAAATTCCTTAAGCACAAGCTATTGGAACAAAATTTGTTTGGGATAGTAATAAAAACAAACGCTTAACTCAAAAAGCAAACAAGCATAAAGATATCTTTACAGCAATTGTGGTAATTTTATTTGAATGATGTGTGAACATTATACATTTTTACACCTCCATCTGTATATTTCTACCTAATCAAAATCAGTAACATAACCGAGAATTCGTAGAAGGATCCAGTCTCAATGCATGCATACATGTACGAGAAAGCGAATTCCATGATTTCATAATCACCCGTATTTATTTCGGTTATGAGATCATGTATTTAACAAATCTGTGTAATGCATATTAATGTAACACATCAATATTTATCGACATTGCTTTGATGTTGATAACTATTGAGCTTGTTGCAGATGCAATCCAATTGAAAAATGTATGTTCAAGAATATATTTAAATTTGATTAATACTTAATGTATATGATTTTTATATTTTAGGTTTTAAGAACAAAGACAATTTTAAAGTATTTTCTTATAAAGATTACTTCTATCAAATTTAAATATACTAGTTTATCCTTCCCCCATTATATATAATGAATCTTCAAATTGAAATACCTAACATTTTAAACAGGTATTACTTGAGATACAATTTCATGAAATCTGTTTTTAGAAGAAGTGTAGAAACTCTTCTTTAGAAAGCTTTACAGATGCTCTGATACGTATTGAGGATGTTAATACAAGAGTTATTCCATTTAACTTACACAGCTTGTGCCTCCATTTCAGAGTCCTGAGAAGAAAAGAGTTGAATATATTAAAAATTAATGTTTCTAATATGAAACATTAAACCACCATTTCCTACATTAAGTCTAGCATGAAGAAGAATACAATAATTTGGGAATTCAAGATTATAAGTTGGTTTCAACTTTGTTTCTTGTATTGTGATAATTTGCATCTTATGCCGATCTGCCAAATCCAGCAATAGATCATTTTACCCTGTATTGGTTTAAATAAATGCATATTATTCTCGATTCCTGAATCAATGTTCCATTATCTGAATACTTTCGGGCTCATGGACCTGGTTTGATGTTGTTGTCAAACAGGAGGGATAAGCCACAACAACAACAACTGATACTTTCCATCTACACTGCACAACATTGAAAATGCAACATCAAGGAGTTACCAGAAAGTAACGAAACACGGCAAACAGAGAGATATTTCGAAATGACATGCATAATACAATGTGAGAACAGAGTCGGATCAATAGGTTCTATGACCATCGTGGACGCTGATACACGAAGCAACACATCCAGGCACAGACTCCATAAGAGTACGGATGAAGTCATGAAGAATAACTCTTCATTCCCTGTCAACCATTTGCCAGAGGGTGTCTTCTGAACAAGGCAATGGCAGGCTCTGCAAAGGGCATCTAATCATATCACAAACGTGTTCGATTGGTAAGAGAGATGTGGCGAGCATGGTGGCGAGGAGTGCAGTTGTAAACCTTGCAAAGCATATTGGCTGGTGTTTATCAGTGCGCGGTCGGTTGTTATCCTGCTGATACAGGGCACTGGTCGCCCCTGAAAGTAAAGGAGTGCCACCGGAGGCAGCACATGATCCACCAAATATTGGGCTGCCATAGTGCAATAAATACGAACTAGAGGTAACCTAGAATCGTACACAATGATGCCCCAAACACTCACGCCAAGTTTTCAAGCGGTGGGGCGTTCCACAACTGCTGCAGAATTTGACCTGTCTCAATGTTCATGCCACACTCGTATGCGGCGGCTATCTCTGAACACACAAAAGAGTGAGTCATCTGAGAAGAGAATCCTGTGCCACACATTCATCCACATCTCTCTAATCCGGGACCATTCCAAACGCTGGCGTCTATGTTCTGGGGTCAACAACACTCTTCTTAATGGACGCCGCAGACGCAGAGCACTAGCAGTCAATCGATGATAAATGGTTCTACTTGATAAGGAGGTTTCCAAGTTGTCTTACACATGCTGCA